>JAVGWX010000006.1:91176018-91351018 GCA_036924085.1 Ariolimax columbianus | reverse complement strand
TAAATTCACCCATATACACAAGAAACCTTATATTTATACATTCAAGTCCAGGCAAAGTTTGGTTTTTTGTTAAACATGGGACGTGCGATTGAACCTAAAGAAAAAGGCCTATTGTGCTTTTATTGATCTGTGTCAATACAGGCCGGAATCTACTAGCACCCAACGTCGGCACTGGGGCCGGATTGAGTTTCGTGTTTGAAGTGTGTAGCTAGGTCACATGTCCGCTCTAGATGGCACAAATTACTGGTGGATCAATGTTCTATTCTCTCGGACAGCTCAAAAATAGAATTGCTTGTGTTTGAAAACAATGTTACAAGGAGAAAGAGTCGGTGAATAGATGTTGTCTTCAATCCTCTCAATATTCAGGATCAGCATTCGGTTTATTTATTTAGTTTTGGATAATCGACTGCCTCCAAAAATTGGCTATTCATTTCTGAACGTTAATCGTTGTCATATAAGGACCACTCTTCCCAAAACCGATTGCTCGTGACTTTAGTGACCGCTAAATTAATGCGGGAAATGTATGTAACACAATGAATATGTTATTCACAAGTTAGATGTTAACCCAATGAGAACGTGTATCACTGTTCTGTTCATAAGATTCGACTTCACTTCACTCTGGGCATGCCCATTTATACTAAATCTCCCAGTAAAGGATGAATGGTGTGGATATTGATGGTTCCTGCAGCTCGCTGGTTGTACACACTTCTGCTCAACATTCTCTTGCGCCCCAGCCAACTCGAACCTCGTTTGATATGATAGATCTGCTGTCTGTGGATAGTCAAGTCCAATCCCGGCACAGCAGATTTTGACGCACATGAGGCCGAAGATGCAACAGTGCAATGAACTGACAGCAGCCAGCGATTCATAACTGGCTGCTTTCACCGGGGCCAGCAAACCACAGCTGACAAAGACCCGCTTTCGCCCAGGAAACAGGCTGCAGTAGTCACTAGTGTAGTCTGACCAAGGGATAAGGATCCCAGTGGGAAAGTAGACTCGGTATCTAAAATAAACCTGCTGAAATCGGACGTATCGAGTCGATAGCCCCAGATGTTGCAGTCACAAAGAAGAAGAGGAAGAAAAAGAGGAGGAAGAGGAAACACACATATCCGATCCATATGAACGGATCGACTTCCCATTGGAATTGAATATCCTTAGCTTGATACCCTTTGATAAGTGTAGAATTTCATACTGTTTTCAACATGCATAAGGTCAGTCTTGATTTGTGTTTCCTGTATTTGTTTAATTTCATCTCCTTGGTTATGACGGTAGTAGTCACACTAGTGAAATAGTTTAGACGATTATTACTTCTCTTTTCTTAGTCGCTCTTCTTTTACTCTTGGGGATGTAGAGGTCATATGTGTGTGCATATACTTGCAATGGATGTGCAAGCAGATCAGTGATTGGTCTGTTGTGTGCAGGCACATAGGTGATTGGTCTGTTGTGTACTGACACATAGGTGATTGAACCGTTGAGTACACAGAGATGGGTGATTGATCTGATGTGTACATACATACATGTGATTGATCTGTGGTGTACATAGAAACAGGTGATTGAACTATTGTGTACAAATACATATGGGATTGAACTGTTGTGTACAGATTATTACAACGGACAAAATTGTAGAAAAAGAAGAGAGAAGACAACAAAGATAGTGTATACCATAAATCTGTCCAAAGAAAGGTTGAAGTAGGTCAAAACAAAAGCACGTGCCATAATGGCATATGATTGGTCGTTGGAAGCACAATGCCTTCAAGCTTTTGCTTGTCCCATTCCGTAGAAAAGCAAGTGGTCATTTTTACACACGCCCTTGCAGTGTTAATGGCGCTCAAGAACCAGCACAAAAATGAACTCGGTGCTCTGGCAGACTCGCTCGAACGCCTGTCCCAGTGCTTCAAAAAAGTATAGTCCAGTGGATTCCAGCCCACTGCGACATTCCAAGCAACGAGGGGACGGACAGACTCGCCAGAGAGGGAGGAATTCTGCAGGAGAGTGATACAAAAATGACATACAATGAGACTAAAGTATTCATCAGGGCAACGAACAGTGCAAAATGGAAAAAAAAAGACCACACTGGCCACAAAGAAAACGATGCCTACCATGAACACTCCAGGCGAGACCAGGTGATCTTTCTCCGGCTACGCACAGGTCACAACAGACTGATATGTCATCTGTACAACAAGTTCAAGATTGACACTACAGACCTTTGTGCCTGCGGCACAACCCCCATGAAGGCAGAACATATTTTGCAGTCCTGTCCACTGTATACCGACAAAAGAAGTAACATTTGGCAACAGCCAGTGTCCTTCCACGAGAAGCTGTACGGAAGTGTACAGAGCCTTGAGTCGACTACCACCTTCGTTAGAGTCATTGAAGTTGAGGTCTGAAGACGAACGAGGAGGAAGAAAAGAAGCACGTTAGAAATGTCGTCTGCTTTTTATTTGCGTCACAAGCACTAGCGATCGCAGAGTAATGAATTGCGATTTGTTTTGACACACTTCAATCTTTTGTTTGACAGAGTTTTTTGTTTATAGAAGCGTGTCAGTCAACATACTGAACGAGCTGACAGAAATCAGTGACTCCTAGCTGGTTGCATGCATCAGGGTCAATCAACCCAGCTGACCAAGTCCCTATTCCACCTCCAAGTGCCGGTCCTGGAAATAGGCTACTTTCGTGCAGCCTCGCTATGAGAATTAGGATCAGAGCGGTAAGGCAAACCTGGTCCCAATGACGTCGTGTTGAAACCGGATGTGTCGGCCGAAAGGGACAGATATCGCAGCCTTGCTGTAAACTACCACAAAACGCATTTTTCCGGACGAACTCCAGTAAAATAGAAAGGGATTCCACACAATTGTGTGTTACATATGCCCCGGCCATGTATTAAAAAAATACGGGCATACAAAAAACAACAATAAAAAATAGAATACAATATAAATAAACATTTGTTGAGGATTGAGTGCGTCTTAGACTGACCAAGACAAGACAATCTTCGACCCCAGATTATTGTCAGAATATGTCTTGTTTTTTAATTGCCTCTATACCCATTTATTGACATCATTTCTGCAAAACGGATCGCCCCCATCTTCAGATAACAACTTATCTAAAAGACCTACAAATACCCGTTTTCTCTCATATTTATAGTCAATGTATCTGCTTCGTAAAGCGACGCGGACCATGTACGTGCATAGAGAATGCTTTACGAAGTGAGATGTTTCAACTATACAATAAGTTCAAGATTGATGGGCACTGCATACCTTTGTACCTGCAGCAAAACAGATTTTGCATTTCTACCCATCGCATGTAGATAAAAGAAGTAGCATTTGGTAACAGCTTCCACGAGAAACTGTACAAAAGTGCATGGGGCCACAAGTCGACCACTGCCTTCGTTAAAGTCATTAAGTCCAAGTCTGAAGCTGACAAAGGAAGAAGAAGAAGTATTATCGGCAATGGTTGTGTACCTTATCGCCATTAGTTGTCAAGATGGTGAAACAAATATTTTAAAAACAGAAGTGGTAAAAGTGAAAATTAATTATAAGTTTTACAGAATCGACACAACAGGTCAATCACCTGTTCGTCAACATACTAGATTGCAAGTATGTGCAAAAAAAAACACTTCTACAGCCCAATCCTCCCCCAGAAGTAGAAGAAGAATGATTAAGTGAAGTGAAGTATACGAAATCGTCATCACTACATTTCGGGAATACGCATTGGAACTCAGTTTCTCTCTCTCTCTCTCTCTCTCTCTCTCTCTCTCTCTCTCTCTCTCTCTCGCTCTCTATTTCTCCCTCTCTTTCTCTGTGGATACGGGTGGTACCAGTTGGTTGTACACAATCCTGCTCTGTCATCACAGGCACGCCTTTCTGCTCAACGAGTGGTTAATGTCAAACTCCTGCAGTCTGTGGATTCAGCAGATATAATTCAATGTCCGTTTTTCCATGAAGTCTTGCTATCTGTGTTACCGGCTGACGCGCCGTGCCAGTTTGAAGACACATTTTCGCCATGCCACCAAGCCATTATATTCCCTGTCTGTCTACACATGCCACGGATTGGGGTGTTTTCCCTTTCTGACCGATGTGTCCATATCTCAATATGTCTCTTCTAGTGACACTGACCGCTTTTCGCAAAACAATTCACATGTTGAGTGTCATTTTTTCGTCTCTGCGCTTTGCTCTATGTTACTCTTCTAATTGAAGCTGAAGTCAACAAACTGTGTTCAGGGGGGAGACATAGCAATGGGTTTGGGTAATGCAACGGAGTCAATTTATGAATGTTATGAAACCAAGCCCAAATCTACACGCAAACTCTCAATATTTGTCTAAGCGTCGAAAGAAGCCAAACGTGCGATTTAAGTAGCCGACATTTGTGATAGAACAACAATCTTTGACCAGAAGTAACATTTTTCTACTACTCAGTAAAGCATCTTATTAGTTTGTAGTACTTTGTATAATTTAAATAGTGCAGTCCCTCAGGCAAGTCTAAGTTCTATTTTAGTGGCGCTTCTAAGCAACAAACAGGGAAGGAAGACTAACGTCTGGTCAGGCAAAACATACTGGACAAGACCCTCACCTTGGCTTCCTCGTAGCACTTCCTAGAAACGGGCTGCTGTTATGGCAGTCTGGCTAACAAGGAGGTGAGGTATCGATGAGATCCCCGTAGCAGTGAGCGATACGCACATGACGCCAAGCATAGCACAATCGCTTGGAGGACCCCGGTCCACCTTCATCAGCATGCTCGGGATGTGAGGAAAGCTGCAACAACCCGCCACTTAACGTCCTTTCTATGGCACACAAACGAGTAATCCTATTCATTGTGGACATTCAACAAGAACAAGCAAAAGGCACGCCATAAACGTGCAATTAAAGCCGCGAAAATGTCCAAAATGTCCGTATTTCTGAAGCCTGTTGTTAGCGGACCGAGACTATTTTATACATTTGAGCTGAATCCAAGTCGGGTTTGATCATTGCAACAGCGGCGCTGGCAATATTCTTACAATCGGGACATTACTTCAGAGACTACAATAACAGTTACAGTACCAATGGATTCGAGCAACGAAAATAAGGGCATCCCAGTTACTTTAACTATTACCGAAGGGGATTTTGAGAAAACTGTTGAATCCATAAGTGCGATAATAAATCCGTGATAAATATAATATCAGGGAACCACTGCAACAAGAAGAAAGACATTTTACTATTTTGCTAGGCACTTGCCAACCTCTTGGTTCTTCTTCTTCTTCTTCGTTCGTTCTCAATCTCACACTACTAAACCCTGAAAGGGTAAGTAGCAGAATGTAGTCCAGAGAACGGAATGCGTTGTCTTGTAGTTTACAGTTTGGCTGCGATATTTGCACCTTTCGGTCCAACACATCCGACTTCAGCAAGCATGTTTTGAGTACCGGGTTAGCATTCCCTCTTCGATCCCTTCTCTGCCCTGCTGCAGCCTGTTATCCAGGATCACCGCGTTGAGGTGTAGAAGGGTTTTGGCAGCTATGGTTCGCTGGCCCTGACGCTAGCATTCAGCTATGGGTCGCTGACCACTGCAGCTCATGCGCTGCTCAGCATCTTGATCCCCCTCTTGGTTCGATTTCACGGAGTCCTGCTTAGAAAAAAAACCCGATGATTCTCCGAGTCATGTTACACTAAAGTTAGACAAGCTGGTCCTAAACCGTTCTACTCAATCTTATTGGTCTAGTGATGGCTGTTTATTGTCATGCATGACGTCTGTTAGTTAAAAATCGACATACGTCTTGAGTACGAGGATTTCACGATTGGGGACACCTTACATACGTAGTGGACAATCATGAAGGATTTGTTGACACATACCTTGCTGCATGATTATAAACAGTGACAAAGTAAACTTCTATTGCTTTTCTAACCATTCTTTTACATTCGCACTAACCTGAGACTGAAGAGTGAGGTAATTTTGTAAAACATCTGACGAAAGCCAGTCATTGATTTTTTTCTTCATGCTTTTTCACAACTTGGGAAGCACGTTCTTCTGGATTTTTGCGAAGCTGATGCATGTCAACTGATAAATAGGAAGGAAGTTCGAAAAACAATGATGGATATGTATTTGAATTTAGAGCAGGACACTTTCGTGTAAGCACATGTGTAACTCCAGATTTGTCAGTGTAAGTATCGCTTATAATAACATCACACATTCGAAAATGCTTGATACACACCATGCTGGCATTAGTTGGTACAAAAGCTTTCATAGGGGTATATCCCCTTTTCCCCTCATTTCCGCATTACGTGAAAACTTAAATAAAATCACATAACCACAAGTGTTGCTGTAATTTGATTTACATACAGGAACACTGCATTTAGAAGGCATTTTCGATGCCAGTCACCAAATTCAAAATCTTTCACTGTCTTTAAAAACAGTGATTTAGGAAGTGACGTCACATTTATGTTAGAAAGCCTGTTAACTAAAGAAGGCCATGGCTGTAGCGTGGTTCCAGGCCTCGTCCAGAGCGAAGGTGGAGGTTGATATCTGCTAGAGCCATACTGCACGAGAACAGTCTCTTCTGCGCCGTCATCGTCTAACATACTTTGATATTTACAATTTCTCAGTGCTCTTAGTTTCTTTGCATTTCGATGGTTGTGCCCTTCCAGAATAAAATCCACAAGCCGCCACTGTATCTAAGTAAATTACTTTTAACAAGGTTGGATTTCCCGTTTTTAGCTGGAATTGACGTGGAATTCAAAAGATAACAGAACTTGTGGCGCACGCCTTTAACGCGCGTTTTTTTTAAACACAACTTATTTTTCAATACAGAAGATGTTCACTTACAACATGGAGGCCAACAACTTATAAAGTTATGTGACCTTCTGCAAAAGTGACCATTGATCCATGACCAAGTGCAGTGACAGGTCTACATTTACGGAGGTAAATATTTATATGCTGCTGAATCTATGTCTTTATCTTTTAATAGCTGTCTGAAACGCCCCGGTACTGTGTTTTAAATGGTAAGAGAACTAAGCGAAGGGTAAAATCAGGTTGTTGTGGAAGCTTGAATTTCAGCTCTCGACAAAGTTATTTTGTTGGTGGTTAATGTAGGCGTGGCTCTTTTTATATCCCGAGGCGTACTCGAGAAGGTAGACCGGACTCTTCCTGACTGTAGTGCAAAGTGAAGCTCCTCAGTAAAATCACCTCTATGGACTATGGGGATTAGATTTACAAAGCGGCAGTGTAGATCCCCACCTCGTTGCCAAACTGCTGTGACACAATCATGACAATGACAATCACAGCCTATTTGTACTTTAGGGCAGGGCGCCCGCTGTGTTACTCGTCGCTTCTCATCAGGGGCAGGCTGAAAGTGATCAAAAACCTCACCTCGCTTTTAAGTACGGATCATGCAAATGGTGAAAAATGGAAAGGCAGCAATGATCAATCATAATGGCATTCTTGACAGATATCGCAGCCTTGCTGTAAACTACCACAAAACCCATTTTTCCGGACAAACTCCAGTAAAATAGAAAGAGATTCCACACAATCGTGTGTTACATATGCCCCGGCTATGTATTTAAAAATGCGGACATAAAAAAAAATAACAATAAAAAATAGAATACAATATAAATATACATTTGTTGAGGATTGAGTGCGCCTTAGACTGAACAAGACAATCTTCGACCCCAGATGGAGATTTATTGAAATCAAGATTCACACCAAAGTTAGAATATTCAGGGCCAGAGTCTTCTTCTTCTTCATCGATCAGCTGATGCTATGCTTCTAGTCCGGTGAGGTTCATGAAGGAGACTGTGTGTTTTAGGTCTTCGCCAGTCCCCCACAGCTTTTTGAACATGGTCGCTCCCCCAGGCCAGACTGCCTCTCTTTGGTCTACATAGGTAGCGCATTCTTGCAGAATATGTTCCGGTGTTTGCTTGTGTGCTCTACAATCACAAGTGGCAGTGTCTCTGAGACCGATTCTGTGGAGGTGGGCTTTGAGTCTACAATGTCCCGTTATGAGTCTGAAGATCTTTGTCTGCCTATCTCTGCCAATTTTGTCTATGTTGTAATTTTTTTGCTTGTATTCTTTGTGCTGTTCTCTCCATTCTGTCATCATGGATCGTTTGATGAGTGTCTTTGCTTCTTTGCTGTGGATGGGGAATCTGCTTGCCGCCACTTCCGGCGTATGCAAGCTCATCTGCTTTCTCGTTTCCAGGGATCCCACAGTGGGCCGGAATCCATTGTAATACTAAATCTGTTTTTTGAGACAGAAATCCTATTTTGTATTTTATTTCATTTCTTGTTTGTGGCTTGAGATCGCTTGGAGTACACTCCTGGAGTCAATTAGAATGACCATTTTCCTTGCATTTATGTTTTGGCTGGTAAGAATCTGAGTTACTGCATGAATAGCTCTTGCTTCAGCTCTGAGATTGGTACAAGTCTCTCCTGCTGGTATGGTGTGATTTTCTATGTTGCTATTGGAGTGTTCAACGGAGATTCCACTGCCTCCTCTTTTATCTCTCACCGAGGCAGATACATCTGTGTACACGTGTGTCCAACAGTTGCTAGGGTACTGTCTTTTAAGCTCCTGTAGAACGTGGATTTTTTGCTGTGTTGCTGACTACTCACTTTTGTTTGTTATCCCTGGACCTGGAACCTCTAAGATTATTTTGGACCGGTCGTGTCCAGGGTTCTGGAATGAGTGCTTCGCACTTTTTGGTTTCAGCGTCAAGGATGTCTGCATGTTTTTTGTGGATTTCTCTGACCAGATGGTTGGGGCTTTTCCTTAGTAGTCTGTTTTTTGTTCTCTCTTGGAACTTCTGGTGCAGAGGATGATCAGGTAGCCTCTTTAGTTTTTCAAACTTAGTAAGCAATTTATATTTTTTTCTTAACTTAAGGGACTCAATATTTACTGTTTTTCCCAGCTCTATAATTGGAGTGCTTTTTAAAGCCCCAAGGGTAATTCTGAGACCAATATTTTCAACTTGGTCTAGTTTTCCTGTGTTTATTTTGGTCGCTGTTGACCAATTGCTAGAGGCATATTCCATGATAGGTCTGATTGCACCGGTGTAGACTTGCTTGAGGATTTCTTTGGTGGCCCTACCCCCCACCCCACGATGTACCGGCCAGTTTTTCATCACTGAGAGCCTTTTTATGGCCCATGCCTGGATTCTCTCTATATTTGACTTCCAGGTATATCTCGAGTCAAACGTGACCAAGGAATGTGGGTATGTCCAGATGGGGTAATTGTTGGTTTCCTATCTTTATTGTAATTGTTTCCTTTTTGGGGGAGAGTGAAAAGAGAGTGGTAGAGGTTTTGGTGTGGTTTATTTTCAGTCCCCACTCTTTTGTCCAGTTCTCTACCTTCTCTACTGTCATTTGGAGCAAGTATGAGGCTATTGTTGCATGTTCTCTGGCTGTCCATATAGCAAAGTCATCTGCGTGTAAGCTGTTTAATACATGCTGATGGCAGCATTTAGTGATGTTGTTTATATATATCAAGAAGAGAGTAGGCTGCCCTGTGGCACTCCCTCTCTCAGCCTTTCTGCCTTGCTGGTATAGTTGTCCAATTTAACCCTGGTAGATCTTTGGAAGAGGTAACTTTTAATCCATGAGAACATATTGTTGGTAACTCCTGCTTGGATGATTTTTAGCTTCAGGCCTTCTCTCCAGACAGTGTCGAACGCACAGGAGAGATCAAAGAAGATGGCTAGCACTTTATTTTTCTCTTGTAAGGCATTTTCTATGTCCTATGTTAGACATGTTAATTGGTCCTCTGTTCTGTCTGAATCCTGTTTGAGTTGAGGCGAGTAGTGAGTTAGTCTCAAGATACCAGGTGAGTCTTTTATTTATCAGTCTTGTTATCAGTTTCCCTACACAGTTGATGAGACTGATGGGCCTGTAATTTTTAGGATTGTGTTTGTCTAAAACCAGGAAAAGGCCAATGTCAAAAGCTGTAACTGTAAACTAGCGACAGACACAACACATTCTGTTCTCCAGACAATATCCTGCTACTTGCAAAGCCCAGTTCAGGGCTTGGTAGCGGGTGATTGAGAACGAACACAGAGGAAAAAGATGAAGAAGATCATGGGCATGGGGAAAATGAGATATTTTAATTGAAAGGGGAGGTCCACATGGCAATTCATACTCATACAAATCTATCAAATGTAGCAAAGCCTTTAAATGCAATGTACTGCCCAGCTAAAGTAAAAAACAAACTTTCCTACTTTGTCCCTCCTGAGTGCTATCCCCTCCAATTTTCCTAGACTCAAAATATCTATGCGATGATATTTAAACTTATATGCTCGTGTAGTCTGGAACAAACAACCTTGCTAGTATTTTAATTCTGGGGAAATCCATCTCACAACTGTTACGATTTCATTTAAAAAAAACAACCCATTATACTTCTTTTGTACTTCTCCTGTCTTGCAATGTCACAGAGAGGAGGTATGCGTAGACTTCTGGTTTGTGCTAGGAAGAAAGTTTGTGCTGCCAACATGTTGAACTTTTTAAGTATTTCTTTGATCTCCTCTGAATTGTTGCTGGGGTCGACCTCTTATACGTGGCCTCGAATCATCCATGTGGCATGACCTCGCTGCAGCTTGATCATACTGCATCTGTGTCAAATGCCTAAACCACTTCATTTTCTGTGCTTCAAAATAAAATTAACTGATGTAGTCCTCACTATATTCCTCAATGTGCTGTTTTAAATGTTGTCGCGAATTGTCTTTCCTGTCGCACTTCATACCCAATCCTTCTCGCATGTCTCGATCGTACATTTGTACTTATCTAATAGGAGCACATTTTATTACCATTGATGAGAGGTCCATCAGGGATGATTTGTAGGGCTGAGGAATAACAGATCACTTGCTTCTACAGTTGCCATGCGGTAAACAGGATAAGTTTTTTTAATTTTTCCTCATCTAGAAAATAAAACCTGTGCCTTTATTGTGCATCAGACAGGTACAATTAATTCAAATGGCCAATATGTTGGTGATATAATTGCACCAAGTTAAGCATAGCAGCAAAGTTGGGGTCACTGAGTCCCTATTGTACGCAGCCGTCGACTGGTTGCAGTCTGAATTCAATGAAATGCCAAAGTGCATGTTGGCATTTGAAATGTTCATTTAAATAATTATTTATTAAAATCAGCATGTCAGAGTAGTTTATGGGAAGGCTCTATGCATACCTGTCAACCTCGCTTGATCATTGCCCTTACACATTTTGAACATAACTTCTGATTTACAGTAAGAAATCACATCAGTTAAAAAAGGTGACATTTTACATGAAGTAGTAAGGATGCTGTTTAGATAAACAATCAAAATATTTGTAAATTAAAATGTGAGGTATAGGAAATGCGGTTTATCACTTAAACCCTAACAAATCGACCACACTGAAAATATGATATAAATTCATGTGAATTTGCAGTTTACTTTCATCATTGTAAATCAGACTCAGATCTTTATCCTAGAGCAGTTTGTATATTGTAGGGTGTGGCAATTTTGTTTTCGATTTAGGAGCCAGGTAAAAATGTAGGAGTCCAGCATAATGCTAGTGAAGAGGTCCTTTTATGGTTCTATAACATGCCGCAGGGTATGAGTGAATTGTTCTTGAAAATCTGAATTCGAAATGTTAAAATTTAAGTTTACTTTCAAAGTAATACTAATCTAATTCCTCTATTCTTTATGTGTGTTATGTCTTAGATACATAAACATATAAACAATTCTCGTGGTGTTGCTGCTGAAGTACCAGTAGTCTACAGCCCTGGCAGGATCAAATGTCTTCAATGATGGTTCATTCAAGTTGCACATCATAAGGTCACATAGACTTTCCTCTTGCATTGAGGATCAAAATTTATTTTTCATAATATTCATTAAGCCTCTCTCACAACATGCTGTGGAGACCGGAAGCATACTCACTATTGACAACAGCTGTCCTAAATTGAGGAGTATTTCTGTATTTGACAATGCTTATTCCAAAAGATAATTCAGTTTCTTTTCCTTCCCAAGGACTTTCATATCACACATTAAAATCGGTTTGTAAGCACTCAACTTTCTTATTTAATAATGATGGAAGTTGTTTCTACTTGACTGGCACCAAAATCTGCTAAAGGGCTTTTAAGGTTGGCCAGGCAAAGGTGTCAACAAATTTGTTTCTGTATACACCTCACTGGTTAACTCATTCACTCCAAAATATTTTGGACCTCTGGACACACTTTTTTTTATGTGTAAAAGTCACACAGCATCACTTAGTTGTGATCCGCGGTGATCCTGGATAACAGGCTGCAGCAGGGCAGGCTGGCTAAGGAAAAGGGATCGAAGAGGGAATTGCTAACCCGGTACTAAAAAAATGATTGCTGAAGTCGGATGTGTTGGACCGAAAGGTGCAAATATCGCAGTCAAGCTGTAAACTACGACAACGCATTCCGTTCTCTGGACTACATTCTGCTACTTAATCCCTTTCAGTGTTTGGTAGTGGGAGATGGAGAATGAACGAAGCCAAGCCACTTAGTTGTGATCTATTTATCTCCAATGAAGGTTCACTGAAATAGCACACATTATATACCAAACTGTTCATAATTAAATACAATGGAATACATATATTTTACAAATGGAGGTGAACATATGTGTAACGGATTATAGTTGCATAATCGTTTGTTATTTTTTAAAATTATGAAGAAAAAAATTTTCCTCTCGTCAACATATTATTCAGCTCTAATATAGTACATGAATGACATAACGATTTTCAATTGACGGTAATCCACAAGAGAAAATGTTCTAAAAGTTACACCTAATTTGGTACAGTATTCACATTTTTCTGAAGGCACGTGAAGTTGAAAAAGTGCACAAAAATGTAAGCTCCAATCAACATCTGCGTGATTGTTTACAATTTGCACACATCCAGAAAGAATGGTCCTGCTGTATTCAATATATATATATACACACACATTTATATTATACACACTAGCATTACTGTGCAGGATCTTGAATCTTTACTGAATGTTTGAACAGTTACCACAATTGCTTGAGAAAAAAATTCCCCACGTCAGTAGATTTAGATTCACTTTCATCACTCAACTTGGACTAGATAAACAAAAATTGAAATGTCACTATCAGAACAATTAATGTCTTCATCATGACTTAGCAATAACATAATCTATCTATTACCAAGCTTGTACTGTAGGAACTCTATATGGTCTGGCTGAAGGGGCATGGACTAGATTTATTTCAGTCCTAAAAAACATTTTTTCAACGAAACACATGCTAACTCTTCTGCAAATGAAAAGTACAAAATCTGGACTTCCATCAAGAACCAAAATAAAACATTTCAGAGAACTATGAATGGGAAAATATGGGATTTTGTGGACACAGTCGCAAAAGCCAATTCATCAGCACCTGGGTTATTTGAAAAATTCAGGAAGCCGATACATCGGCGCGAAAGAGTGAATGAGTTAAAATATCGTTCTTCCAAGTATTGTACTTCATGAGTAATGAAACTTTGTTTCTCAGATTTAGTTGAAAACCTCACAGTAACATTTAATCCACATAATTGTATATTTTGATAAATCCATTTAAGGTATGTGTTATTAAAATCTTTCTTAATTTTTTTTCTCATCTGCATTTCAGTGTTTCGAGTGATATAATTGTGTTTTTCACATATAATTCCCTGCTTAGAAAAAAATTCCTGCTTTTGTAAGAGAAATGAGAGGTTCTACAATATACCATAGTAGTCCAGTAGAAAGAGCAGTATGTCAACACATTTGAAGTCAGTGGTCTGTGCAAACCATTATAAACTGCAGAAGCTTTGTCATTATCCATGGCGTAAACAGTGACACATTTCCAGTCTCTCACAAGAACATTAAGAGCACCAACTTTACTAACCGCCCATCTTACACTATCAATATCGATTAAATTCTTTCAACTCCCTTAGAGCATAGGTCTTCAACAAACCCTCGCCAAGTCTTCCTGTCATGTGCCATCATTTTGAGCCCCCCCACCACCACCACCGCATCTTTACTGCCATTTTCAGGCTGGTTTCAACTTCCCTTTTCCATGAGTGTTTAAGTCTGCCCCTACCCCTTTTGCCTTGAGGATTCCAGAACAGTGACTGCCTTGTAATGCCATCAGCTGGTTTCTGTAATGTGTTTTTGTATTCATCGTCAATGCCTTCTTTTACGTCTAGTTCCACTGGCATCGGTTCGGCTCTTTCCCTCTAGTAGTGACATATCATGACATTTAATTCCTTCAATTTGGCGCACTCATTCATTGATGAAAGTTTGAACCTTTTTGTTGTACTTCTCTTTTTTTCACCACATCGCAGATCCATACAATAGAATTGACATTGTAATTAAAGATTTGTTGTTGTTGTGGAGTCAATTTCTTTTGATTTCCACAAATATCCCTAAAGCAATAAAAAACCCTCTCGTCTTTTGTATACTTAATTTGATATCTCTATCAAATGTTGATCGTGTCTATATTACTACCAAGATATATGAATGAATCTACCTCTTGAAGTTTCTTCCCAGTACAATGCAGTCCAGTACAGTATATTTTAATAACATTTAATCTATACTTTGCAGGTTCTATAAAAGCAGCTGACTGACAATTCATCTGTACCATTTATGTTTGCTGGCACAATATCTGATGTCACATTCTTAATGATCCTCATCCCAGATTTGATGAAATTGGATTTGATTAAAGGATTCTGCACGTCAATCTGGGGTGACAGCCTGTGGATAAATTATAAGAAAACTGGTATCAGATATAGGGTTTTCAGTTTCTTGCCAATTCTAAAGATTGACACCATCAAATGAAGTGTGAAGACACTGTGCAATAAACAATTAGTCCCTAGAAGCTCAGAAATAGAGCAAAGATGAATAATATGAAGTCTTCATCCAAGCAATAAAGTGAGTGTCAACTCGGATGTGAAGTGGAATCAACATGGATTTTTATTCTTGTCTGATTTAATTTCGCTGCTATTGGCATATTAAAACTGTATGATTGTTGTTGCATGTTGAGAACATAAAATTGTATGTTAACTGTTAACTAAATTAAACCATGGAAATAAGCAGAACTGCACACGATTGGAGAGATGTTATTTATGTTTTTTCTGACGAAGAAGAGTTGGACATCATCAACGAGACCATAACTTCTTCTGTTATTACAAAATTGGAACCTAGAAAAAATAGCACAGAAGTGGAACAGTGTCTTACTTCAAAACCATTGATATGTCAAAACTGTACTCAGTGCTGTGAAGATTTACAGACATATGAAACTCACTTGTTCAGCAACCGTACATGCTTCATTTCTCTGACTGAACATCTATGGTTCAAAAAACTGTTCCAGCAACAGTTATGTGGAATGTGTGGTGAAATTCATGAGAATCAGTTGTTGTTGAAAAGGCATTGTTATGACAATGAAATGTGCAGACAAGGCTATATTAATCTATATACTGGAGAAAATCAACTAATGGGGAAATTAATGCAAACATCAAATAGCAAAAGTGACAGTACAATAGTTGAATCATCAAATTTTAGTTTACCATCTCAATGCATCAATAATTATGTACCAAGTATCAACACCACCAAAGCCCTGATACTAAAAGAAGAAAAGGAAAAATGCCATACGTTTCTATCAACAAAGAAAAATATATATTTCCAGGGTCAAAATACAGAAGCACCCTCAGTGAAAGAGGTGAAGGCCACTTCTCAAACACAAATAGACAATCATACCACTACCTCATACATTTTGACTAAACAAAACATCTTGTCTAACAGTCTAGAGATTAAATCACCACTTTCCAGGCTTCCACAGAACATATTAGCCAATCAAAGATATGACCATAAGTTGAAGTCCCCAAGAAACAAGAAAAAACAAGATGTTGCTGCAGGTCGAAGATGTAGCCGTCTGAAGGAATCCTCACAGACAATAACCTGCCTGCACTGTAGAAATGTATTTCCCAGTGAGGATAGAAAAATAACACATTTTATACTTTCACTTGAATGTCAGATGTTTTTAAATGAAAGGTTTATTAATAAGAAATTTTGTAATAAAATACCAATTTGTGATGATTATAATTTAAATAAAAATATGTGCCCATTTTGTTTGTTTACATCTGATAATGGAAATGTATTTGACCACGTACTGCACGTAACTAAATGTAGAAAAGAACTTGAAGAAGGAATATTAAGATATGATAGACAAAATAGTAGCTTGCCTACTGTGGAAACTGTACCAGTACAGACACAGCCATTTTTGTGTGATAGGGGTAGCAGAAGCTTCAGCAGTGTGAAATATCTGAAAGCCCACAAAAACAAAATTCACCATAGGAGTTCAGACCATAATCAACTGAAGAGAGCACAAAATATCACATCTGGTGATTTGTATTGCTTCTTTTGTAAAAAGTTCTTGAAATCCGAAACACAAATAGTGGATCATCAATGTAAACCTACCAGATTACTGTCACGATCTTATTATAGAAAAGCAGTATGGAGAGGAGACTATGAATGTAAATTATGTGATGATCAGTTCTTCTGTAGGAAAAATGTCCTAGAAAAGCACATGTACAAACATGACAAGAGAGAAAGTCCTCTGTTCAAATTTGTGAAACATTCTTTAAAGGAGAATGACACATCACATCCTGATACTTTGACTAATGAATTATATCAGAGATCAGACAAAGATTTTACATGTGAAAAATGTCACACGTCTTTTTACAGACCAGAAGAATTGTTATGTCATGTTTTTGTTTTGAAGCCTTCATGTCTGATGTATTATGAAAACCCAAACAATGCAAGTCCAGCCAACCTGCCATTTTGCTTTAAATGTAAGCGGAACTTGAGAAATCATGGATTGAGACATGACTGCATAGGACTTGTTTCACAAATATATAAATGTGCACTTTGCCATCAACTGTTTTCCAACATTGGAAATCTCAGAAATCATGAAAACAAGAAGCACAAAGAAAATGCACTATCTGAATATTTACAAGATAAACAGGTTTCTAGTGATACAGAAGCACATGATGATGAAACCCCAGTTTACCGCTGTTCAGTATGTCCGTCAACATTTCTCAACTCAAACCAGTTTGTGGTGCACATATCACAAGTACATTCATTATCAAGCAGAGACTAACTAAACTGTATTTAAAACGTATGAAAATATAAAGTTGCTGATACTACAAGTGTGGATGAAGTCCCTTAGACAACGAATTACAAATGCTAACAGAAGCACTTACACAAACCAGCTATAAATCACTTCTCAGATGAATGGAAAATATTGAAAATGATAGTCCTTTGTACTTGTGATATAGTTCTGCTACTTACAATTTTTATGATTAAATTGATCATATTATTTGCATCTGTATTGTAGAATAACTGAATGTTGATTATAAAAAATGCAGGTCTACCTTTTTCTATTTTTCATGTTATATTTTGCTTCCTAACAATTAAGATTTATTTTCTTGTTGTCATCGTATGTCATAACCATATTATGTTACTGTAATTTTCATATTTAATTTAGTGTTTTTTTCATGTTTGGTGAATTTTGTTCAGCCTTCACACGCAAGTGAAGATAATCTGAATATACAGAAAACTAGCATTAAATGGAGATATGTATACTATGGAGCCTACAAAAAATGGACATAGTGCGGCTGTGAGTTACTCAACTGGCGATGGAGTGTAGAACATTATAAATCTCACCACAGAACCACGTATGCAATACCGTTATCGGAAGTCAGACTATATTCAATGATGTCATAGATACAGCATTGCTAAGAAAGTACAGATGGGCTGGCCATGTGGTATGCTTGCCAGGCGATAGACCTTGATATGGCATGATACTCCAAGGCAAAAGACAGAATAGTTTAGACTACATTTGGCTACCTGGCACAGGGCTTCTGTTGTGCATGAATGAACAGCATGGTTAGAGTATTATAATATACATACAATGGCAGAATGGTTATAAATCTTACCTGTCACAGCAAAATTGAACAGGTACTGAGTTAGTCGTGTCATTCTCCAGTGTCTCATTATGGCATCAGTAAATGAATACATGAATGTATTAGAGTTATGAAGAACAAAAATAACTAGTCACAGGCAACTTACAAAAGCTGAGAACTAACATTTTATCCCCAACAGGAGTATATACTATGGTGCTACCTGTCCAATTACAGCTCTTGCTAGTAGCGTCCCATAGGGTTCCTTCACTTCTGAGGTCACACAGTTTTGGTTCAGATTTGAGGTTATACACAAGGCGACTCTATATTTCTATCCACCCATCCATGTCATAAATGTTTGCTTCTGTTGAAATTGGTAGCAAATAACAAGAAAATTAATCATGCGGCAGGTAATAACACTTTAAAATAGAAGAATAGAAGAGGATAATAATATTGATAGTTGTGTGATGTCACATTTTTTAAAAGGGTGTTAATTGGCAGGTTGTCTGTAGTTTTCCTCTCATCCCGAGTGTGCTGGTGAAAGTGGACTGTGGTCCTCCAGATGATTGTGCTATGCTTGGCTTCATCTGCGAGTCGCTCATTACTATGGGGATCACATCGATCTCTCAGCTGATTAGCCAAGCTGCCATGAAAATAGCCTGTTTCCAGTAAGGGCTACAAGGAAGTCGAGGTGAGAGTCTTGGCCAGTATATTTTGCCTGACCCTGACTATCATGTTTGATCAGTATGTTTTGTCTGACCAGACGTTAGTCTTCCTTCCCCTTCAAGTTCTTAAAAAAAATATGTATGTAACAGCATCTTAATTCAATATAAAAACCAATATTAAGGTGTTCTCCCGTGAGTCTATACTTCCACAGCAAATTTGAGTTAACCAAATTTAGAATCTACTATTTTGTTTTTCAAACATTTAAATCAAAGGCAATATGTGAATAACTGGTATAATATCTGTTTCAATAATTTGTAATAACTAAATGCTATTTAGTGTAACTAACATATATTCTATTGTGAGAAGATGTAATATTTTTCACTCTGTCAAGTTATCAAGTGGAAATTAGTGTTCTTAGGATATTTTAAAATGTTAACCTTACTTCTTGAAAACTTTGAAAATGTTCATAAATGCAGTACACAAATATGCAGTTTTTAGGCCCATTGCATGAACCACATCTTCACTGCAAACATGCATTTTAATTACTTGGGAAGGTTTGCAGAAGTTGGAGGAACAGACTCTTGTTAATCTGGATTATATATTTTCACATTTATTGACATTGTTATAATGACAACGGGTCCAAGATCTAGACCATTGTGAGCCAACACTGACAATGGTGTGTTTATATTTTAAAGTAAGAAATGCCATATTATTTGAACATATAAGTTGAAAATATAAACCACAAAGTACAGGATTGCAATATATATATGTATATATGATCTTGTATTATGTGTTCAATTACTGAGTGCTGGTTTATTAGTGTTGTGCGCTGGAGCTTTTACATATTCCACTGTAGAAAGATCATCATCATGTAGCATGTCCTTTACAGAACATCGCTCCTATCACAGTCTGTCTGAAAGAAACTCTTTCCCTTGCCAAAACTCTAGCCTCCGCCACAGTCATACTCAGACATTCCTGGATATCTTGGTGCCACCGTCTTTTTGGTCTACCCCTGCCTTTTTTGCCTTGTACCATACCTTCCATCCCCGTTCTCTCAAGACCGTTGTGTCTCTTGACGTGACCAAAGTATTTACATTTTCTGGCCAAAATGGAATTGATAAACCAGTTCTCCTCTATGCTCAACTTTTGCTGAATGTCTACATTTGTCTTTTTCTCTGTCCAGGGTTTCTGAGAATCTTTCTGTAACATTTTGACTCGAAGGATTCGATTCTTTGTATAGAAGTTTTGCTAATCGTCCATGATTCACAGCCATAAGCTGCCACAGGAAAAACACAGGCTCTCAAGACTTTTACTTTTGTCATTTTGTTGGTGTTTTGCCATAATTTCTTCAGGCTGTTCAGTCTCTGCATTGCCATGGCTAGTCTTCTTCTGATTTCTTTCGAGCAGTCACCATTTTTTTGTCAATTCTGGAGCCCAGATATTCAAAATGTATGACCTGATCTATTTCCTCACCACCCACTGTAAATTTATGTTGACATTGTGTTTTGTCGGTGGTCATTATCTTTGTTTTATTTATGTTTATAAACAGGTTTTGATCTTTATTGTGTCCATTTATGGCTGAAATTAGCTGCTCTAGCTCTTCTGCAATTCTTGATAGTATCACAGTGTCATTTGCATAGCATAACTCTGGAATCTCGTACTCGCCAATTGTAAATGTATGATAACTTTCAATGTTCTTGTCTTCTCTAACATTTCTCATTATACGTTCCACATCTATGTTGTATGGATACGGTGAGAGGATATACATGACAAATGAGGATTTATTGCACAGGAAACGGCTTATGTAGCTGATAAAAATAATCAAGAGGTGATATCATCATGTTATAGATAATAATCTCATCTTTTACAGGCTGCAATGATATATTATAGTTTGTGGTTTTTGTTATATATAACAAACTTATCTGTTGGTCAGTGTGTGAATGAATGATAGTTTGAATATATGGAGCAGGTGTCCCCAACAAGTGGTCTTGTTTTAATGCTTCAGTTTTGTAATTTGTTATGAATATGAAAAAGACTACTTTTATTCAAGTTTTAAAATTAATCACTATTTTCTATTGCTATCAAATTTGTGAAACACTAAGAATAAAGACACAGCTTTCAGATTATCTGCATGTTATTTGGAATGCACATTTTTTAAATTGAAAATATGTAATTGGTGATACGTGTATGTTATGTGCATTTAAATATGTGTACTTTTGTTATATGCTGTTGATTTTATATGTGATTGACTGTGCCATAATACTGCTCAAACTGTTTATGATCTTGCATTTATAATATATTCTGTATAACAAGGTTCTTGGACATATAAAGTAAGTAAGTATTTATAATATTTTCATGCAGCTGTCCAAAACCAAACTCCTACTTGTTACATTAATTGACTGTCATACTGCTGTCCAAAACCAAACGTCAACTTGTTACATTTATTGACTGTCATACTGCTGTCCAAAACCAAACGCCTACTTGTTACATTTATTGACTGACATACAGCTATCCAAAACCAAACGCCTACTTGTTACATTTATTGACTGACATACAGCTATCCAAATCCAAACACCTACTTGTTACATTTATTGACTGTCATACTGCTGTCCAAAACCAAACGCCTACTTGTTACATTTATTGACTGTCATACTGCTGTCCAAAACCAAACGCCTACTTGTTACATTTATTGACTGTCATACTGCTGTCCAAAACCAAACACCTACTTGTTACATTTATTGACTGTCATACTGCTGTCCAAAACCAAACACCTACTTGTTACATTTATTGACTGACATACAGCTATCCAAATCCAAACGCCTACTTGTTACATTTATTGACTGTCATACTGCTGTCCAAAACCAAACACCAAATTGTTACATTTTTGTGCTCTTTATTCAGTAATAGAGTGTCAGATTAGTATAGTGAAAGAACACTTGCTTTTCTCAGCAAAGGTTTATGATTCAACTCCAGTTACTGGTATTTCATTTAACTCATCTGTACACTGGTACCTGCCTTACGGTTAAAAAAGGAAAAGGCGTTGAGAAAGGTAACTGGCCACCCTACCTCACAAACAAGCTGTGGCTTAGTACGGTGATATCTCTAACATCATTTCCTGACCAGCAGTTATTGCTGTAGGACTACTTTTCCCTTTTTACAGTAATAGGCTATGCCTTTTGCTGCTCAGGAGGCTTCACATGCATGTGCAGTTGTGGTTTCTGTTTGAGACAATGTGTTGGCTAGTCTTGTACACAGTTGTGGTTTCTGTTTGAGACAATGTGTTGGCTAGCCTTGTACACAGTTGTGGTTTCTGTTTGAGACCATGTGTTGGCTAGCCTTGTACACAGTTGTGGTTTCTGTTTGAGACAATGTGTTGGCTAGCCTTGTACACAGTTGTGGTTTCTGTTTGAGACAATGTGTTGGCTAGCCTTGTACACAGTTGTGGTTTCTGTTTGAGACAATGTTTTGGCTAGCCTTGTACACAGTTGTGGTTTCTGTTTGAGACAATGTTTTGGCTAGCCTTGTACACAGTTGTGGTTTCTGTTTGAGATAATGTTTTGGCTAGCCTTGTACACAGTTGTGGTTTCTGTATCATTCTGATTGAGACAATTTGTTGGCTAGCCTTGTACACAGTTGTGGTTTCTGTTTGAGACAATGTGTTGGCTAGCCTTGTACACAGTTGTGGTTTCTGTTTGAGACCATGTGTTGGCTAGCCTTGTACACAGTTGTGGTTTCTGTTTGAGACAATGTGTTGGCTAGCCTTGTACACAGTTGTGGTTTCTGTTTGAGACAATGTGTTGGCTAGCCTTGTACACAGTTGTGGTTTCTGTTTGAGACAATGTTTTGGCTAGCCTTGTACACAGTTGTGGTTTCTGTTTGAGACAATGTTTTGGCTAGCCTTGTACACAGTTGTGGTTTCTGTTTGAGATAATGTTTTGGCTAGCCATGTACACAGTTGTGGTTTCTGTATCATTCTGATTGAGACAATTTGTTGGCTAGCCTTGTACACAGTTGTGGTTTCTGTATCATTCTGATTGAGACAATTTGTTGGCTAGCCTTGTGCACAGTTATCTTTAGTTGCTTTAAAGGTAAAATAACAGACACTGTTGTCGGGGATGAAATGTTATAGATTTTATAGGTGGGGTAGCCAGTTCCCTTCCTCGTTTGCTTTCCTTCCTTATCATTAAGCGAGCTACCCATTTAAAGCTGGGTCGACAAGGACATGCTCCTAATGAGAATTTACCGTAGTACCTTTGCCATGAAGAGTGATTGCTCTAACACTGCGCCTAACAGACACACTATATACTTTTTATAATATGCTTGTTATGTTTTGTTTTCTTAGGTTATTTTGGTGAAGCGCCATGTACTTCCAACCACAGTCCAAAACCTTTTGGTTATATCACTCTGTGTTCACCATCTTGATAGTGTGATATTCAACCTTGTATTTACCTTGATAAGGGCTTCATTGTTTTGTATTATAGTGTACCTGTACAGGTAATACCTGTTTCACAATGATTGAATTTCAGCAAACCGGTTCGTAAAATTAAAAGTTGTAAAAAAAGACCAAATTATAATATTTTAAAATAAGTTCCAAAATGTTAAAAGAATTTTCAAGTGTGTACGAATATTGCCATTTATTGCAACTATTTAAAGACATGTTTTGTTTATAATTGTACATAAAACAATTTTTACAGATTTTGGTATGTGGAGACACCTCATACTTTACTATATGGCTTGAGGACATTGTTGGACACTGTCACTGATATTGTATATAACAATGACATAATGGGAAGTTCCTGGTAGAGGGTTGTCGGGTTCTTAAGTGTTCTTTTCTCTCTGTGCTGAGAACTACAGTACTGACATCTGGTGGGAATTCTGTTTTTACTTCATTCTTCCATGATGTTACAGGAGAGCTTCAACATCATGTTGACACCTTATTGGATGCCATGTCTATGTTTCAATCAGGATCATTATCACAGAGTTCATCAAATACACTTCATAAGCACTTTTAATATGTTTTTTTGTCATTGTCCTAATTGACTACAACTCTTCCGCTTTCTCTGTTGAAGTCAGTCTCTCCATTGAAACTGACTCACCATGGCTTTCTGGCAACAATGCCAACATTTTTAGCCATGTGAGAGGCATCTTTAACCACATTTGAAACTGGCTCAGTTCCTACAAAATTGTTTCAAGCCACAATTTACATCAGAAATCATTCATGCAGGTCTGTGACACCCTTCCCACACAAAATCAATGTTTGTGATGGTTTTCTGGATGTTCTGTGACTTTCAGCAACTGCTCACAGTTAGATAAGACTGCACAGTCTTAGCAATTCCTTTGAAAATCTTAGGCAATATTCCTTAAAAGTTGAATTATGCCCTGGTCCATCAGTTTGCGAAAGTGAAGCTGTGTTTGAGTGGAAATACATAACTTCAATTTCTAAATGGTCATTGTGAATTTCTTGGAGGTTGGCTGGATGTCTTAGGGTTTTGTCCAGTACCATCATGACTAAGGAGGCAAACCATTCACTTGACTGGATGTCTTGTGGCATTTCCATATCACCAACATGATTTTAGAAGAAAACCATTTACTGCACACAATTCAGCAGTCCCTAGTGTAGGTGGTGTGCCATTCACTGAAAGTTGTTTTATAATTAGAGCCTCAAAACACAAGTTCTTCCTTATAAGAGATGTCTATTAATGGTATACCAACATCAGCAAAACAAGAACCTGTAAAAAACCTGTGAAAGCGAGCATACAAATGGCTCGGAACAATACATAGGGGCTACAGTCAAGCTAAAAATGTATTAGTATCATCATTTATATTGTTTTAGTACCTGATGGAAACTTTGAAACTCACAATGTTTTTTTAAAAGGGTTTTCCACATAAAACACAGACTAATTGATGCATTTTAATGAAAATCAGAGGAGCTTTTGTAAAAAGTATAATATATTATTATTGTTGTTGGCCTTAGTCTTCTTCTTCCTTATTCGTCTTCAGACCTCAACTTCATTTACTCTAATGAAGGCAGAAGTCGACTCAAGGCTCTGTACACTTCCATACAGCTACTCGTGGAAGGACACTGGCTGTTGCCAAAAGCTACTTCTTTTGTCGGTATACAGTGGACAGGACTGCAGAATATATTATGCCTTCATGGGTGGCTGTGCCTCAGGCACAAAGGTCTGAAGTACCAATCTTGAACTTGTTGTACAGATGACATCTCAGTCTGTTGTGAACTATGCGTAGCTGGAAAATGATTACCTGGTCTCGCCTGGAGACTTGATAGTATACATCGTTTTATATGTGGCCAGGGTCGTCTTTTTTCCATTTTGCACTGTACGTGCTCTGATTTAGCCTGATTTTGCTTTAGTCTCATTGTATGTAATTTCTGTATCGCTCTGCTGCAGCATTCCACCCGCTCTGGCAAGTCTGTCCTCATCCTCGTTTCCTGGAATGTTACAGTGGGCTGGTATCCACTGGACTATGCTTTTTTTGAAGCACTGGGACAGGCGTTCGAGTGAGTCTGCCAGAGCACCAAGTTCATTTTTGTGCTGGTTCTTGAGCGCCATTAACACTGTGAGTGCGTCTGTGAGAATGACCACTTGCTTTTCTGCCTGTTCCTTATGGTCTATAATCCCATAATAATATAACTATCAAAGATGATTTATCACCTGGCAACAAAAATGAAAGTGTATGGGGAGTAATAGAAAGTGCAGGTTAAAAAACAGCGGTTGGAGTATGCTACAGATGTCCATCAAGTCAAAAAGAGGAAGATGAGGAGCTGATTAGTAGCATAAAAAAAGGCAAGCCATGGAAATGATTATTAATGGGGGATTTAAACTTTTCAGAAATAAAATGGGATATGGCAGAAGCACTTGTAGAGTCAAAACTTTTTGCTAAGTGCATAACTGACAATTTTTTTGATTCAACATGTAGAAGCAGCTACCAGAGACAAAAAAACGCTCGACCTAGTTTTTACTACAGAGGAAAATATGATTGAAAATGTTACATTGCGGAACTGTTTGGCTCAAGTGACCATCAAATCATCCGTTGGGATCTTATTGCAGGGAAAGAAGTAAACATAAACAGGGGAACATACGACTACTCTAAGGCAGTTATTAAGAAGATGAAAGAGGCAGCGAGCCACATAATCTGGAAAGATATTGTCGAAGGAACAGATGTTAAACAGGAGTGGGTGAGTTTAAAAACAGTTCTAGAAAAGCTAAAAGAAGAATGTGTTCCATGTAGGGAACCCCAAGAGTAAGAAGTGGATAACTAGATTTGTAGTTAAATGTAGAAGAGCTAAAAATAAAGCATGGAAAAAATATATAGAGGCAGGTAAATCAAAAGAAACATATTTAAAATATTTGGACAAGCAAAAATAGACCAGCAAGTGAATAAAGCAGCAAAAATAGACTTGGAAAAAAAATTGCTCAGATGATCAAAACTGATAGTAAAAGCTTCTTTTCTTATGTTAGAAATAAACAAAGAACGAAAGACAAAGTAAGCCCTTTCATAGATAGCACAGGAAAAATAATAAGTGAGAATAGGGAGGCAGCTAATCTACTCAATCAGTACTTTAGCACAGTATACACAATAGAAGACTACTCCAAGTTCCAGGAGCCTATAGATATTTTCCAAAAACACATAGATACAGAGGAATTAAGATCAATTTGTATTACAGAGGAAATGGTTTTTTAAAAATTGGAGGGGTTTAAAGTGGATAAATGTCCAGGGCCAGATGGTATTCATCCAAAATTGCTGTTTGAAATTAGGGACCAACTAGTAAAACCATTGACTATATTATGTTTTCAATCACTTACAAAAGGGATTGTTCCAAGAGATTGGAAAGATGTAGGAGTGATCCTGTTATTCAAAAAGGGCAAAAAAAATCAGATCCAGCAAATTATAGACCGGTGAGTTTAACGAGCATAATCTGTAAATTGTTAGAGTCAATAAAGAAAACATTGTAATGCATTTAGACGAGTTTAATTTAATCAGAAATAGTCAGCATGGGTTTACTAGAGGGAGATCATACTTAACAAATCTATTAGATTTCATGGAGGAGGTTACTAAAATGATAGTTAAAGGGGAGCCAGTGGATGTTATTTATCTAGATTTTGCAAAGACCTTCGATAGAGTACCTCATAAAAGATTATTTTGAAAGTTAAAGTCACATGGAATAGGTGGGAAAGTTGCCAAATGGATTGAAAATTGGTTAACTGAAAGAAGGCAGAGAGTGGGCATAAATAAGGAGTACTCTGAGTGGTGTGAAGTAAAGAGTGGAGTGCCACAGGTCTCAGTTTTGGGACCAATTTTGTTCTTGATATATATATAAATGATTTGGACATTGATATCGAATCCATGATTGCAAAATTCGCTAGCGACACAAAACTATGCAGTAGTTTCTCATCTAAAGCAGAAGTGGATATATTGAGGTCAGTTTTAGATAAAACTTGAGAATGGTCTGCGAAAATTGCAAACAGAGTTTAATGTAAATAGATGTACAGTCATCCACATGAGTAGATCAAATATGGAACATAATTGCAGAATTGGTGAGAACAATATTAGAATGATAGAAAAGGAAAGGGAACTACGGTTATAATAGATCATACAGTGAGTGAGGAAGTCCAAGTAGCAGTGAAAAAGGCAAATGCAATGTTAAGTATGATAAAAATAAATATTAAACACAGGAGCAAGGAAGTGATAATCAAACTGTATAAAGCATTAGTTAGACCTAGATTGGAGTACTGTGTACAGATGTGGAGTCCTTATCGTAGAGGGGATATAAACATGCTGGAAAGGATACAAAAAAGAGCGACAAAGCTGATAGGGGGATTCCAGAAAACTCAGAAAAACATGCCTAGAAAAGAGAAGAATTCGAGGTGACTTAATACTTGTTTATAAGATAATCAAAGGAATGGATAAATTAGACTATAACAAGTTTTTCAAAATAAACTACCTACAAGAACAAGAGGTGAAAGATACAAATTAAGGTCCAGATTAGAAATTAGGAAATATTTTTTAGTCAGTGAGTGGTGAATGCTTGGAATGCATTACCACAGGAAGTAGTGGAGGCAGGGACAATTAATGCATTTAAGAAAAGATTGTATGCACATAGCTTTTAGAGAAAGGAAAAGCAAAAGAAAGTGGTTGTTTACTGACTCTGCAGTCTTCTAAACCAGTATAAAAACGTTAAGTTATACAGGTTTCAGCTGCTTATCTCAGGGCACTGGCTTCAGCAATGAAATTGCTGCGTCTCCCAGTGGCAAATGCTGCTGAGTATACTTCGCTTTTTAGTTTTATATTGTTGCCTGATCCCCTGTTTCCAATGGTATCTTTGTCTGAGCCATCCGTATAGGCGTGTGTCCAGGCTGTTGGTGGAAATTTTTTTCTGTTCCTCTGTTTGTGACTTTTTGTCTTCAATGTTGGAGAAATTGCATGTAAGATCAGGGAAGGAGGCAGCGGATAGAGTATGCTGGTATTGGTTTTATTTTTTTATTTAAAAGTGCAGCATTGTTTTTAATCTTTTCTTTTGCCTGGACTGTAAAACTTTTCCTTTTTAGCCTGCCGCGTCCCAGCCCATTTAGTCTGTGGTACATCGGGTGGTCCATGATTCTTTTGAATTTTCCAGCTTCCTGTATGATTTTGCAGTTTCGGTGGTCGTCCATTGGCTGTAGCCCAGTCATGCTTCCAGGTCTTTTATGTGGGTGGACTTCAGGGCCCATGTTAAGATGCAGGCTGTTTGGTTCTGGGTGCACCCTATTTTGTCAAAATTCGATTTAGATGCCTTAGACCAAGCTGCAATGCCATATTTGAAAACTGGTCTGACTCTGCCTGTGTATAATTTCTTTAGTGTGTTTCATGTAGTACCAGCAAGTTTCATGTAGTACCATGAAGTTTCATGTAGTACCAGCAAGTTTCATGTAGTACCAGCAAGTTTCATGTAGTACCAGCAAGTTTCATGTAGTACCAGCAAGTTTTTTCATGATGGACATGCGTAGCGTCACCCTGAACTTGGTCTTTAAAATTTGCGTTATCCAGGGCACACGTCAGTCTAAGGAAACTATTAAGAAGGTTGAAGTCTCATCTAGCCGTATCTCTTTTCCATTTAGTTTGAGTTTTACTTGCTGCCGTATGTTTGATAGAGAGACGATGGTATGTGTCGTTTTTTGTTCATTTATTTTTAGTAACCAGGTCTTGGACCATCTTTCAAGGACTGCCACAGAGCCTTGCATTCATGTGCTGGCTGTAGTGATGTGTTTTTCAGTAGTCCACATCGCCAGGTCATCAGTGTAGAGAGAATAGTGGGTACTTTTGTGGAGGTAGTTGGCGATGTCATTTATGTAATTAAGGAAGCATGTAGTTGAGATGACGCCACCCTGAGGAACACCTTGTTCCATGGTTTCCTTTTTACTTGTATGCACTCCTGCTGTTCTATTTTCTTAGTGGTTGCTGATCCACTGTTACATTTTCCGTATACTCCATATTGCAGCATTTTTTCACATAGCCTGTCTTTCCATACTTGGTCGAAGGCTTTTTCCAGGTCTACCCATACAGCCAGAGTGTGTTTTCCTTCCTGGAAAGCATCTTCGATTGCTTGTGCTATGGGGATTACTTGACCTTTCGTGGACTTGTGCTGCCTGAAGCCTGCTTGTTGTGGTGTGATAATTTGTTTTTCTTCGAGGTGCCAGCTGAGTCTGGTATTTATTATTTTGTCCATGAGCTTGCCTGTGCAGCTCAGGAGACTGGTTGTTGGCCTTAGGTCACTGACAAAGACCTTTTGATACCAATGTTGATTTTTGTATTTGAGCTCATGCACAATTCACACACATTTGTTTCTATCATTATGTACATTTAGTTTAACATAGCCATATGTGGACACAACAGGGGAAACGGAAGGCAGAAGGGAAAATTAAAACATGTTGTTTAATGCCAACAATCAGTATGTTTACTTTTTTATGCACCCTGAAAAGTGCATTAAGTGGCAGATTGTAGTAGCTTTCCTCACACCTCGAGTGTGCTGATGAAGGGGGATCAAGGTCTCCCAGGATGTTATGCTATGCTTCACTTCATCTGTGTGGCTACTATGGGGATCATGTCGATCCACATCTCGTCAGCCATACTGCCTTGAAAACAGCCTGTTTCCAGGGAACGCTACATGGAAAACAGATTGTGGTCTTGGTCAGTATATTGTGCCTGACCAGACGGGACGTCCTGGTCAGTATATTGTGCCTGACCAGACGGGACGTCCTAGTCAGTATGTTGTGCCTGACCAGACGGGACGTCCTGGTCAGTATGTTGTGCCTGACTAGACGGGACGTCCTGGTCAGTATGTTGTGCCTGACCAGACGGGACGTCCTGGTCAGTATGCTGTGACTGACCAAACGGGACGTCCTGGTCAGTATGTTGTGCCTGACCAGACGGGACGTCCTGGTCAGTATGTTGTGCCTGACTAGACAGGACGTCCTGGTCAGTATGTTGTGCCTGACTAGACGGGACGTCCTGGTCAGTATGCTGTGCCTGACCAGACGGGACGTCCTGGTCAGTATGCTGTGACTGACCAGACGGGACGTCCTGGTCAGTATGTTGTGCCTGACCAGACGGGACGTCCTGTTCAGTATGTTGTGCCTGACTAGACGGGACGTCCTGGTCAGTATGTTGTGCCTGACTAGATGGGACGTCCTGGTCAGTATGTTGTGCCTGACCGGACTGTTGTCTCAGTTTCCCAAAATGTAGAATATGGAAGAAAGTTTCTTACTGTGTTCCATACAGACTTGGTTCCATAAGTCTCAAGTGGTTCCCTGATAAGTCTCTAGGGTTTCTGCGATACGTTGTTAGGTATTGTGCACAGCTGTAGGGTTCTATATTTCTCTAGTGGTTTTGTAATATTTCTCCAGTGGCTCTGTTATTTCTGTAGTAGTTCTGTGATATGTCTACTGTGGTTCATTTTTTTTCTTCCCGTTCGCCTTATTTTTCTAATCTTCAAGGCGGTGTGCGTTGCACTGTGGTTTTTATATTGCGCCTGTCGGCCCAATGCATCCAACTTCAGCATGCATTTTGTGTAAGTGTCTGCTTCATCCTGCATTTTCTAAGGGTTTGCTTCCCTGGGGTAACGGCCGGTGCTGTGATGGGGATCAAACCCAGCACCTTCTGGTTGTGGTTCAGTAATATTTCTCTAGTCATTCTGTAATATGTCTCCAGTGGCTCATATATTTTTGTAGTGATTCAGTGATATTTCTGTGGTGGTTCTGTGATTTTTCTCTAGTGGTTCTGTTGATATTTTGTAGTGGTTCCATATTTCTCTAGTGATTCTGTGATGTGGTTCCGTGATTTTTTCTAGTGTTTCTGTGATGTTTCTCTAATGGTTCTATGATATTACTGTAGTGTTTTCATATTTCTTTAGTATTTTTCTGTGAAAAGTCTCTAGTGGTTCCATGACATTTTTCTAGTGGTGGGGTAGAGCTATGCTATTAAGAACCAATCTCTCAGTTTCACTTACTCTCAATTAGACAATCATATTTTAGTGGAGTTAACTCACTCCTTACAGTTATCCTTGTACAAAACAACATAGAAAACACTAAAACTTAAGTGAATAATAAAAATACAAGATAATTAATTTATTACACATCTAGTGATTTACAACATTATCAAGACTAAACTATAACAATCTTTCTAACTCAGAGTTTATAAACATGAGCTTGATGGGCCTCTGAATCTAATAACCTATGCTTCTTATATTATCTACAAATTTCACTTTGATTTAATCTTGTTCTACACTGATTAACTATCTACATTCGTGGTAACGTGATGCCCTTCGGGAGTTGGCGATGAAGTTGATCTCTGGCGGTCTGCTCACTTCATATTGTCAGAACTATGCTGTGGGATGAAAGCATCTTCTACTACGTTTGTGGGTGTGCTCTCTGATAAGTTTCCTGGTACATCTCACTTTCAATCAGGACTTCTGAATTGTATCCCTGGGTTCACCACCCCTTTTTTGTGACAGACAACTTTGACACAGCTTTCAAGATTGTATCCCTGGGTTCACCGCACCCTTTTTTGCGACAGTCAACTTTGACCTGTGCCTTTGGGCTTGTATCCCTAGGTTCACCACACTCTTTTGTGACAGAGACTTTGACACGGCCTTCGGGATTGTATCCCAGGCTTATGAAATACATTTTTCGTACAGACCAACCTTTTCACTCAAAGCTATCAGATTTCTTTCTTCTCTCACTAGTCATTGAATGCCACCATTCACTCCTATTAGCACAAATGCAATTGCCAATTGGACATGGTGGGTTAGCCTTCTAAACCAACTCTGTCTGAAACCTCTCTTAATTCTGGTTTTATTGGCCCCTTAGGCGTCTCCCCAAACAATATGGTCGCTGATCATGAGGTACCTCTGTCCCTACCACATTGCCCTGCGAGTCACTCAATATGTGCCTGTAACACATGTCAATCTGGCAAGTTCCTCCCACTGAAACCTATTCACTTAGCTGACTGTCTTGTCACCCCTGTCAATCTGCCAGTGACAGTTTTGTCATCACATTAAGTGTCGTTCAATACCTCTACTCCCTTTTCTGTGACTCTAGTTAATACAACAAATGGGTTAGTCTAGAATCCATCACCATCTTTGACAACAGTCTCCAACTCCCAGCACACAGCTCTCTCATATCGCTCTCTCTCTCTCTCTCTCTCTCTCTCTCTCTCTCTCTCTCTCTCTCTCTCTCTCTCTCTCTCTCTCTCTCTTGTGTTACTAATCTAAACCCGCTTTGTCAATTGTGCGTGACCTTAGTTTGAACTTTCCCTACCTAAGCTGAAATATTCCATGATAAGTCCCTGGGGGTTCCGTGATGTCTCTAGGGGGTTCCATGATAAGTCTCTAGTGAGTGATTCTGTGATAAATCTATAGGGTTCCATCAGAAATCTCTAGTGGTACTACGAGAGATCAAGGTAGATTTTTTAAATACATGATATTTCTTAAACTCAGGTAGTGACTAAGTGGCCTGTATGTTAGTACATAATTAAAACAATGTATTTTCCATTCATACTGTTATGACCTATAGTTTTAAGTGGCTGGGTTATTCGTCATTACCATTAAATTTGTGTGTTGTATCTAACATTAGATAACATCATTACCAATAAATTTGTGTGTTGTATCTAACATTAGATAACATCATTACCAATAAATTTGTGTGTTGTATCTAACATTAGATAACATCATTACCAATAAATTTGTGTGTTGTATCTAACATTAGATAACATCATTACCATTAAATTTGTGTGTTGTATCTAACATTAGATAACATCATTACCAATAAATTTGTGTGTTGTATCTAACATTAGATAACATCATTACCAATAAATTTGTATGTCACATGTAACATTACATAAAATCAAGCGAAAGTATCAGAGAAAAGCTACAATCATTTTTATGGTATATTATTGCTGCACAGTGTGAAACAATCCAACAAAGAAAAAGATGCAGGGGAGGTTAACATTATATGGAATCAAATCAACAAACATAATTCTTCTTCTTCTTCTTCTTCCTCATTTATCTTCAGTGTTCAGACCTCGTGTTCAATGATTCTAATGAAGGCAGTAGTAGACTTGAGGCTCTGTGCACTTCCATACAGCTTCTCATGGAAGGACACTGGTTGTTGCCAAATGCTATTTCTTTTATGGGTATATGATGGGCAAGACTGCAAAATGTGCTCTGCTATCATGGGGGCTGTGACGCAGTGCCAATCTTGAATTTATTGTGCAGATGACATCTCAGTCTGTTGTGTCCTGTGCGTAGCCGGAGAATGATCTCCTGATCTCACCTGAAGAGTCAGTGGTAGGCATAATTTTCTATGTGGCCAGGGTGGTCTTTTTTTCTGTTTTGCTCTGTATGTGGCCCTGATGGCTACTTTTGTCTCATCATATGTGGTTTCTGTATCATTCTGCTGCAATGTTCCTCCCTCTCTGACTAGCCTCCTCGTTGCCTGGAATGTTGCAGTGGGCGGGTATCCACTGGCCTATGCTTTTTTTAAAGTTTTAAGTGAGTCTGCCAGACTGCTAAGTTAATTTTTGTGCTGGTTCTTGAGAGTCGTTAACACCGAGGGAATGACCAGTTGCTTTTCTGCCTATTCCTTATGCGCCATAAGGGTTTCAGCTGTTTGTCTCAGGACTCTGGTCTCGGTACAGAAGTTACTGCAGTGTCTCCCAGTGGCAAATGCTACTAAGAATACTTCACTTTTCAGTTTTATAATGATATGATACCTCCACCCCTGTTTTCAATGGCATCTTTTGCTGAGCCATCCATGTAAGCATGTGTCCAGGCTGTTGGTGGAAATGTTTGATTGATGTAATTGGTAACTGTTTTTTCTGTTCCTCTATTTGTGACCTTTTGTCTTCCATGTTAGGGATATTACATTTGAGATCGGTAAAGAGTCTTCCTTGTGGTGGAAGCATGCTGGTATTGATTTTATGATTTCATTTGAAAGCGCAGCATAACAACATTCTACAGTTAATAAGTTTATTTTAGTTGGCCTGTCTTTTTTTACAGCACATTAGTGTTTGGTCTTCTTTTGTATCACAAAGAGGTTATTAAATAAAGTGTTTACTGTTATGATTCTCTTGTATTTTTCTTTACCCTTCCTCAACGCTTATATATATGTCAAGGAATGTTAAGTTACGTGTGTAGGTGTGCTATGGCGTTTGATGGCTATTGTGAGTATACATGTTCATGATGCACTCTCATAACGATAAGGGCTAAAGTGTATTTAATATAGACCACAGGATAGACATAAAAAAAGTAAGGTGCATCTGGGGGTACAGACAGACATATAGAAAAGTAGTGTGTGTCCTATCCATCCCCAATTTCCCCTGTATTGGTTATTGCTGTGTTATTTCCTACAGATCTACGTTACCATCCCCTCTGGCCATCTAACATGCAATATGCTTTGTAGACACTTGTTAATGAAGGTCTGGGTGTAATACCCTTAGTCACATGTGATGTCTCAGCGCCATATAGCAGGACAGGCTTTACATTTGTGTTGTTGTTTAATGCCCATAATGAGTAAGTTTACTCTTTTGTGCGCCCTGAAAAGAGCATAGTTAAGTGGCGGGTTGTAGAAACTTTCCTCACATCTCGAGCTACTCACTACTACAGGGATCTTGTTGATCCACATCTCGCCAGCCATACTACATTGAAAACAGCATGATTTCAGGGGAAAAACAGCCTAATTTTATTCTCCATGGAGAATACTATCGAGTTTCATATTGGACGAAGAGAGGTGACAGCAAATCTAGTTTTATTGATACTGAAGTTAACATTTTGGTGTGTTCGTCCGTCTTTATTAATGTTACTTCCTATTTAGATATATCTTTGCACTTCCTTAATTATCTGGCCATTTATCATTATGGGGTCTCTTTGCTTGTTGTTTTTTCTCATTTCCTTTGATTTGTTCCCACTAATCTCCAAACCCCACCTTTGATGCATCATATATGTCTGTCCATCTTTCTTTGTATGTTCTGCTGCTTATGTTTTCTGCTCTCTGGTGTCTGTTGCATACCCAGTCCATGACCATCAGAAAGATTGTAAACATCACTGTCTGATCTCAGTTTGAACTAAAAATGGGTCTCACAATTTGCCTTTGCAGATTATTCTACATGTGAACTCTTCATAGAAATCTGTAATCATTCTTATAAATTCGTCTGGTATTCCATAATGATTCAGTATTTTCCAAATTGCTGCTCGATCTATGCTATCAAATGCCTTTACAAAATCTATAAGTTCATGTCTAGAAGGTGTCCGTCATTCCCTAGATTACTCTGATAATCAAAGCGTTGCTATTTAATCTGTGCAAGATATTCCTGCTCTGAATATTGCTTGTTCTCTAAGTTTTCCATCTAAAGCATCTTTTATACAATCAAGCATTTTCTCTTCGCTACAGATTTTCTGTCCTTGCTTATGTTTCACTAGTATGTTATGGTCCAGTTTTTTTTTCCTTGATAGTATTCTAATTATGTTGGATAGCGTCTTTATGTCACTTTATCTTGCAGCCTGTTCAGTAGGAGTAATAGTATTAGATATAAACAATAAGTTGTAAAATTAGCAGTACCTGAAACGTGTCAGTGTTTGACAACTAGCTAAAATAGATTTGGGGAACATTTAACAGTTACTATTAATCACTTTGGATTATTTGTTTACCAGAAATGAGAATTTAGTGCCCTAGTGTATGACTTCCCAGATTGTCAAATCTTTTGCTCGTTTGCTGCATTTTAAAGAAATTATTATCGCAGTAATGAAGTGAAAATAATGGCTTCATCTTAAATCAAAACAAATCAGAAGTACTAGTAGTAGTAGTTACTAAGAAGCACAACTCTCCAAAATGTATAAAGGTGAACGAGGCGAAACTAAAACAAGTGCACTCATTGAAATACTTGGGCACCCACATCAGATCTCATGGGAGATGCAATCATAAAATAAAGAACAGGATAGTCAAGGCAAAACCAGTCTTCCAGAGTATGGTGTGAATCGTGTGTAACAAAACCCTACCATTCGAATTAAGGAAAATAGAACTTGGATACCTCATGGAACCAGTACTGACATACGGTTGCGAGTCATGGACAATTAGCAGTCAAGTACATGGGTTATTGGAACCAACTAAAATGTGGTTTTAAGAAGAATGTTGAAAATTCCATGAATTGCAACGAAAGCTCATAACGTGTTTCTTGAGGAGGAATAAACAACAAAGATTTTTAGGCAAAAACGGGACAAGGCAGACATCCTTTTATGTCACGAGAAGAGGCGGATTGGAACACATGTTGACAACGGCCACAATTGCAGGAAAGGCGGACAGAGGGAGGCAGAGAGAGAAAATATTAGGCAGATTGAAGACATGGTATGGGAGGTGATCAACGGCGGAACTGTTAAACGACATATGTGATAAGAGGAAATGGAGGTCCATGAAAGGCAACGCCAACTGGCAGGGCATTTCATGATAATGAATTTACCCCCAAAAAAGAAAAGCTTATAGCGTTTCAAAATAGTCTATTGTTACAAAAATGAGGCAAATATCTTAACACAGTTTAATGCAACGAACTAATTACAAAACATTCAAACACAACATCGTTTCAAATGTCACTGATGCATAAAACATGGTAACGGTTAAAAAGAAACACGAGTCTCCCAACATTCTCTGCTAAAAGACATCTATTGTCCTTAAATATGTTGTCTTGGGAATTTTGTTGTATGTAAAATAGACCAGAAAGTCTTTGGTTCAAAACTTATATAGTTTCTCCAACAGTCTTTTTGATTCTATCATCACACAGATGCAGCAAAATAGCAGGAATGGTTGGTAAAGCCGTTGGAAAACACGCATTGTTACTGCTGATCTCACCCGTCAGTGGTGGTCAAAAGCAGGATTATCAGATGAAAATTGTGAAAACATGCCAACAAATTGTTTAAAAAATATTAAAATGCTACATGCCATCCTGAATAACAACTAAATGTTGATGCATACATAAAAAAAATTTTTGCATTCAGAAATTTGGCATTAAAAATGCCAATATGGCATCCCTGTTCAAAAGGCTTCAGTAATGACAAATCGCAAATTGAAACTAAAGAATTCCAACTTTATAGATCTACAACTCATCACGCCGCCCTTCGACCTATTCCAGATTCGGCTGCACGACACGTCAGCCGAATACGAATAATCCATCAAATATGAAAGTCAGCACATAATCGAATAGTTCTTTTTTCGAACGCTGTCAGACGTCAAGTGAATGTGTTCAAAGAAAACAACGGTTATGCTGAGGCTGTCGACAGTTTCATAGAGCTTGTCCAGTGTTGACACTGGTGATGGCCACATGTACTTTCTCTGGTCCTTGTATGTTAGGCAATTTTAAAGCAGATATTCAGGGGTAATTTTCCCAGTACCGCAGGAGCACTCATCGGGGGACTGAGTGCTCTCGAGGTAAGACGTTGGCCTCGGGTGCTGGTGGCCGCGGGTTCAAATCACAATCGAGACGGGGATTTTTTTCACCTTGACTTATTGATATTTTCCCGGATTTCTGGGTAGTAGAGATCACGCGCATGTTAGAAACCACTCGACAGTTTGACATCGAAAAGAGTAGAATTAATGGCTGCCGTCCGGGCAAAATGCAAAATTATGTTTCAAATCTAGCCAATCTATTACGGGAACCTCGCCAGTGCTACGGAGTTCGTGCATTGTGCTGAGATTCTCAAACATTATGGAGAATAACAGAGCACTTATGGGTTAAATCGTGTGCAATGACGCTGATTCTTCGACAAAACCAAAACTAAAACTCGTCAGTAACAATTATCTTTATTGAATAAATGGTACCTCAGTCTGTTGTGTCTTGTGCCAAGTCTGATGACCACCACCTGCTCTCTTCTGTTCGACTGGTAATAACCATACATTTTTGTGTAGCCAGTACGCTCTGTTTCCCATTTATCCCTTAGTTTGGCCATAATAAACCTTTTGAACTCTTCGTAGGTCACACTCGAATCTAGTTGTGGTAACCTTCCACCTTCTTTTGTCAGTCTGCCTGCCTCATCGTTGCCTTGATTGTTACAGTGGGATGGGGCCCACTGTACCATGACTCTTGGGTTAGAACTGCTGACATAGTTGACAGAGTACTGATCCTAGGTCATTTTCTGTATTGTTCTGGCTTTCTATCGCTGTAATCACGGACAGGGCATCTGTAAAAAAAACTACCCATCTTTCATTGCTTTCGCCTATCAGCATATCTTCAACTGCAGCTTTCAGTGCCTCTGCCCCTGCTCCGAAATTACTTGAGAATTTTCCTGTTGCCACTGACAGCGTTATTATATAAACGGCTCAAAGAACATAATTAACTGCACCTGGGTACACCTGCATCTACACAGTCCTTTCATTGCTGAAAGTGCTAACGACAGAGCACCAACTCCATATCTCCCACGGCGGTTTCGAAATGTTCTCATGACTTATTCAGGTAACCATTTACAACTGGGCCGACTCTGAGAAATGTTTGGTTTAAAAGGCAAGCACTCAACACCTTGACCACACACTGTTCAACGTGTCAGTCATATACACCAGTAACATATCGACACCAGAAAAACATGTCCTTATCGGGACTAAGGATATGCGATCCTCAAATTTTTTAGACAAAACAACTAGACACGCACACAAACAATAAAAGGGCAAGTCAGTAAATATGTCACACATTGCTATTTTAAAAATATTTTCTAAATGAGACACAAACGTGAGAACCATTCATTATTGCACTTACATTGTCTCTTATTTCGCAACATAATTTCCACCAACATCAATAGTCTTATCCCGTCGTTTTACTAGTGCACCACAACCTACAGCATATCAGTTTTTGGTCTGCTGTCCCAGCCACATTTGCACTTCAAGTTTCACTCTTCGTCATTAGCGAAACGTTGCTCACCAAAGAGGGAGCATGTATTATGCTGTAAATTAAAGCATGCGAACATCTTATCCCAGTTGTAAGACTATCATTACTCGCATGTGGCCTCGAGTAATCTTTCTCACTCACTGCAAATATCTGAGTAGGACGACCATACCAGGTTTCATCAACAATTTGTGACTTTCCTTGAGAAATTTATCGTCTCAGCTATGTACCACAAAACGCAACAAATACTCCTCAGCGTGAACAGGGGATATTTATTTATAAATACCCTTTGCAAAAAGTGTTTATATACACTCGCCCCTAATAAAATGCATGAATGCCCACATTTCTTTGTATGTACACTTTGAGAGAACGGACGCCATTCTTATTTGAGCTGTGCACGTGCATGCGACACCCAGTGTCTGTCACTTGCAGTAATCACAAAGTTGGATAATATGGCACTTTTATATTACTTTTATATGACACTTTTATATTACTTTTATATGGCACTTTTATATTACTTTTATATGACACTTTTATAAACTATCAACTACATTTTTCAGCTATCCATATCAGTTTGTGTCCTACTTACTGACATACCTTTGTGTATTCAGGACTGCATCAAACAAATAATACATTTACATGCATAATAAAAAAAACTGTCCTGATACGGACAGACAATACGTACTCCACATGTGTTTTGGACAAAGATAACTGGAGAAACATTTATGAACACTATGTAAACCTTTCCTGATTCAGGGTTAAAAGCAAGCGTGTCAACCGTCAAAAGGAAACATGGCCACAACAGTCACACAATTGTATTCGTCTTCACGCGCCAAATAAGTAATGTCAGACGGCTCTAATCCTTGTCCGAAAATACAGCCAGCGACTCATAGCTGACTGCTTGCATCAGGGTTAGCGAACTCAGCTGATCTAGACCCTATTCCTTCTTTAAGAGGTGGCACTGAAAACAGACTGAGTGTAGTCTGACTATGAGATTAGGGATCGCAGTGGAGAATCAAGCCTGGTTCCTGGTACAATATGCCAACTTTGTGGTTGTTTGATGCTCGCAAAAGAACAATGAACCACCACTGTTGTGTCGAGTGCTTCACTGTTGACAGATTGTATCTTTATATCCTTGTTTTGTAGCAGAACAGACATACGTTGTTTTTGCTGGAGACAAGCTCTATCCTATAACTATTTATAATTTAATTATATGTCCAGAATTCTATAACCAACCAGGTTATCATAGATCACATGTGAGGATAAACTGAATTAATGAGACAAGTAAAACACAGCAACTACAGTTAAACCATGCATTTGATTGAAACAGACAACAAGAAACTGAACATCAATAGGTTCAGATGCAAAAAGATCAAACTTGAAAAGAGTATTATTCTATTATTTTCAATCAAATAGTGATTTGTCAACAATACAAATTGTGAGCACGTTCTTAGGCTCTTACGTTCTTAGTCGACCTGTACTTCTACAGGGGCTGACGCCCATGGGCAGGTCCCAGCTCTGGTTTGAGCTGGATGTAGTCGGGAGAAGGATTTCCTGTTTAGCGGGCTAGGCCCGAACAGCTACTCTGCTGCGTTGGGACAATCAAACACTAGAGCAAAGTAGACCCGCGACTTGTTTGGCGCCATCTATGCTGCTCTAATCACACCATCTCAACATGACCGGTGTTATGCAATGTCCCACAGTTAGTCGCCTCTTATGACATGCTCTCTGTGAGGCAGTGGTGCTATTCTTGTCCTTGTCATACACAAAGACCCCGGCATAATCACTCAAATTGTGAATACGTGGTCCAATTTAATACTGCCACAGGAAATAAAGTTCAGGTGTTTCTGTCGCTTTCATGTTTCTTATTTGAACGCCATTCATCATCATCCAGTGTCGTCTCCGCAGCATAGGTTGTGCTAGGTTGATACACTCACTCACACTCAACATCTTGATGTTGTCTGTCCATCTGTACCTGTCCCGCAATTTGTCTCTCCTGTCGTCCACTCTTCCCTCCAATATAACTTTCAGCAAACTGCCGTGCCTTTTGACATGACCAAAATATATTGTTTTTCTGCGTTTTATTTCCTCTAGACTCGTCTTCAACACCTTGAATTGTTTCAAGACCTCGCTATTTGTTTTCTTATTCTTCCAAGAAACTCATCCAAATCTTCAGAAGAGCCACATTTTTAAGGCTTCAGTCCTCTTCTTCATTTTGTGTAACGTGTTCAAGTGTCTACCCCTTACACTAAAACTGAATGCACATAGCATTTAATGATTCTCATTTTTAGTTCCTGAGATGTCTGCATGTATCCCATTATGCCTGTCATATTAGCTAATACATTAGATGTTGTTATTAAACTGCGTTATACATTTTTGTGCTGAACTGTGTCAGTTATAGAAGCAAAGAAAAAGTTTTGAAATGTTGAAGAGAAATCAACGCATAAATACTCTACTTCCAGTGATAGTCCAGGTAGCTCAGTGACAGTCCAGGTAGCTCGTGGTCTTTTTTTGTGTGGGCTATTAAGCAGGTACACCTCATCTGGTTGGTCGAAACATGTTGACTGGAGTTTTTGACTGGGGGCTCTAAATTTTCGAAATTTAGCCTACACGTTTTTTGTGTGTTTTTTTTGTGCTTGCTGTTTTCATGGTTTCTGAGATTTATAATATTTGGAAACGATCGCGGACAAACGGCACACGTAAATGATTGTGAAACCAGTCCTATACAGCTACAGATGTGCTCAGTTCGTGACCTTCGATCATTCAAGTTCTTTTTACATTTAAAGCAAAATGGCAGTTTGTCTGGACTTTTATTGCTTGGATCTTTATAATAATTTAAACATCCAGGCTTTAAAACAGAAACATGAAAGAAACAATCTTTTGGTTTGTTGAAAGTCTTCTTACATTTTTCACACGTATAACGTTTTTGTGAACGTTTTATTTTATTCTGTTTTTGACGAACTTTCTTTTGCGAAGTTGGTAAGGGCACTTTTTTAACTTTGTCTCTTGTTGAGACTAAAGACTTCCCTGTTGACTCTGCAGAGGTAGAAAACGTGTCAGTGTCCAGGTTGTTAGACTGATTTAATCCGCTGGTCACTATGCCAAATGTATTAGTAAAAGTTTCAGTAAGAGAAATGTCATTCTCCTTTGAAGAACGGTTCACAAGTTTAAAAAGAGAACATATTTTACATTGAAATTCCCCTTCTCTCCATACTGCCCTGCTATAACAAGATCGTGACAGTAATCTGGTAGGTTTACATTGATGATCCACCATTTGTGTTTCTGATTTCAAGAACTTTTTACAAAAGAAGCAATACAAATCATCAGATGTAGTTTTTTTGTGTACTCTGCGGTTGATTACGGTCTGAACTCTTTTGGTGAATTTTGGTCTTGTGGCTTTTCAGATATCGCATTTTGGTGAAACTTTTACTACACATTTCACATAAAAACGGCCGTGTCGGTTCTGGTACAGTTTCCACAGCAGGCAAGCTACTATGTTGTCCATCATATCTTAATATTGCTTCTTCAAGTTCTTTTCTACATTTAATTGCGTGCAGTACATGGTCAAATACATTTCCATTATCAGATGTAAACAAACAAAATGGGCACATATTTTTATTTAAATTATAATCATCATAAATTGATATTTTATTACAAAATTGCTTATTAATAAACCTTTCATATAAAAACATATGACATTCAAGTGAACGAATGAAATGTGTTTGTTTTATATCCTCACTGGGAAATACATTTTTACAGTGCAGGCAAGTTATTGTCTGTGAGGATTTCTTCAGACGGCTGCATCTTTGACTGTAAGACACGTTGTTTTGGTTAGAGAAAATGCACGTGGCTGCGGTAGCAGTTTCCACTTCTGTTTGAGAAGTGGTCCTCGCTAAGGATGTTTCATTATTCGGACATTGTAAATGTGCTTCTTTCTCTGTTGATAGAGAATTGTCACCTTTTGTTATTTCTGCCTCTAGTATCTGAGATGGGGCGATGATGATACTTCGTACATCATTTATGATGTATTGTGGAGGCAAACTAGAATTTGATGATTCAATTACTGCACTGTCACTTTTGATATTTGATGTTTGTGATAGTTTTACACAGTGTTTCTTTTCAAAATGGAGGTCAATATAGCCTTGTCTGCATATTTCGTTTTCAAAACAGTCGCATGCAGTCCCGCTTCTTGCCATGGCTTAATTTAGTTTTACTTAAACGATGCTACGATTTTTAATATTATTTTGCCTGAACTTTAGCAGGAGAATGCACATTAGAAGAGGAACAATGTCATTTTATTCCAAATTAGATTATCTGTTTACGTGCACTTTGGGTTTTTATTTTTATGCAGACTTATTATCCATCTATGCTTAACATATATTTCCATATATCGGACTAATATTTCCCTTCAATTGCTCTACGCTTCACATGATATGTAAATCTCTACAATGGACAGATAACTTTAAAAAAACATATAACATACAGTTTTTCTAGTTTTCATATCAATTGTTTACACTTTGTGACCACAGATGATGTGTCAAATTCTGAAGGTCAAATTTTATCTAAAGAAATCTGGGAATGTGACATCAGAGATAATGCTTGTAAGCACAAACTGCACAGAGGAGTTTTCTGTCTAGAACCTGCAATATACACAGGAAATGTTGTGAAAATAATATTATTTACCAAATATTGTTTGAAAATATGATGTACCAAATATTGTTTGAAAATATGATGTACCAAATATTGTTGGAAAATATGATGTATCAAATATTGTTGGAAAATATGATGTACCAAATATTGTTGGAAAATATGATGTATCAAATATTGTTGGAAAATATGATGTACCAAATATTGTTGGAAAATATGATGTACCAAATATTGTTGGAAAATATGATGTACCAAATATTTACCAAAATATATTGTTTTTCTGCGTTTTATTTCCTCTAGACTCGTCTTCAACACCTTGAATTGTTTCAAGACCTCGCTATTTGTTTTCTTATTCTTCCAAGAAACTCATCCAAATCTTCAGAAGAGCCACATTTTTAAGGCTTCAGTCCTCTTCTTCATTTTGTGTAACGTGTTCAAGTGTCTACCCCTTACACTAAAACTGAATGCACATAGCATTTAATGATTCTCATTTTTAGTTCCTGAGATGTCTGCATGTATCCCATTATGCCTGTCATATTAGCTAATACATTAGATGTTGTTATTAAACTGCGTTATACATTTTTGTGCTGAACTGTGTCAGTTATAGAAGCAAAGAAAAAGTTTTGAAATGTTGAAGAGAAATCAACGCATAAATACTCTACTTCCAGTGACAGTCCAGGTAGCTCAGTGACAGTCCAGGTAGCTCGTGGTCTTTTTTTGTGTGGGCTATTAAGCAGGTACACCTCATCTGGTTGGTCGAAACATGTTGACTGGAGTTTTTGACTGGGGGCTCTAAATTTAGCCTACACGTTTTTTGTGTGTTTTTTTTGTGCTTGCTGTTTTCATGGTTTCTGAGATTTATAATATTTGGAAACGATCGCGGACAAACGGCACACGTAAATGATTGTGAAACCAGTCCTATACAGCTACAGATGTGCTCAGTTCGTGACCTTCGATCATTCAAGTTCTTTTTACATTTAAAGCAAAATGGCAGTTTGTCTGGACTTTTATTGCTTGGATCTTTATAATAATTTAAACATCCAGGCTTTAAAACAGAAACATGAAAGAAACAATCTTTTGGTTTGTTGAAAGTCTTCTTACATTTTTCACACGTATAACGTTTTTGTGAACGTTTTATTTTATTCTGTTTTTGACGAACTTTCTTTTGCGAAGTTGGTAAGGGCACTTTTTTAACTTTGTCTCTTGTTGAGACTAAAGACTTCCCTGTTGACTCTGCAGAGGTAGAAAACGTGTCAGTGTCCAGGTTGTTAGACTGATTTAATCCGCTGGTCACTATGCCAAATGTATTAGTAAAAGTTTCAGTAAGAGAAATGTCATTCTCCTTTGAAGAACGGTTCACAAGTTTAAAAAGAGGACATATTTTACATTGAAATTCCCCTTCTCTCCATACTGCCCTGCTATAACAAGATCGTGACAGTAATCTGGTAGGTTTACATTGATGATCCACCATTTGTGTTTCTGATTTCAAGAACTTTTTACAAAAGAAGCAATACAAATCATCAGATGTAGTTTTTTGTGTACTCTGCGGTTGATTACGGTCTGAACTCTTTTGGTGAATTTTGGTCTTGTGGCCTTTCAGATATCGCATTTCGGTGAAACTTTTACTACACATTTCACATAAAAAACGGCCGTGTCGGTTCTGGTACAGTTTCCACAGCAGGCAAGCTACTATGTTGTCCATCATATCTTAATATTGCTTCTTCAAGTTCTTTTCTACATTTAATTGCGTGCAGTACATGGCCAAATACATTTCCATTATCAGATGTAAACAAACAAAATGGGCACATATTTTTATTTAAATTATAAATATCATTAATTGATATTTGATTACAAAATTGCTTATTAATAAACCTTTCATATAAAAAGATATGACATTCAAGTGAACAAATGAAATGTGTTTGTTTTATATCCTCACTGGGAAATACATTTTTACAGTGCAGGCAAGTTATTGTCTGTGAGGATTCCTTCAGACGGCTGCATCTTTGACTGTAAGACACGTTGTTTTGGTTAGAGAAAATGCACGTGGCTGCGGTAGCAGTTTCCACTTCTGTTTGAGAAGTGGTCCTCGCTAAGGATGTTTCATTATTCGGACATTGTAAATGTGCTTCTTTCTCTGTTGATAGAGAATTGTCACCTTTTGTTATTTCTGCCTCTAGTATCTGAGATTGGGCGATGATGATACTTGGTACATCATTTATGATGTATTGTGGAGGCAAACTAGAATTTGATGATTCAATTACTGCACTGTCACTTTTGATATTTGATGTTTGTGATAGTTTTACACAGTGTTTCTTTTCAAAATGGAGGTCAATATAGCTTTGTCTGCATATTTCGTTTTCAAAACAGTGCTTTTTTAACAGCAGCTGACTCTGATGAATTTTTTCACAAATTATACATCCCTGTTGCTGGAACGTTTGCTTGAACCAAAGATGCTCAGTCAGAGGATAGAAGCAAGCCTGACTGCTGAACACATGACTTTCGTAGAGCTTGAAATCTTCAAAGCTCTGAGGACAGTTTTGACACGTGAATTGTGAAGTAAGATACTGTTTCCAACCTGTGCTATTTATTCTAGGCTTCATTTGTGTAATACCAGTAGAAGCAATATTCTCATTGATGGTACGCGACTCTTCTTCATCAGAAATAACAATAATATCATCCCTCCAATCGTATGCAGTCCCGCTTCTTGCCATGGCTTAATTTAGTTTTACTTAAACGATGCCACGGTTTTTAATATTATTTTGCCTGAACTTTAGCAGGAGAATGCACATTAGAAGAGGAACAATGTCATTTTATTCCAAATTAGATTATCTGTTTACGTGCACTTTGGGTTTTTATTTTCATGCAGACTTATTATCCATCTATGCTTAACATATGTTTCCACATATAAGACTAATATTTCCCTTCAATTTCTCTACGCTTTACATGATATGTAAATCTCTACAATGGACAGATAACTTTAAAAAAACATATAACATACAGTTTTTCTAGTTTTCATATCAATTGTTTACACTTTGTGACCACAGATGATGGTGTCAAATTCTGAAGGTCAAATTTTATCTAAAGAAATCTGGGAATGTGACATCAGAGATAATGCTTGTAAGCACAAACTGCACAGATGAGTTTTCTGCCTAGAACCTGCAATATACACAGGAAATGTTATGAAAATAATATTATTTACCAAATATTGTTGGAAAATATGATGTACCAAATATTGTTGGAAAATATGATGTATCAAATACTTTTGAAAAATATAATGAACCAAAAACTTTTGAAAAATTTGATGAACAAAATACTTCTAGAAAATCTTGTGTACCAAATACTTCTGGTCAATCTTTAACTAAATGTTCGCCTTCCTAATACATTTGCTCTGTATAAAGCATAGGGACACCACAATCGATGGTTCGTTACAGGAAGTCTACGCCAAAAAACGCTGTAAGCTGTTTCAATGATAGTTTTACAGAAAACGGTTACAAGCCCCATTCACAACCCACATAACCACCTCTTCCTAGGCAGAGAAATCAGGTCTGGTATGGCTTAAAGTCTATTATAGGTGGAAGTCTATTGTGGGTATTATAGTCTGTTATGAGTGTTGTAGTCTGTTAAGGGTGTTGTAGTCTGGTGTGGGTCGTAGTTTGTTATGGGTGTTGTGGTCTGTTATGGGTCGTAGTCTGTTATTGGTTTTGTAGTCTTTAGCAAATATTTCACTCTAAACTGAATGTAATATAAACACACTGAGTGTCAGATCTAAGTAATACAATTACATACGAGCTATACAAAATAATAGTCAAAGCATCGCGAGAACACCATGTGTAAAGGCAAGCCAGTAAGCAGCTGATATGGAATAGCTGACAGAAATAGTAGGTAGTTTCTGAAGGTGTCAATAGGTGACAACAAAATCCAGACTTATGATTACTGTAGGTGGCCGACATTCACATCTGAGACACAAAATGGATACCGCGCTCACAGAGTTTGCAATAAATAACAGCGTGCGTTTTGTTTTGCTGACAAAATGACTTTCTGTAAAGGTAATTCGCAAGTGAATGATTATGTTTACGGTGGGAATGGTCGAGTAAAGAGATGCATAACTTGGTCGACTGGCAAAATGACTTTCTGTAAAGGGTACTGATAAGTGAACTATTCTGTTTGCGGTGAGAATAGTCGCGCAAAGGGGTGCATAACTTGGTCGAGAAATATTACATTTTCCCTAAGGACGATACAAAATCGTTGATGAAGTTCGACTTAGTGGTGGTCCTGTTCAGACTGCAGCTAAAGCATTTGTGCGGATGATGGAGAGATGATTCGAACTGATAAAAGAGTAACGATAAACAATATAGTAGCTGCAATATGTTGTTCGCATGATTCCGCCTACAATATAGTGCATGATCGATTAAACTTTCGGAGAGTGGGATCACGCTTGGTGCCCAGACAATTGACTGACGAACACAAAATGAACCGAATGGGCCTGGGCTTGCTGCATCTCTGTCGGTATGCAGATGAAAGAGAAGCCATTAGGAACAGGATTGTTGCTGGCAGATAAGCATGCATGCATTAATACCAACGTGTTAATCTCATCATCATGTAGCATGTCCTTTGTAGAACGTCGCTCACATCACAATCTGTCTGAAAGAAACTCGTTCCCTTGCCAAAACACCAGCTTCCGCCACTGTCATACTCAGGCATTCTTGGATATCTTGGTGCCATCGTCTTCTTGGTCTATCCCTTCCTCTTTTGCCTGGCACCATACCTTCCATCACCGTTCTCTCAAGATCATTGTGTCTCTTGATGTGACCAAAGTACTTGCATTTTATAGCCAAAATGGAATTGATAAACCAGTTCTCCTCTATGCTCAACTCTTGCCGAATGTCTACATTTGTTCTTTTCTCTGTCCAGGGTATTCTGAGGATCTTTCTGTAACATTTTGACTCGAAGGATTCGATTCTTTGTCTAGAAGTTTTGGTAATCGTCCATGCTTCACAACCATAAGCTGCCACAGGAAAAACACAGGCTCTCAAGACTTTTACTTTTATCGTTTTGTTGGTGCCCTGCCATAATTTCTCCAGGCTGTTCAGTCTCTACATTGCCATAGCTAGTCTTCTTCTGATTTCTTTCGAGCAGTTGCCATTTTTGTCAATTCTGGAGCCCAGATATTCAAAATGTGGGACCTGATCTATTTCCTCACCACCCACTGTAAATTTATGCTGACATTGTGTTTTATCGGTGGTCATTATCTTTGTTTTGTTTATGTTTATGAACAGATTTTGATCTTTACTATGTCCATTAACGGCTGAAAGTAGCTGCTCTAGCCCTTCTGCACTTCTTGATAGTATCACTGTGTCATCTGCGTATCGTAACTCTGATCTCGTACCCCCCAATCGTAAATGGGTCGAAACATTCAATGTTCTCATCTTCTCGAACATTTCTCATTATACATTCCGCATATATGTTGTACAGATAAGGTGAGAGGATACATCCCTGTCAGACTCCCTTTTGTACTGTAAACCAATCTGATGTTTGGCCAGATACTCGGGCAGCGGCTTGTTGACCTTGGTATAATGTTTCAATGAGACGGGCTATATGCAAAGGAAACCCCATTTCCTTCATGATTCTCCACAGATTTTGATGTTTTACCGTGTCGAAGGCCTTAGTGTAATCAATGAAACATGTGTACAGGTCTACATTTAACTCTGTACATTTTTCGTAGATATTCCTTAAATTGAATATGTGGTCCCGGGTCCCTCTGTCTTTCCTAAAACCTGCCTGGACTACGTGAATTTCAGGTTCAAACCTTTTCTCTATCCTTCTTAATAGGATTCGCAAGAGTATCTTGCTAGCGTGGCTGATCAGCGCGATAGTTCGGTAGTTCGTGCACAGCTTCAGGTTGCCTTTTTTGGGGAGGGGAATATAAATTGATTTCTTCCATGCTTTTGTGTTCATCTATGCAATGGAAACATTATTCTCTCCATTTTGTCAAGAAATTCAAAGTTTCGCAATCAGCAGGAAAAGTCATGCTTAGAATGGTCTGCGATTCCAGCGAAGAAATGTTAACCAATTTTCAGAAAACACGTGAAAATGTGAAACACTGTATCTTACTGTGAAGTTCTATTGATGCTTTGGGATGCAATTCGAATCGAAGAAAATGTCCAAGCCTGCTGACTAGAGTAGTACTGCTCCAACGTGATAATGTCAGACAATATACGGCTCGATTAACGCAGGAGACAATTGACCAACTTGAGTGGAAACTTCTTGAACATTCACCATATAGCGCCGACCTATTACAGTGATTTAAATTTGCTTGATGCACTAAAAACACAACGTCGTGTGAGACGTTCTGTGAATGACGAAGATATTAAATGTAAAGTACAAATGTGGCCGAGACAGCAGATTCATGCTGCAGGCTTTGGTGCACCGATAAAGCGATGAGATAGGTCTATAAATGTTGGTGGAAATTAGGTTGACAAATAAGGGACAATGCAAGTGTAATAATACAATAATAAAATAATAAAAAGTGTAGTCCGAGTGTTACACGTCCAGAGGAAAACGTCGTTCAAAAGAATATTGATGCATGAAATGCTTCTAGTGACCCATGGCTGGCTGCTTGCACCACGGTCTATGAGACAGAACTGGCCGCTTGCATCAGGGTCAGTGACCAACAGCTGGCCGCTTGCATCGGGGTCTGTGACCCACAGCTGGCCGCTTGCATCAGGGTCTGGGACCCACAGCTGTCCGCTTGCATCAGGGTCAGTGACCCATAGCTGGCTGCTTTCATCAGGGTCAGTGACCCATAGCTGGCCGCTTGTATCAGGGTCAGTGACTCATGACTGGACACGTGTATTAGGGTCAGTACCCATAGCTGGCCGCTTGCATCAGGGTCAGTGACTCACAGATGGCCGCTTGCATCAAGGTCTCTGACCCACAGCTGGCCGCTTGCATCAGGATCAGGTCAGTGACCCATGGCTGGCTGCTTCCATCAGGGTCAGTGACCCATAGCTGGCTGCTTGTATTAGGGTCAGTAACACATAGCTGGCCGCTTGTATCCGGGTTAGCGACTCACAGCAGACTACTTGTATCAGAATTAGTGACCCATAGCTGGCTATTTGCATCAGGGTCAACGAAACCAGGGCTTACCAAACCCTATTTAGCGCCCAAGTGATGGCCATGGAGAAATTTAGACTAAGAGAATATAAAACTCGGTATTTTAAAAAGTCAGCTGAAACCAAATGTGTTCACTACCTCGCTGTAAATTACGACATAATATCGCAACGTCGTTTTCAGTACTTTCGGCGACGAAGAAGAAGAAGAGCAACAACAAAAAAATAAGAAGACGACGAAGAAGAAGAAGAAAAAGAAGAAGAACAAGAAGAAGAAAGGCAATTTGTCAATTTTTCTGTGACCGTTTTCGTGCATGAAAATTGTTTTCTAAGTTGGTGTACCTACAAAAAAAAATAATAATGTTCAACTAGGCATCTGAGGCCCGTTGCGTCGGTCGGACGCCACTATGACCAGTCAAAACGGCCCTCTGCCAGGCCTCCTTTACAGCAATTCCCAGTGGCAGCGCTGCCGCGTCCCGACTGGACATTGGGGGTATCGACCGCGATCCCTGTGGGCTCCTGGGAAGGAGCCGGATACTCCGCTGCCTTGGAATGGGGGTCGTGATGAGGGAGTGCTTGATGAGTTTTCTTGTCCTACGTGTCGAACTGGTATCAGGGTCTGTCGTCTTCTGTTCTCGAGCTCCATCTCTGCACCCTCTGATGAAATTCTTCCTCCGTTTAGAATACCGAAAAATAAGAGGGTTTTTAGCGTCTCCGGTTGGGGGATCGATGAAATTGACATCAAGTTGTTAAGAAGACCCCTTGTATATCACATATTTTTTGTTGTCTGATGCTGGGAAGCAGCCAAGCGGAACGAGTGTTGTCATGTAGGCCTCGATTTCCGCGACAAGGAGATGAATGTAATTCGACTGAAAATGGCCATACATTTTTAATAAACGATGCAGACAAAATGCATTGCAACTTGCGCAAAATACACCACTGAGATGAATTAAGACACTCTCATAGTAAAGCAGATATGCAGTGTACATATTAATGCGTTCAGAAACTTGAGAACACCCGAAACAGACACAAACACCGGAGCTAATCGTGGGCGCAGCTCAAACTGTAAACCTAGTTTAAATGGAAGTTGACAATCGAAAAGCTGGACTTTCCTGATACCTAGCACACTGCAAGAAGGAAGCCGGTAACAATTTTACTAAAAAGAGGCAAATGAAAGTCCCAAAGGCTTACTAATACATGTATAATCTGGGCATTCTAAGGACTGACTTGACCGACATGTAGGACTGAAAGATTCATCGGAATGAAATGCATTAGCAATGTGATAATTCTACCCATCTTCGAGCAACTAATGACTGCTAATAATCTCTTTCTTATTGCCACAAGACGACACGTGAACTGAGAAAAAAGCAAATGGTTGGTTAGAGGAGTTTTCTAGGACAGACACGCTAGTCTAAATTTTATTATATAAAATGTTATTAATTAATTAAACTTCTTAAAGCCGAATCATTGTACCAGATTATTGAAATTTGCAAATAAATTATGATAGAGCACGCTTGCAGCTGGTTCCCTTACAGAAAGCCTTTATCCAAGCACTTAGCTCTACTATCTGGTCGAGGTGACTTCTTTAACAATTTACTGACCTGATGCGGCTGCTTGTCTCATGCACACCTTTCTTAAGGCGACAGACATGATTGGAAGGTTGCAAGGCTCCTATTCGGTTCACAAAATGAATCATATGTTCATATCTCTTGTTTATGCAGTCATCTCTTCCTCTTTGTTAGCTCATATTTGTATTATCTATTGTCCCTTTTGGTCCTGTAAACTACGACACAACGCATTCTGTTCTCTGGACTACATTCTACTACTTAGGCCCGTGTCAGGGTTTGGTAGCGGGAGATTAAGAACGAACGAAGCCAAGCCAAACCAAGACAAACCATTTGGTCGTAACATAGGTTTCGTTCCTGTTTTCTTCTTAGTACAGTATCTGACCATACATAAAAATGTTCTGTTTTCTTCTTAGCACGGTATTGACCATAGTACAAATGTTATGTTTTACACTTTATTCTTTTCTCTCATGGTAACACTTGAATGACAGAAGTAGTAGATTCAACAGTGTACCACCTTCTTGGGTTGAGGCTCACTGGACAAAACTTCATTTTTATTATGGTGTAAATATTATCAATGGTTAAGGTAGATACATAACAGGCAGAAATTGCCGTTCGTGATATCAGGTTAGAGACTTGATTGTAATAGTTAGCTCTTGTTAAGTTGGGTGACCATCTCCCATAGTCGGCGTTTTGTTACCCCTAACTCAGATAACCCAGTACCGACGGGTCTATACACTTCCTGTTGAATGTTACAAAGCAGGAGGTCCTATTCTGTTTCAATATTCCTGTTCCGCTCAACATGAAACGAATGCCAACAACAACCATGAAGCCTCTTTTGTCCACTTACACACGATCCAAAAAAACAATCGTCATTTGTGTGAAAACTACAGCGGAATCCCCTTTCTGTGAATCGCAGTCAAAATTCTGACTTAAGTCTTGTTCAACAATTTAACTAGATGAGCAGTGCATATTCACAGAGCCAATGTAATTTTGGAATAGGACGTAGGTTTGTCTACATGAAATATTCAACATATCAACTCCAACAAGAAATGCCAGGAACAGGATCGTGAACTGTACACATTTTGTTGTTGACATAAACAAATCCTTTAATAATAGCAATATACAAGAGATCTGGCAAATATAAGGAAACATTTGACTGCCTGAGCAGATTCCATTAGGTTTATTGTGGCATGATGGTCTGAGCATGACAGAGTTGTCTGTGGCCTTCCCAGTCATAAAAGGTGTCATCATGGTTGTCTGAGTATGACAGAGTTGTCTGTGGCCTTCCCAGGTGTCATCATGGTTGTCTGAGTATGACAGAGTTGTCTGTGGCCTTCCCAGTCATAAAAGGTGTCATCATGGTTGTCTGAGTATGACAGAGTTGTCTGTGGCCTTCCCAGGTGTCATCATGGTTGTCTGAGTATGACAGAGTTGTCTGTGGCCTTCCCAGGTGTCATCATGGTTGTCTGAACATGACAGAGTTGTCTGTGGCCTTCCCAGTCATAAAAGGTGTCATCATGGTTGTCTGAGCATGACAGAGTTGTCTGTGGCCTTCCCAGTCATAAAAGGTGTCATCATGGTTGTCTGAGCATGACAGAGTTGTCTGTGGCCTTCCCAGTCATAAAAGGTGTCATCATGGTTGTCTGAGCATGACAGAGTTGTCTGTGGCCTTCCCAGTCATAAAAGGTGTCATCATGGTTGTCTGAGCATGACAGAGTTGTCTGTGGCCTTCCCAGGTGTCACCATGGTTGTGTACTAAACCCAACTCTATTGTTCAGGCGCTTTGCAGCAGCTACCTGATACTGCACATGCTACTTGCACATATAGCAGGTATATGACGCATGGCTAGCTGATCAGTCTGATAGAAGTCCTACACCGAGGTGAAGAAAGTCACCATCTTTGATTTCTCTTTGCTGACGACTACGCCCTTAACACGTTCTAATAAAAAGATGTGCAGACCATCACGAAGAGGTTTTTGGCAGCGGTCATTACGTTTATTCTGACAATCAACACTTTTAAAACTGTGCTGCACTTCGAGCATACTCCCAGGAAGTCTTACAATGAATTCAACATCACTTTACAAAGCCAACGACTCCAATTGGTCGATATACTTACCTACCTAGGCAGTACCAATACCAGAGTAGCACATGTTGAATCTAAGGTCAGTAATAGCATTGCAAGGCAAGTGCTGCATTCGCAGGATTACGAGGAAATATTTGAAGCCGACAAGGCATTTATGTTGCCGCCATGCTAAAAGTGTATGGTGCCGTAGCTACTCTTCTCAATACCTGTAAAACATGGACAACGTATAGCAGACACCCCAGACAACTCCACCATGAACATTCCTCCCAGCTGCCGAATCCTAGCTGGCAGGACAACGTATAGCTGACACCCCAGACTTCACCATGAACTGTCCTCCCAACTTCCAAGTCCTAGCTGACAGGACAACGTACCGAACTCTGAAATGCTCAACCGTTAAATAGTATTAAGAAGACATTCGCTTCTACAAAGAGCCAGATAAGATTGACGTAGCATATTGTTCGCATGTCAAATACGTGCCCCCGAAACAGCTGCTGTACATGGATCTCAGAACATAGAAGCGGTCATGCGAGGGACAGAGGAAACGCTACAAATACTCTTGAAAATTTATTTATGAATATTCGCTACAAATACCCTTGACAATTTTTTATGAATATTCGCTACAAATACCCTTGAAAATTTTTTATGAATATTCGCTACAAATACCCTTGAAAAATTTTAATGAATAGATTCAACACTAATGTGCTCTTCTTTAATTCGATTGTAAACGACCAAACCGCCTAGCACACTGACATCCCATGAGGCACTGAGTTCTCCGATCGGAATATCATCCTTCAGGCTCAGAACAAGAAACACGTCTGAAAGAACAAAATACACAGCGGTTCTCACTGTCGATTTCTTGCATACAAGATGTGTCATACATGTGACAGAGCCTGCCATACTGGCATATGATGTGTCATACATGTGACAGAGCCTGCCATACTAGCATATGATGTGTCATACATGTGACAGAGCCTGCCATACTAGCATATGATGTGTCATACATGTGACAGAGCCTGCTATACTAGCATATGATGTGTCATACATGTGACAGAGCCTTCTATACTAGCATATGATGTGTCATACATGTGACAGAGCCTGCCATACTGGCATATGATGTGTCATACATGTGACAGAGCCTGCTATACTAGCATATGATGTGTCATACATGTGACAGAGCCTGCTATACTAGCATATGATGTGTCATACATGTGACAGAGCCTGCTATACTAGCATATGATGTGTCATACATGTGACAGAGCCTGCTATACTAGCATATGATGTGTCATACATGTGACAGAGCCTGCTATACTAGCATATGATGTGTCATACATGTGACAGAGCCTGCTATACTAGCATATGATGTGTCATACATGTGACAGAGCCTGCTATACTAGCATATGATGTGTCCTACATGTGACAGAGCCTGCTATACTAGCATATGATGTGTCATACATGTGACAGAGCCTGCTATACTAGCATATGATGTGTCATACATGTGACAGAGCCTGCTATACTAGCATATGATGTGTCATACATGTGACAGAGCCTGCTATACTAGCATATGATGTGTCATACATGTGACAGAGCCTGCTATACTAGCATATGATGTGTCATACATGTGACAGAGCCTGCTATACTAGCATATGATGTCATACATGTGACAGAGCTTGCTATACTAGCATATGGTGTTCAGTCTTTGGGATCTCGCAGCACAAGTCTAATGCTATCGCATATTCTCTTAGGATAGGGTAGCTATTACAATTCGTTAGACTGGAGTGTGTCGAGGTCAGAATATATTCCAGCTCCCTTACTACGAAGGACAACCACCCAAATTATCCACCAACTCAGTCCCTATAATAGTGTCTGAACCATCAACACACAATCTTCATACATATCTAGAACAGAAAACATAGTACATCAACCGGTGGCTCATAGTTGACTGCTTGGATCACCTTCAGTCAACCATATCTGACCAAGATCCCATTCCTTCTGCAAATGTCGGCCCTGGAAACAGGCCACACTCGTTTTGTCTGGGAAAGATAATTGGTTTCGCAGAGCGCAGGTAAACCCGGTCCCAAAATTGCCGTGCTGAAACGGGATGTGCTGGACTGAGCTGCGGCCTCGCTGTAAACCATAACACAACGACCTTATCATGACGAACGCGAAAACAGAAGAGGATACTGACCTGAACTCTTGAACATCACCGCGGTGCATGAGTCGTAGTCTATAATTGGTATTGTACTCTGTTATGGTTGTTGTAGACTATTATGGGTTTTGGTAGTCTGTAATGGGTGTTGTAGTCTGTTATGGGTGTTATAGTCTCTAGCACATATTTCAATCTGAACTGAATGTAATATAAACACACTGAGTGTCAGATCGAAGTACTACAATTACATATGAGCAATACAAAATAATAGTCAAAGCATCTCAGAAAGAACATAACTCCTAGCTTGTGTAGTTAGTGTAGAGCGATGTAGCCATGGCAATATCAAATCTAAATATATACTAACGGCTGTTGTGATGTGCTTCAATGAGAATTTGGCGAGCCTGTGGACTTTATTCATCCGGCGATAAGCTTTTATAGTCACACTGGTGCTAGGCAGACGTTCAGCAAGTAAGGATACGTTCCATATATAATTATGCGCAGCTTGAAATAGAAACGATTCTTGGAAACGGTTGTGATTTCTGAGGCGCAGTTTCTGGAATTTCTTTGCAGTGTTCGATTTGGTAGGGCTCTTTGTTCTCACAGGAAATCTCTCTATCGCTTTCTCTTTCTCTCCCCCCCCTCTCTCCCTCCCACACACACACACACACACACATACATGAACACACACAAACACACTATAACAGGCGCCCTCAGGGCGAGGCTCTCCTGTCACACTGTGGTTGGGTTTGACTAATGTTGTCGCCCTATCACAGGTACATACATACGTACACACGCATACACGCCCTGGTTAATACGTGCTCATATGGACTAAAAGACTACCGCCTGGGCTCACTTTCAGCCAGTAGAATCCAGAGAGAAAAACCTTTAAACAAAAAAAACAAAAAAAACAAGGTTCACTCAATTTCAATTCAACCGATATAAACAGTTGCAGGTTTTCCCAACGACGTTGGTCATTTTATTCTGAATCAAAACACACTCAATGTTCACAAAAGAGTAAACGTTTTAAGCTAACACAATATGGTTATCTTAACATAACTGTTTCGTGACAAATTCTCAAACTTAATTGTGATCTATTCTCTCCATGAGCAGATACCTTTACATCATTTCCGCAGGTACCAATAGACCTTACATTATTACTGTATTTAGTACTTCCTTTTCTTGTCTCTCTTCCACCAATCCACTAAGTCTAGTACTTGTCTGTGTCCCTCTCTACAGGTACCATTAGGTCTAGTACTTGTCCGTGTCCCTCTCTACAGGTACCATTAGGTCTAGTACTTGTCCATGTCCCTCTCTATAGGTACCATTAGGTCTAGTACTTGTCCGTGTCCCTCTCTATAGGTACCATTAGGTCTAGTACTTGTCTGTGTCCCTCTCTACAGGTACCATTAGGTCTAGTACTTGTCCGTGTCCCTCTCTACAGGTACCATTAGGTCTAGTACTTGTCCGTGTCCCTCTCTACAGGTACCATTAGGTCTAGTACTTGTCCGTGTCCCTCTCTACAGGTACCATTAGGTCTAGTACTTGTCCATGTCCCTTTCTACAGGTACCATTAGGTCTAGTACTTGTCCGTGTTACTCTCTACAGGTTCCAGTATCTCTAGTACTTGTCCGTGTCGATCTCTACAGGTACCATTAGGTCTAGTACTTGTCTGTGTCCCTCTCTATAGGTACCATTAGGTCTAGTACTTGTCCGTGTCCCTCTCTACAGGTAACATTAGGTCTAGTACTTGTCTGTGTCCCTCTCTACAGGTAAAAGTATGTCTGGTTCTTGTGCGTGTCCCTCTCTAAGTTACCATTAGGTCTAGTATTTGTCCGTGTCCCTCTCTACAGGTACAATTAGGTCTAGTATTTGTCCGTGTCCCTCTCTACAGATAACATTAGGTCTAGTACTTCTCCGTATCCCTTTCTACAGGTAAAAGTTTGTCTAGTTCTTGTCCGTGTCCCTCTCTAAGTTACCATTAGGTCTAGTACTTGTCCGTGTCCCTCTCTACAGGTACAATTAGGTCTAGTATTTGTCCGTGTCCTACTCTACAGGTACCAGTAGGTCTAGCACTTGTCCGTGTCCCTCTCTACAGGTACCATTAGGTCTAGTATTTGTCGTTGTCCCTGTCTACAGTACAAGTATGTCAAGTACTTGTCCTTGTCCCTTTCTACAGGTACCATTAGGTCTAGTCCTTTTCAGTGTCCGTCTCTACAGGTACCAGTAGGACTAACACTTGTCTGTGTTCCTCTCTACAGGTACCAGTGGGTCTAGTCTTTTTCAGTGTCCCTCTCCACAGGTACCATTAGGTCTAGCACTTGTCCGTGTCTCTCTCTACAGGTACCAGTAGGTCTAGCACTTGTCCGTGTCTCTCTCTACAGGTACCAGTAGGTCTAGCACTTGTCCGTGTCCCACTCTGCAGGTACTAGTAGGTCAATCACTAATCCTTGACCCTCTTTCACTTACCACGAAGCATAGATTCACTATTAAATTTAACCTCTCTGTCAAAGTATCTTGTTTGTTCTTTATACATTCTTGACGACTCTCTTTGGTGGCGGGTTATAGTCCTCAAATCCTGATGTTTACTTGAGCAGGTGGACCAGGGTCCGCCTGTCTGTAGTGCTAAGCAAGGTTTTTTAGTTAGCTCACCCCTTTTAGGATCACTGTGCCGATCTCCACCACCTAAACAGACATCCACGAAACAGTGTTTCCATGGAGAACTGCTTAGAAGTGATCGATATGTTTTACCTGACCGTGTCCAACATAGTCTAATCGGTATGTTTTACCTGACCGTGTCCAACATAGTCTAATCGATATGTTTTACTTGACCGTGTCCATCATAGTCTGATCGGTATATTTTAATTGACCGTGTCCATCATAGTCTAATCGGTATGTTTTACTTGACCGTGTCCATCACAGTCTGATCGGTATATTTTAATTGACCGTGTCCATCATAGTCTGATCGGTATGTTTTACTTTACCGTGTCCAACATAGTCTGATCGGTATGTTTTATCTGACCGTGTCCAACATAGTCTGATCGGTATGTTTTACTTGACCGTGTCCATCATAGTCTGATCGGTTTGTTTTACTTGACCGTGTCCATCATAGTCTGATCGGTATGTTTTACTTGACCGTGTCCAACATAGTCTGATGCGTATGTTTTACCTGATCGGACTTTTATCTCATCGCCCAGGAGCCTGTTCTTAATAATTGCAGTAGCTGATACTTGTTCTACCTCCTGGCTATAGTTTTAGATCGATATTCTGCTCCAATAAAAAAACATTATTTACCTTATTGTGTTCTATTCAATATTGACATTGAGTTCTGCTGACGTTCTACACATTTTCTTTATGGTATGACCGCTTCTCTCAGTCGACTCGGCTGTAAATAGGTACATGACAAAGTAGGGAGAAAATTTCGGAGCTAATATAGGAACGTCCAGGTGAAACTGAGAAAATGTGGGGACGTCCAGGTGAGACTGAGCACATATTGGGACGTCCAGGTGAGACTGAGCAAATATGGTGACGTCCAGGTGAGACTGAGCACATATGGGGACGTCCAGGTGAGACTGAGCACATATAGGGACGTCCAGGTGAGACTGAGCACATATAGGGACGTCCAGGTGAGACTGAGCACATATGGTGACGTCCAGGTGAGACTGAGCACATATGTGGACGTCCAGGTGAGACTGAGCACATATAGGGACGTCCAGGTGAGACTCAAATATGGTGACGTCCAGGTGAGACTGAGCACATATGGTGACGTCCAGGTGAGACTGAGCACATATGTGGACGTCCAGGTGAGACTGAGCACATATAGGGACGTCCAGGTGAGACTCAAATATGATGACGTCCAGGTGAGACTAAGCAAATATGGTGACGTCCAGGTGAGACTGGGCACATATGGGGACTTCCAGGTAGGACTGAGCAGATATGGTGATATGTTGTGTTGTTGTTCGTCCATCGTAATCGACCACGACCACTTTGTCAGCAATCGCTGTAAACTGTTCGCATGAGTATGAATATGGCTATATAAGCCAGTCTGGGCCTTCAATTGTCAGTTGCACTTTGTACAGGGAAATAAGACACCCCCTTCCACCGGTGATGAAGAAGGGTTGATATGAGTTGACTTGTAAAGCGATCGTCTCTGGATGTCCGCATCTATTCTTCATGCCTCATACCTAACTTAACGTCTTGATACTGGTTTAGAAGACTCTGCAAAGTCTGTATACAACCAGTTTCATTTACATTACCTTGCTCTAAAAGCTATGCGCATCCAATTTATTCTTAAATGCATTAATTGTACCTGCCTCCACTACTTCCTGTGGCAATGCATTCCAAGCATTCACCACTCTCTGACAAAATATTTTTTCCTAATATCTAATATGGACCTTTCTTTTATTAAATTTGTAGTTATGCCCTCTTGCTCTTGTAGGTGACTGTATTTAAAAAAAATAAAAAACTTGTTATAATCTAATTTATCCGTTCCTTTGATTATTTTATAAATCTGTAGTGTCACCTCGAATTCTTCTCTTTTCTAGACACTGTAGGCCGGTTTTTCTGAGTCTTTCCTCATAACTGTAATTCTGGAATCCAACTACCAGCTTTGTCACTCTTTTTTGTATCCTTTCCAGCATGTTTATATCCCCTCTATGATAAGAACTCCACACTTGTAACAGTACTCCAATCTCGGTCTAACTAATGCTTCATACAGTTTTACTATCACTTCCTTGCTTCTATGTTAAATATTTCTTTTTATCATACCTAACATTGCATTTGCCTTTTTGACTGCTACCCAGAGTTGCTCACTCCCCTTACCTGTATGATCTATTATAACACCTAGGTACCTTTCCTTATATATCTTTCTAATATTGTTTTTGCCCATTCTGTAATTATGAGGATGTCTATGAACACCATCAACAATAGTGCTGCGCTAGTCTGTGCGATTGGTGGCGATTCTTTCCCAGTCATCGTGGTTAATACCACCATTGGATCACTGATCTCTTTGCGTAGTGTAGTGGTTAGCGCGCTGGCTTCGCATCTGAGTGGTCATGGGTTCATTCCCCAGTTGAGGCGGTAATGTTTTTTTCAGACCGCAATGGCTCCCGGGTCGACCCAGCCTTAAATGGGTACCGGTTCAGTCCGGGAAGTAAAAGTGGCGAGGGAGAGGAGATGGCTACCGCCCTCATATAGCCGAGCCTTTGAAATGTGAGATCGCTAACACCTCACACCCCTACGGCAGTAATGCTATGGGATACTTTACTTTACTTTTTTATACCTTTTCCACCGCCCACCGCTTGCTCTTTTGCCATTTTGGAGTTCACCATATAGCTGCTCGTTTGGTAGACGTTGATCCGACATGCGTACCACATGGCCAGCTCATCTCAGCTGTGCTGCACATATCATGAGGTGTGTACTGGACATACCTGATCGTGCTAACACATCTGTATTTAGCACCATGTCCTGCCATCTAATCCTCAGAAGTTTCCACAGGTAGTGCATGTGGAAATGGTTTAATTTTCTGGCGGGACAACTCTAGACGGTCCAGGTTTCACGTGCATTTAAGAGGGTAGGTAGAACAATTGCAGGGTAGACCTTTATTTCTGTTTGAGTTCTGATCTCTGCCCTATCACACACCTTACTATGATGTCTACCAAATATTTGAGTCCCGATCCCTTGCCTATCTCACACCCTAGTATGAAGTCTACCATATGCTGCACTTGCCCTAAATATTCTTGTATTCACCTCATCATCAATGTGAATGACTTGGGATAAAGTACTGCTGAGGTTCGTGAATTTGTTAACATGTTTTAAACAGTGGCCGTGAACCTTGATTGAAGGCTCCGAGTAGGCAATATCTGGAGCCGGTTGATGTAGGACCTCTGTTTTTGTTATAGAGATTGTGAGGCCGAAGTATTCTCATGGCTAACCGATCCATACATTCCTACATGCCAATCTCCGTATTGGAATTTAAGGCACAGTCATCCATAAAGAAAATCACGTATGGCTGCCTTGTGGATTTCGGTTTTGGCTTTGAACCGTCTCAGATTGAATAGCCTGCCTTCAGTACGGTAATGAAGTTCAACTTCGACGTCGCAATCGCTGTTGGCATTCCACGGCATGGCAGAAAACATCAAACTGAAAAGAGCCGGGGCCAGCACACATCCCAGCTTCACATCATTAGTAACACTCAAGGGGATGGAGTAGTTTCCCTGATCAATAACTTGGGCATGCGTGCCATCATGAGTCGCTCCATTGTAATGAATGTTGCCGGGGACCCAGACTTGGCCATAACTCTAAACAGACCATTACGATTTACAGTTTTAAATGACTTAGTGAGGTCCACAAACGTCGTATAGAGAGAAACATTCTGTTCTTGGCACTTCTCTTGGATCTGCTTTGCAGCAAAGATCATATCGATGGTCCCACGGTTCTTCCTAAAGCCACAATGTGTCTCGGGTAGTAACCCCTGCTCCAGGTGAATATTTAGTCTGCGCAGAAGAATTTTTGCAAGCACATTTCCTCCTAGGCCCAGTAGATATATCCCTATGTGGTTATCACATATTTGTTTACTGCTTTACGCTTATGCAAATGAACAATGGAGGCGTCTTTGAATTCTGGTGGGATGCTTTTTTTCTGCTACATTTCGCACAACTGAGGAAGCTTCTCAAACCTTTTAGCCGCCAGCTAGGATGGAGTCAGCCTTATAGATATCTGCTGGGATGGAGTCAGCTTTATAGATCTCTGCTGGGATGGAGTCAGCTTTATAGATCTCTGCTGGGATGGAGTCAGCTTTATAGATCTCTGCTCCCGCAGCCTTGTCGTTTGCGAAAAGGTAAATTGCCGTCTTAGTTTCCTGCTCGGTCGAAGAATCATCCATGCTCTTAGTCATTTCTATTTGCGGATGATGATCAATCGCCTTTTCATTAACTGTAGAAGGTTGCGTTTAGAGGCACTGAGAGCATCAACATCAACAGTAGAGTGCCGTTTTGATAGCGGTGGCCCAACTGGATTCTATGTCAGCCATATAATTGTGCATTTTAATTAGCTGATCTATCAGTTTGAGCAAATTTTTGTCTCGCACAGTTATCTCTGACACCAGGGATGTTGAGGCGTTTTGAGGTTATAGTGTGTTATGGGCGTCTAGGAGCATCGATACAACGGTTCATTTTACAAATCACCAGTCTGTGGTTCGTCCACACATAACCTTTGTCACACGCACATCCTGGCGATCCCGTCTGTAGTTCGTCCATCATTCTGCTCCACACATAACCTTTGTCACACGCACATCCTGGCGATCCCGTCTGCGAACAATAACATAACCAATCAGGTGTCAGTGCCTTGACCGTGGGTGCATCCAAGTGGTTTTATTGCGGTTAGGGAGGCGAATCACTGTACTGGTAATCAGAAATTCGTTCGCCGCACAGGTCTTCGTTACTATTGCATCTACCGATGCCATTCCTGCCAATCCCCCCCCCCCCCCCCTTCCCATGAAACAAAGTCAGCACCCACTCGAGTATTGAAGTCACCGAGAATGATCAACTTATTTTTCTTTGGTTCAGCGTCAATTAGTGACTCCAAATCATGGTATAACTTTTCCTTGGTGTCTTCCGGGGCTTCTGATGATGGACTCTTGTTTGTTTCCGGTCAAAGTGATCCTCAGTACAATTAGATGGTCATTAATCCCATATTGAGAACTGGGGAAACCACTAACAAAGCTTGTTTTTAATAGCAAAGCCAACACCCGACTCACACCGGTTTTCGACTTCACGCCATTTCCAGAAAAAAAGTACAACCGGCTTCAATTTCTGTCAGTTGGTCCCCTTCTGCCCTACGAGTCTCACCAATTTCTGTAAGTTGGCCCCATTCTTCCCAGCGAGTCTCACCAATTTCTGTAAGTTGGCCCCCTTCTGCCCTATGAGTCTCACCAAGTAAGTTGGTCCCCTTCTGTTCTACGAGTCTCACCAATTTCTATAAGCTGGTCCCCTTCTGTCCTACGAGTCTCACCAATTTCTGTAAGTTGACCCACTTCTGCCCTACGAGTCTCACCAATTTCTGGAAGTTGGCTCCCTTCTGCCCTACGAGTCTCACAAATTTCTGTAAGTTGGCCCTCTTCTGTCCAGCGAGTCTCACCAATTTATATAAGTTAGCCCCCTTCTGCCCTACGAGTCTCACCAATTTCTGCCCAGCGAGTCTCACTTAGAGCTGCTTTATCAATTCTGTATCTGGCAAGCTCTTTGGCAATCAGAGCTGATCTCCTATTACTGTCTTTAACTTCTGCCCGATCTATAATGGTACGAATATTCCATGCACCAAATATCAAGGGCACTCTTTTTTGTTCTATTATCGTAGTTGCGTTCGTGAAAAAGTTTGTGACAAAGCTTAGACTAATCAACTATGTGGACGTCCAGTTTAGACTGAGCACACATAGAGACGTCCAGGTTAGCCGTGACACATATTGAGACGTCCAATTGACACTGAGCACGTATGCGGTCTTCCAGGTTAAACTGAACCCATTTGGGGACGTCCAGGTGAGAATAAGCACATATCAGGACGTCCAGGTTAGACTGAGCACATATGGGAATATCCAGTTGAGCCTGGGCAGAAATGAGGACACCCAGGGCAGACAGTGCAGATAGCAGATATGAGGACGTTTAGGTGAGACTAAATACATATTGGGACGTCTAGGTGAGACTGAGCGCATATGGAGACGCCCAGGTAAAACTGAGGCATATTTGGTGACGTCCAGGTGAGAAAACGTACATATGGTGACGCCCAGGTGACATTGGGCATATATAGAGAAGTCCAGGTGATACTGAGCACACAGGGGGCGTCCATGTGAGACAATGGACAAATGGGGACGACTATGTGAGACAGAGCACATATTGGTACGTCCAGGGGAGACAAAGCGCATATATTGACGTCCAAGTGAGACAGACTCGTAGACTTTGACACTACCCGTGGTACGTCCAAGTGAGACAGACTCGTAGACTTTGACAATACCCGTGGTACGTCCAAGTGAGACAGACTCGTAGACTTTGACAATACCCGTTTGTCAGACAGGTTTTCAAACCCGAAACTCCGTTCGTGACGTCATTTGTTATGCTTCATTGATTTCAAATTCTACGTCGTAGTGGAGGCTAATATCATCAAAGATTTCTTACTTTCTGTTGAAATATATATATATTTCATGTGTTTATCTAGGCCCGTGGACAATGTCCCGCCAGGTTTTCTCAAGATTTCATTTCATTCATTTGACGTTGGCGGCTGGAAACGTGATAGTATCTCTTTTTTCAATCAAAAACTTGAGGAATTCATCATCGGTATTTCAGCTGTAGCAGTGTCAAAAGTCAAAATTATATATGAATAATGTTATTATAAGTACCTGGGAAAGTATTGAGCTAGATCATGGACGAGAGATGGGAAGAGGCCAAAAAGAAAAAGCCGAGAGAAGAACTGGAAGGTTTTCGACTAAAATAGATCCCGTGCGGACCAGTTATCTACAGTGTGAATAATTCGAGGCGTTTTCAAATGAAACCGGGCCCAGTAGCTTAATTACAAGCATATGAAAGTTACATCATCTGGTGTGATAGAATTAAATATAGCAATTGTTATGAAGCAAATATGTCACTGGGTTAGAAAAAGTCGCCATAGGAATTCAGACACGCATCCCACTGCTTGGGTAGACGGCGGATGCCGTCCGACAAAAATGACTTTTGTGTCTCTTTTTGAATCACTTGTTCACCGAGGTCATGATATCTGCATCGGAGTCAAATCATAAATTTTTATAAGGTGTTTTTTAAATGGATGTCTCAAGAGGAACATATCGGGGTTATAGGAAGGGTGTGGCTGTACGTCCCATCATTTCTGTGCTAACGCTTTCTGAACAATGTTCGCGACGTGTGCACGCTCATTGTCGTGCAACAGAATCACACCACGTGAAAACATGCAGGGTGGTTTATTCTTGATTGCTGTGTGCAGCTTGTCTAGTGTGTCATTGTAGCATATGGCATTGATGTTCACGCCAGGCTCTTTATAGTCTACCAACAAAAGTCCCACAATTATGTCAGCATAACCTCACCAGCGGAAATGTGTGACTTGAATTTTGTTGGTTTCGGTGATTGGGATGTTTCCATTGCATGCTAGCAGTTTTGCTACTCTACTCAAAGTGGTGGCACCCCGATTCATCCCATCACCCGCAACTATGCGCAAAAGAAACGAATCATTCTCCTCTTCGCAGCAAGGAGTACAAACTCCATCCCATGCATTCTTCCTTTGGTGGTTCGTCAGCAACCGAGGTATCCATTGTGAACACACCTTCCAATACTTTAGTTTCTTGCTAGCCACCATTTGAACTGTCCCTAGCGACACAGCGAATTCCTCTGCTAGGTCCGGCGACGCTCCACCTGAATTGCTGCATCAATGTTGGCGGTATGATCTTCTGATGCATCGATATGCACCTGATCTGGTCTCGGAAGATCTTTCGTTAGCTCACGTCCTTCTTTAAATATCGTTGTCCAGTTCCTTACAATGTTTTCTTCGACACACTTTTTGTCACCATACACTGCCTGCATTCTGCAATGAATGTCAACTGGTCGACATCCTTCAGCTGTTAGAAACTGAATCATCGCTCGCTGATCAACTCTGGACGGATTCTGTATCCCACCTTCTATGTTTTCAACGGTCTGCTGAGGAAAGTATGAGTCGGTCGATAATTAAATTTGGCGAACTTGACGGTTGGTATCTACTTTTACAACAGAAGTGACGTCATCATACGCATCGTACGTATTTTCACTTGTAGCAGTTTGGTCCGGTTTCATTTGAACACGCCTCGTATATGAACGAAGTGTGGCATGAAACTCACTCCTTTTGATTGTAGTTTTGGACTAGAAAAAATGTCATTTGACAGTTTAGACTGTAAATCAGTCGGGAAATTGCCCAGACACTAAGCTAGCTAACATATTAGAAGGAAAAAAAACTGTTGAAAGATATAACATGTAGAGTTGTCCATTAAGGGCAACTTTCTGAGCTCTGGGCGATAAAAACTGGCATGTGACATGTAGAGTTTACGATTAAGGGAAAAGGGAATTCAATGGAATTTGACAAAACAACTTGATGAACTGAACATTGTCGGTGACTTGGTTCTTCTGTCTCACCACTGCAGTCAAATACAAAACAAATTAATCTACTTGTCGAGTGATCACAGAAATTAGGACTGACGATTGTTGTGTCGTTGTTTCGAATGCCCACAATGAGTAGGTTTATTCTTGTGTGTGCCCTGAAAAGGACGTCAAGTGGCGGGTTGCAGTAGCTTTACTCACTTTCCGGCCTTGCTGATGAGGGTGGACCGGAGTCCTCCAGGAGGCTGTGCTATGCTTGTCTTCATCTGTGTGTCACTTACTACTACGGGGATCTCGTCAATTCTTCACCCTGTTAGACAGGCTGCCATGGAAGCAGTGTACAGGGAGCTCTACGAGGAAGCCGAGGTGTGGGACTTGGCCAGTATATTTTGCCTGACCCTGACTAACGTTGTCTGATCAACATGTTGTGTCTGACCAGATGTTAGTCTTCTTTCCCTAGGACTGAGGATACACGTCAAAATAAACTAGGAGAATAAATGCATTTAACCACAACCAGATTGTGTTTGGTGACACATTTGTAAAACAAAATGTGGAGCTATTCATGTATCTTTGTAGTGATATTGATAAAGTATGAGGTACAGATACAAATGCAAAATCGAGAATACGAAAGCCGAGAGAGACTTTATTTGCACTGGAGAACTTATGTAGGTCATCAGAAGTTGAGTCTACTACGAAGAAAAACATTCTGCAGTTCCTATGTAGCGTATTGTATGGTTTTGCAGCTTGGTGAACAGCGAAGGGTGCAACTAGAAAGGTCAAGGCTTTCATCAATAAATCTCTGCATCTAGCAGGGAGATTGAAAAGGTAATGATAAAGTCCCTACAGTTGAGCTGTGGGAGATTGAAATTGTAATGATAAAGTCCCTACAGTTGAGCTGTGGGAGATTGAAATTGTAATGATAAAGTCCCTACAGTTGAGCTGTGGGAGATTGAAATTGTAATAATAAAGTCCCTACAGTTGAGCTGTGGGAGATTGAAATTGTAATGATAAAGTCCCTACAGTTGAGCTGTGGGAGATTGAAATTGTAATGATAAAGTCCCTACAGTTGAGCTGTGGGAGATTGAAATTGTAATGATAAAGTCCCTACAGTTGAGCTGTGGGAAAGTACCGGACAAATATCAGTAGCACTTGGCGTGACAGACATTAGTCGCTGGCGCTAGATAGGACACATGTTAAGGAGACCAGGCGCTAGATAGGACACATGTTAAGGAGACCAGGCGCTAGATAGGACACATGTTAAGGAGACCAGGCGCTAGATAGGACACATGTTAGGAGACCAGGCGCTAGATAGGACACATGTTAAGGAGACCAGGCGCTAGATAGGACACATGTTAAGGAGACCAGGCGCTAGATAGGACACATGTTAAGGAGACCAGGCGCTAGATAGGACACATGTTAAGGAGACCAGGCGCTAGATAGGACACATGTTAGGAGACCAGGCGCTAGATAGGACACATGTTAAGGAGACCAGGCGCTAGATAGGACACATGTTAAGGAGACCAGGCGCTAGATAGGACACATGTTAAGGAGACCAGGCGCTAGATAGGACACATGTTAAGGAGACCAGGCGCTAGATAGGACACATGTTAAGGAGACCAGGCGCTAGATAGGACACATGTTAAGGAGACCAGGCGCTAGATAGGACACATGTTAAGGAGACCAGGCGCTAGATAGGACACATGTTAAGGAGACCAGGCGCTAGATAGGACACATGTTAAGGAGACCAGGCGCTAGATAGGACACATGTTAAGGAGACCAGGCGCTAGATAGGACACATGTTAAGGAGACCAGGCGCTAGATAGAACACATGTTAAGGAGACCAGGCGCTAGATAGGACACATGTTAAGGAGACCAGGCGCTAGATAGGACACATGTTAAGGAGACCAGGCGCTAGATAGGACACATGTTAAGGAGACCAGGCGCTAGATAGGACACATGTTAGGAGACCAGGCGCTAGATAGGACACATGTTAAGGAGACCAGGCGCTAGATAGGACACATGTTAGGAGACCAGGCACTAGATAGGACACATGTTAGGAGACCAGGCGCTAGATAGGACACATGTTAGGAGACCAGGCGCTAGATAGGACACATGTTAAGGAGACCAGGCGCTAGATAGGACACATGTTAAGGAGACCAGGCGCTAGATAGGACACATGTTAGGAGACCAGGCGCTAGATAGGACACATGTTAAGGAGACCAGGCGCTAGATAGGACACATGTTAAGGAGACCAGGCGCTAGATAGGACACATGTTAAGGAGACCAGGCGCTAGATAGGACACATGTTAAGGAGACCAGGCGCTAGATAGGACACATGTTAGGAGACCAGGCGCTAGATAGGACACATGTTAAGGAGACCAGGCGCTAGATAGGAGACATGTTAGGAGACCAGGCGCTAGATAGGACACATGTTAAGGAGACCAGGCGCTAGATAGGACACATGTTAGGAGACCAGGCGCTAGATAGGACACATGTTAAGGAGACCAGGCGCTAGATAGGAGACATGTTAGGAGACCAGGCGCTAGATAGGAGACATGTTAAGGAGACCAGGCGCTAGATAGGACACATGTTAAGGAGACCAGGCGCTAGATAGGACACATGTTAAGGAGACCAGGCGCTAGATAGGACACATGTTAAGGAGACCAGGCGCTAGATAGGACACATGTTAGGAGACCAGGCGCTAGATAGGACACATGTTAAGGAGACCAGGCGCTAGATAGGAGACATGTTAGGAGACCAGGCGCTAGATAGGAGACATGTTAAGGAGACCAGGCGCTAGATAGGACACATGTTAAGGAGACCAGGCGCTAGATAGGACACATGTTAAGGAGACCAGGCGCTAGATAGGACACATGTTAAGGAGACCAGGCGCTAGATAGGACACATGTTAAGGAGACCAGGCGCTAGATAGGACACATGTTAAGGAGACCAGGCGCTAGATAGGACACATGTTAAGGAGACCAGGCGCTAGATAGGACACATGTTAAGGAGACCAGGTGCTAGATAGGACACATGTTAGGAGACCAGGCGCTAGATAGGAGACATGTTAGGAGACCAGGCGCTAGATAGGACACATGTTAAGGAGACCAGGCGCTAGATAGGACACATGTTAAGGAGACCAGGCGCTAGATAGGACACATGTTAGGAGACCAGGCGCTAGATAGGACACATGTTAAGGAGACCAGGCGCTAGATAGGACACATGTTAAGGAGACCAGGCGCTAGATAGGACACATGTTAAGGAGACCAGGCGCTAGATAGGACACATGTTAAGGAGACCAGGTGCTAGATAGGACACATGTTAGGAGACCAGGCGCTAGATAGGAGACATGTTAGGAGACCAGGCGCTAGATAGGACACATGTTAAGGAGACCAGGTGCTAGATAGGACACATGTTAAGGAGACCAGGCGCTAGATAGGAGACATGTTAGGAGACCAGGCGCTAGATAGGAGACATGTTAAGGAGACCAGGCGCTAGATAGGACACATGTTAAGGAGACCAGGCGCTAGATAGGACACATGTTAAGGAGACCAGGCGCTAGATAGGACACATGTTAAGGAGACCAGGCGCTAGATAGGACACATGTTAAGGAGACCAGGCGCTAGATAGGACACATGTTAAGGAGACCAGGCGCTAGATAGGACACATGTTAAGGAGACCAGGCGCTAGATAGGACACATGTTAAGGAGACCAGCTGATATTATTGCAAGACACTTTCTGTTCTCTAATCTCATCACACGAGATACAGAGGTAGACGAGAAAACACGAAAATGAGAGGTTGCAACAGACATTAAGGAAATATGGAAGACATGGACCGGGTTGGAAAGGATGGGACAGGGCAGCTGGACTCGGCGTGTATCTGTTGAAAACCTTTGCACCGCGCGCCCCTGAACGGTTTTGATTGATTGATTGATTGATTGATTGAATCTGACCGTGATTAATCTCAGCGCTGAGGATTGAACGATGGCTGGGATATTCTGACGTATTATCTGGAGATACAAAGCTTTGTTGATCTTCTAGTATGAAACGCCACGCCGTTTTTGTTTGTTTTATGAATTATGCTGTCTTGTGCTGTAACTTTCTATGCATGAAAATTCAAAGTATTGATTGCTTTGCAATAAAAGGCATGGTAATTTACAAATATTTATTTATAGATTCATAAAACCACCCCCACCCCTCACCACCCTCCCTCTCCCTTTAACCTTTGTTGTGAATCATAGTATGGTTGCTGCTGGTGTTCGTGCTGAGTTCTTCACTTCTGACGAATTTCTGTGGTAGCAGGTTACAATGGTTCTTTTAGAAACTTTTATTCAACTTGACTTGACCGTTGTCAGTTTGCGTGAACTTCGATTTCTCTAATTTTTACAAACTTTTCCATAAACTAGGGAGCTGATATCCTGTCCACAATCTGTACTAGTGCAACTTGTTAATCTATCCTTTTATGAAGGATCCTCGAATATATTTAAATAACTTATTTCTCAGATATAAATTGCAGAGGTTTTGTCTTAATAATGTGAAGGGCGCTGTATTGGGATTAAAGTAAGAAAGAAAAGCGTTGGTCGTCAGTCTCACTCTCTTGTCCGGAGTTACCTTGGACCAGTGGCAAGACTATTGATCGAGACGACTGGAGGTAACTCAGGATGTAGGCACTCTGATCTTACATCCCATGAGATCATGGGTCGCTTGAAACTTGCGGGATTCAATCTCCAAGCATTTTCGTTCACCGCTGTGAGAGGCAAGTGCCTTAACCTCTTGACCACAGCGACAAATGTGGACAAGCAAGAAGTGTAATCACAAACATTGAAGATGACGCAGGGGAACAAACTCCGGTAGTCCCTACAACAGAAGTCAGTATAAAACTACAGGCTTGTACTGTAACAGTTCCCGCCGGAGCAAGGGGAGTTTAGGATGCCTGAACATGTTAAAGCTTAAAGCTACCTGAATGCATGTCAAGGTCACTCACCGTCTCAGCAAAGGAGAACAGAGTTGGGTTGAGGAATGTGGACAGGTAGAAACTGACCACTGGCCTTCCGATTTTGGTAGGGGGAGATTGATTGACAGACGAAATTGGCAGCGGGGCTTGCTGCGAGAGAATGAATAACAGGTGGGCAAAGTGTTTCGGTCCAATTGGGATTGAAGATGACCATACCTGAGATCGATTGGTCAAGCTCTGGCCTTGCTTGAGGATATATAACTCGAGACAAAGTTTAGCTCGAGGGGGCTGGAGAGAGAGAGAGGCTGTATGGAGGAGAGAGAGAGAGACTGAATGTAGATAGTGTGTTTAACTCACCGACTTTAGATAGAGGAGCGATTGATAGACGGTTGGACGAATGTTTAGTGATAGAACAGGATCGCTCAAATAGGTGTGTGAGTTTTGCATTAATGGATAATCTGAAAGTGTGTTTGTAAGCAAGGACACATTGTGAGCGAGCTATGTCGAGATCGCCCGCCTGAGGGGATTTCAGTGAGGAAGAGTATTTGATAAGGTGTGTTGAAGACGCAGTTAAGGCGATGTGTGTGTGATGCAATTGCAAGGCAATAGAAATGGGTTTTAGATAGTTGGGAATTCCATCAATAGCTAATGCTTACAATTCCCGTTTTAGTAGAATGTTCAGTTAAGATATGTATAATATTGTGTTTGTAATTTATCTACTCATTGTATGATATGAGTATGATTTAATAAATATGCCACCTGCTGTGTGATATGTCATTTACTGAGTATGGTCATGATGATGTGGATGAGTGTGAGAATGGTCTAAGTTCGATCACGGCCAGGGCAAAGAAATAGAGGATCTGCTACACGTTATTATTATTTTGGTGCCTGTTGACCACGGATAGTCGTGGTAGATTTATAAATATAGTGCGTGTGTAGCTATAGATCTTGATTTGCATGTTTAACACAAGTGTCGCAGTTAAATATAACTTGTGTGTGTAGTTAGGAATAGAGGAGTAGCTAGTGGTTAGAGTGTTAGTACCATAGACAGCTTTTCCAATCATCTGACTGGTAAGTGTGACATTTTTCTTCCACCCATTGTTGTATTATTGACAAGACTTTGTGCGTACTTGACAGTCTTATAAATTTTTTTGGTGGGCCAGACGGGTTTATTCAATATGTCGAGGTTGGACAATGTTAAACAATGTTATCATTGTCTAGCTTTTGGACATTTGTCTATAGGATGCCCAAATATATGTCGGAATACGAACGTTGTCTGGAGAAGAGGACTGTTTGTAAAAAACAAGCCTTTCATGGCACGAGTTACAGTCAGCGATAAGTGGGAGGACAAAAGTCAACTACAAAACCAGCTAAGAGAACTAACAAGCAGAGTTATTCGGCTGGAAAGACAGGAAAACGACCTCCAATGGAAGCTGCGACAGCTGTTGCAACAGTTTGAAAACGGAGCTTTCAAACCAGCTAGGAAGGAGAGACGAAATAAAGAAATCACAAGAGTAAACACGGTCCAGTATTTTGGAAGGGGACAAAGTGGTAGGGAAGTGAGTAGGAAGCCCGTACAACTTCCACATTCCGATCCGTGGAGGGACAGAGGTGGAAATCTCAGGACGGACGTGTGTGGACGGCTGGACAGAGATGGCAAAAAGGGGGGTTTGACCCAGGTGGAGAGGCCAAGTCAAATGAGAGGAGGAGGAATGGTTGGGCAGAAGTTTGAATCGGGCAGATTCTTAGCCCACAAGAGGCCTTTTGCACGGTTACAGATGGAGAGGCAGAACAGGAGCTATCAAAGAGACTTTGAGCACGAGGCGGATGGACAGAAAGAAAGAGATACAGGTTTTGTGTATCCAGAAAAGTTAGGAACGGAGGGCAGGTTACGCAATACAAACGAGACAAACGTTCGCTCAGAGGTCCAGATCAAATGTTACAGCATCGGACAGTGTAGGCCGAGAATTCAGGAAGAGGGTATTACGTCGATTAACATGGTCGGGCGTGCTGAAAGGGGCCAAGTTTACCCGGAACTTGTCGTCAAGCCTGGTAGAACATTAGTTAAAGTCGACGAAGAATCGAACAAGGAAATAGTCGGAGATTCGCCAGATAAAGAGGAAAGGAGAGGAGGAGGAATGGTGGCAGGACCAGCTATGGTTTCGTGCCCACCCAAGCCAGGTTCTAGCCATGCGGGAGAAGTGGTTGAACAGACCGAAAGAAGGGACAACCCTTCGGCCACCGAGGAAGGAAGTGGAAATGACGCACAGTTGGAATGCGAAACGGACGCACCAACAGCAGCCAACAAAGGAGGAACAGAGTTTCTAAGGAAAACGAAGAAAAGGGAAAGACAGGTTAACCACAGCCAGGACAGCGAACCAGTCATCGAAGCAAAGATGAAAAGATCTCAGTTCGAGATAAGCCAACAGTCAAACGAACAGTGTGAAAAGTTTTTCCCACAAATAGTGAATACAGATGGACAGAAGGCTGAAGTAGCGAACGATCTAAGTGTACGTAACACTAACAGAGAACCGGTAGGTACGAACCAAACAACCGTGAAACAAACAGACCAGACGATGGGCGTTTTACAGGAGGAAATCGCGCAGCAATCAGAGACAGCTGATGGGGCAGCGCATAGTCTGGTTGAAATAAGTAGTACTGACAAGGAACGGTTGATACAATGTTTACTGACGCTAGCCAAAAACATGGAAATCAGAAATGGAATTAGGTAAAGTCGTGTGGAGTACTTACACACATGGGCTATCATGTGAAACTCCAGTTAATGTATGCATTTGCATAACATTTGTTTCATCTACCGTTATCCTTGGGAAACGGAGATTTGAATAATTAGGGGGTAGGGTATAGAGATGGAGGAAAGACCAGATGTTAAAAATTCCTTTGAATTCGTTGTATGAAGTACACGCCAGACAATGAGCGCGACGGTCAGTCTTCGCTTCAGACTGATCGAGATCAAAGGGACATTTCCGACCAGAGAAACGGACAGAACGGACAAGAGACGCAGGATAGCTGGATTCGCCAGGTAATGATTACGCGACTCAGGGTAACACGTGGACGCGATGTTTCGGTCAAAATCTGACCAGGTAGCTTTGATTCGGGGAATTTGTGGAAACAGCGGTAAATTAGTTAGATCAGAACACTCGGTTTTGATTCCTCGTGACAAAGACTGCACCTAGACTAGTAGGGTTACAGCATGACGTAATTCGACAGGTGGACGATTCGGTTTTTGACTTTTGACTCAGTCATAGTTTAGTATCTGATTAAATTAGAACTTAGTCATAGTTTAGTGACATAGTTTAGTATCTGATTAAGTTACAACTTAGTCATAGTTTAGGGACATAGTTTAGTACCTGATTAAGTTAGAACTTAGTCATAGTTTAGTATCTTTTGAAGGGGGCATTAACAGGTGCTCCTCTGTGGGGCACGAGCAGGAGTGAAGGTTGATGGCACTTGATCATGTTTGTGTGCAAATATTTTGACATTTGGATTTTGACAATCGTATTACTTGCACTTTAATTGATTGTTGTTGGTTTGTTTATACATGATTATGTGTCCTCACATAAGTATCAAGGTGTGATATATACGGACTGAAATACTGATATGAGTATGCGTGCAAATATTTTGACATTTGTATTTGGTGTTTGGGTTTTGACTAATGGTATTACGTGCATTTTTAGTGGGTTGTATGGTCGATATAGTATGCATTGAATTTTTCTTTATTTTGTTGTTGTTTTGTTGTTTAAACATGATTACATATCCTGACAGTATCAACGTGTGATACTTGCTGACTGAAATATTGATATCATAAGTATGCGTGCAAATATTTTGACATTTGTATTTAGTGTTTGGGTTTCGACATTGCATGCATACATTTGTCTTTAAATTGTTGGTTTTGTTGTTGTTGTTGTTGAATCATCATGTTTACAGGTATTTGATACAGGTTATATAGGTGATCTACAGAGCAGTATATCTCATCCAGACTGTAGGCCTCCGCAAGCACAAGTCACCACGAGTTCCAGAATCACATGTATGTGGAGTCTTTGCAGAGAAGACTACATTCATCAGAAGTTTTAATATTGACTATGACATATGTTGTCAAATATCGTTTTTGTGGGAAACATAAAGAATTTTGCTGTTTTCTTTGAGAGGGGATAGCTGTCAAGAGAGACAATGATAACTAGCCAGAGGATAACCCACGTAAATTCGTGGCCTCACAGGAGTTAGTATGAAGTGAATCGTCGGCCAGGCGTGTAATGAGACCGCCTGAGAAAATTGACCTGAACTGGTCGTGTGTAACAATGAAGGTTCGTGTCCTTAGAGGAAGGCACGGGAACAGGGCGAGGTATATTGACCTCAATGAGTAAGGAGAATTCCTAAGGGTGTTTCTGTTTTGATGAGTTAAAGGTCCCGCAGGGACAGACTTAGGTGAATTTGACTGTAAAACGATGTAAAAGTGTTGGTTTGTGTTGTAAAAACGACCAGCGACAGTGTTTTTCTTCTGCTTCTATTGATTGTGTATGTATTACAAAAAGTTTATATGTATCAAATGACATGTCTTTTTATGCATGTACGATGTGAGTGATGTTGTAAACAGGAGTAGTGTTTACATTTTGGATAGTGAAGACGAAAATGGTGATCATTTGCCAGATGAAAAAAATGACCATCCATGTTTCGGTCTGTAGTTTAGGGAGGTAATGTAGCAGTTCCCGCCGGAGCAAGGGGAGTTTAGGATGCCTGAACATGTTAAAGCTTAAAGCTACCTGAATGCATGTCAAGGTCACTCACCGTCTCAGCAAAGGAGAACAGAGTTGGGTTGAGGAATGTGGACAGGTAGAAACTGACCACTGGCCTTCCGATTTTGGTAGGGGGAGATTGATTGACAGACGAAATTGGCAGCGGGGCTTGCTGCGAGAGAATGAATGACAGGTGAGCAAAGTGTTTCGGTCCAATTGAGATTGAAAATGACAATACCTGAGATCGATTGGTCAAGCTCTGGCCTTGCTTGAGGATATATAACTCGAGACAAAGTTTAGCTCGAGGGGGCTGGAGAGAGAGAGAGGCTGTATGGAGGAGAGAGAGAGAGACTGAATGTAGATAGTGTGTTTAACTCACCGACTTTAGATAGAGGAGCGATTGATAGACGGTTGGACGAATGTTTAGTGATAGAACAGGATCGCTCAAATAGGTGTGTGAGTTTTGCATTAATGGATAATCTGAAAGTGTGTTTGTAAGCAAGGACACATTGTGAGCGAGCTATGTCGAGATCGCCCGCCTGAGGGGATTTCAGTGAGGAAGAGTATTTGATAAGGTGTGTTGAAGACGCAGTTAAGGCGATGTGTGTGTGATGCAATTGCAAGGCAATAGAACTGGGTTTTTAGATAGTTGGGAATTCCATCAATAGCTAATGCTTACAATTCCCGTTTTAGTAGAATGTTCAGTTAAGATATGTATAATATTGTGTTTGTAATTTCTCTACTCATTCTATGATATGAGTATGATATAATAAATATGCCACCTGCTGTGTGATATGTCATTTACTGAGTATGGTCATGATGATGTGGATGAGTGTGAGAATGGTCTAAGTTCGATCACGGCCAGGGCAAAGAAATAGAGGATCTGCTACAGTACCAAAACGAGTGGTTTTTAATTACACATTGTGCAAACTAGGCGTCTCGGCAAGCTAACCAATATGGGGTTCAAAGTGGCTACTACCATCTCATTAACCAGCAGGATACAGTACTATAGCCTGCAACCAGGAGAAGTAGCAGATGTGAGGTGAGACATTTCTGTCAGTATGTTTCAGATGACCCAGACAATAACCTACTCGGATAGTATGCTTCAGCTGACGCGGACATTGACCTACTCGATCAGTATGTTTTAGCTGACCAGGAAATTAACTTACTTAATCAGTATGCTTTAGATGACCCGTACATCAACCTACTAGGTTAATATGTTTTAGCTGACCCGGACATTAACCTACTAGGTTAATATGTTTTAGCTGACCCGGACATTAACCTACTCGATCAGTATGCTTTAGCTGACCCGGACATTAACCTACTCAATCAATATGCTTTAGCTGACCCGGACATCAACCTACTAGGTTAATATGTTTTAGCTGACCCGGACATTAACTGTCTTAATCAATATGCTTTAGCTGACCCGGACATTATCCTACTAGTTTAATATGTTTTAGCTGACCCGGACATTGATGACCTACTCAATCAGTATGCTTTAGCTGACCCGGACATTAACCTACTAGGTAAATAAGTTTTAGCTGACCCGCACATTAGCCTACTCGGTGAGTATTCTTCAACCGACTCTGACATTAACCTAATCGATCAGTATGTGTCAGTTGACCCTGTCTTTCACCTACGCTTACACGTCAATCAAGAAGTCTTTTTAATATTCACGGTCACCACAAAAAACATTTTGAGAATCACTGCCATTGGATCATTACCTCACACCTCACACTTCTTATATTCCTTCGACAGCCCAAGAGCCCATCGGTTTCCCGAGAGAGCTGGATGTATGCAGAATGCCAGCTGGGATTATCCTTTCAAATCTCCCTGCAACGGCATCATCTACACATATGATCAATATTCGAACTGGAGAAATCTTGTCCAATTAAAAGAGAGAAAACATAAAGTATATGTTCACTGTTTCACCACGCGTCCATGATCTAAACAATATAATAAAACTGATTGGACGCAAAGCTAACAAACTTATGACGGTTAAACACAGACATCACATTACATTTTTGTAAGAGAAAGTAACACATATCTAGTGATAATCGAGTTGGATGTTATGGTGTGGACTCTACTGTTCTCCATTGGTAGCAGAAAATAAGGATTATGTTGAATATATTTCAATATAAAGTGAACGAATATAGGTCCCACATCTCGCAGTGAAAAACCTTGGCTGGAATAACCATGTTGTTGAAGGTATAAGCTTCTGCCTTGTTGTTTTTCATCTGTTGAAGTATCGGTTGATACAACTGATGCGGAGACCTCCCATCCTTCTGCTAGCCAGCGTGCAATCTCGTGAAATGTATTCTTGAGAATCTTAAAAATGGCTGTGCTAAAATGTTTGAAATGGTTGTACCTAGAATGTTTAAAATGGTTTGGCTAGAATGTTTAAAATGGTTGGACCTAGAATGTTTAAAATGGTTTGGCTAGAATGTTTAAAATGGTTTGGCTAGAATGTTTAAAATGGTTTGGTCTTAAATGTTTAAAATGGTTGGACCTAGAAAGTTTAAAATGGTTTGGCTAGAATGTTTAAAATGGTTGGACCTAGAATGTTTAAAATGGTTTGGCTAGAATGTTTAAAATGGTTTGGCTAGAATGTTTAAAATGGTTGGACCTAGAATGTTTAAAATGGTTTGGCTAGAATGTTTAAAATGGTTGGACCTAGAATGTTTAAAATGGTTTGGCTAGAATGTTTAAAATGGTTTGGCTAGAATGTTTAAAATGGTTGGACCTAGAATCTTTAAAATGGTTGGACCTAGAATGTTTAAAATGGTTTGGCTAGAATGTTTAAAATGGTTGGACCTAGAATGTTTAAAATGGTTGGACCTAGAATGTTTAAAATGGTTTGGCTAGAATGTTTAAAATGGTTGGACCTAGAATGTTTAAAATGGTTGGACCTAGAATGTTTAAAATGGTTTGGTCTCGAATGTTTAAAATGGTTGGACCTAGAATGTTTAAAATGGTTGGACCTAGAATGTTTAAAATGGTTGGACCTAGCTAGAATGTTTAAAATGGTTTGGGTAGAATGTTTAAAATGGTTGAACAAAGAATGTTTAGAAAACTCGCAAGGAAGAGCCTGGGAATTTCGAAGGAGAGTTTAAAGGATACTTTGAAGGATAATTCAAGAGATATTTCAAATGATAGGTCAAGGGATATTTTAAAAAGCCTAACATCGGATAGGTGAAAGGATAGTTCAATGAATAGGAAACAAAATATTTCAAAGTATAGTTCAAAGGACTGTTTGAAGGAGATTTTGTAAGGCAGTTTAAAAGATAATTCAAACGATATTTAAAATGATGTATTAAAGGATATTTCAAAGGATAGTTTAAATGAAAGTTTGAAGGATAGTTCGAAGTTGAAATTGATTACTTATATATAAGATACTTCGGATGAGAGTTCAAAGGAGAGTTTGAAGGATAGTTCTTTAAGGATGAATTCAAGGATAGTTCCAGAAAGAGTCTGATGTTTAGTTCTAGGTTGACTTCGATTGAGTGTTTTGGGATACTTCGAATGAGAATTTAAAGGATTGTTCAAAGTATAGCTTTAGTTTTCATAAAATTGGAACGTCTGACCAGCACAGTAAGACATAAGTTAACACTACAGAACATTAACAGATCGCATTAACAGGTCGCATTAACAGGTCGCATTAACAGGTCGCATTAACAGGTCGCATTAACAGGTCGCATTAACAGATCGCATTAACAGGTCGCATTAACAGATCGCATTAACAGGTCGCATTAACTGGTCTACATATTTTAGGGACTGAAAGCTGCTGCACGAACGTGGATACATATAATTAAAATACGTAAATTTAAATGCAAGAAGGACATCACTCTCTCTCTCTCTCTCTCTCTCTCTCTCTCTCTTTCTCTCTCTCTCACTCTCTCGCTCCTCTCTCTCTGACGTACACTCTCTCTATAATGTAAAGTATATGTAGGACATGAATCATGGCCCATGTAGCGGACAAATATAACACTTAAGTACAGCATCTGTAGGACATGAATCAAGATCTAAGTCAGGTCAGGTCATCCCGTAACCGGTGAGGTCGTTGGGGCACACATGAAGACTCTTCTGGTCGGAGACTGGTCCATTCTTTTATGTTGTCCTGCCATCTCTTTTTGGGCCGGCCTCTTCGTCGTCTGCCATGCACCTTCCCGTGGAGGATTGTGTTTCCAAGACCATTTTATCTCGATATGTGACCGTACCAAGTGAGTTTCCTTCTTTTGACAGTTGCCAAGAGACCTCCGAAAGGCCCTATTGCTGTTGTAATGCTATCTCGTATTTCTTCATTTGTAACTCGATCTTTGTACGTGACGTTTAAAAGTTTTCGGAAACATCTCATCTCCAAGGCCTGTATCCTTCGTTGAAGGTCAGCTATAACTGTCCATGTCTCACACGCATAGAGGAACGTTGACAGGACCAGTGTACGCATTAATCTGATTTTCGTGCGTAGTGCTAACCGTTTATCTTGCCAGATTTTGTTAAGCCGTGCAAGCGCCGCTATTGTCTGTGCTATTCTGGCCAACACTGCACATTTTGATCCTTCATCACTGACAATCGACCCAAGATATTTAAAACGGTCAACCACTTCGAGTTCCTGACCGTTAGCTTTTATCTTGCTGTTGAAGCCCGTAGCGTTGTTGGTCATTCATTTTGTCTTTCCAGCGTTTATCTCCATACCATAGTCAAGAGCTGTTTCATCGAGCCTTCTGACACATTCCTGGAGTTCTGCTTCCGAACCCGCCAACCCGTCAATATCATCTGCAAAACAAAGGTTGGTAATCGTTCGGCCCCCTATCTTGACAGTACCAACGTGACCTGCAAGTGCTTCACTCATAATTCCTTCAAGGAATATATTGAAACGAGTTGGAGAGAGTGTACACCCCTGTCTCACACCAACTGATGTGCGAAACCAGTCTCCTCGCCTCCCATTCACAAGAACTGCACTAGACGCCTTGTTATACAGGTGTTCAAGGACCGTTATAATATTTCCGTTGATATTATACATCCTCATGGTTGTCCAAAGCGCTTTATGCCATACCCTATCAAACGCCTTCTTAAAATCCACAAACACATAATACAGTGTTTGCTGCTAAGATCTAAGTAATGGACAAATATAACACCTAAGTGCAGCATCTGTAGGACATGAATCAAGATCTAAGTAATGGACAAATATAACACTTAAGTGCAGCATCTGTAAGAAATAAATCAAGGCCTATGAAGTGGATTAATGTATCAATATTGTGCAGCTCGTGCATAACTCAAATGACGACCCAGGAAATGGAAACACATCTCAATAACGTCCAGTACATATTGTACCTGAATCTATACATATTTAATGTGCACATTCTGTAAATTGCGAGTTGATATTAATATCATCTTAGCTTGATACAGAAATAACCAGTACACACGTCTGGTACATTCTTTAACCCATTTATGTAAGTTTAATTAAATATGCACCCTCAAATCAGCATACAAGAATACAATGTCACTGTACAATATTCCCTTTATACTGCAAAGTCAAATTCTGATTTCAAGCAGTTTCATTTTAACGTCTTATTTATTTAATTCAGCGATGCCATATACATGTAGTTCACGCTTGAAAACGATTATTTTATAGTTTCACAAAAAGGAGTTTGTCCATGTACGAAAAGAGATTGCACTACTAATGTAAAGAGATATTAATGAAGATTTAAAAAAACCGTACTTTGTAAAGCATCTGTTATGTATACTTCTAAATACTCATTTAAAAACAAGAAATGTTCTATAGCAAATCTTTAGGCAGTTTTCCTATAGTTTGTTCGCAGATTAGTAAATGACACACAATGACTGCTTAACGGCTCTCAGCGCCGTCAAGTCAGACTACAGATCTAATATTAATGGTTGATTGGTTTTAATGCCCACAATGGGTTGCTAACCCTTTTGTGCGCCCTGAAAGGGATTTAAATTGTGACATATTGCAGTAGCTTTCCTGACACCCCGAGCGTGCTACTGATGTGGACGTAGGTCCTCCATGTGGTTGTGCTTTGCTTGGCTTACTTTGCGTGTCGCTCACTACTACGGGGATCACGTCGAACCTCACCTTGTCTGCCAGACTGTTGTCCTCGACAACAGCCCGTTTCCTGGACGACCAAAGAGGAGGTCAGGTGAGAGTCTTGGCCAGCATATTTCTTCTGACCCTGGCTAACATTATCTGATCAGTGTGTTTTGCCTGACCAGGCGTTAGCCTCATCGTCCCATCTTATATTGGAGTGGCTTGGCTTCGTTCATTCTCAATCTCCCACTACCAAACACTGAAAGGTGAGAACACAACCAGTTGATGATAAACGAACACATTTGTAGCTGCACCTGATTTAATTGACCATTGACTGTTTTCTGACCCATTTTTACGTTCAGGTGTGTTTGAAATGTCACGTTTACCTGTAACAGAAACACTGTTCACAAGCACGTTAAAGAAAAGGCGCAGACCTGAGACAAAAACTGTGAGGCTCTAGCCTTGGCCAAGAACATACAATAGACATGACGGCGCAGACCTGAGACAAAAACTGTGAGGTTGTAGCCTTGGCCAAGAACATACAATAGACATGACGGCGCAGACCTGAGGCAAGAACTGTGAGGTTGTAGCCTTGGCCAAGAACATACAATAGACATGACGGCGCAGACCTGAGGCGAAAACTGTGAGGCTGTAGCCTTGGCCAAGAACATACAATAGACATGACGACGCAGACCTGAGGCAAAAACTGTGAGGCTGTAGCCTTGGCCAAGAACATACAATAGACATGTCGGCGCAGACCTGAGGCAAAAACTGTGAGGCTGTAGCCTTGGCCAAGAACATACAATAGACATGACGGCGCAGACCTGAGACAAAAACTGTGAGGTTGTAGCCTTGGCCAAGAACATACAATAGACATGACGGCGCAGACCTGAGGCAAGAACTGTGAGGCTGTAGCCTTGGCCAAGAACATACAATAGACATGACGGCGCAGACCTGAGGCGAAAACTGTGAGGCTGTAGCCTTGGCCAAGAACATACAATAGACATGTCGGCGCAGACCTGAGGCAAAAACTGTGAGGCTGTAGCCTTGGCCAAGAACATACAATAGACATGACGGCGCAGACCTGAGACAAAAACTGTGAGGTTGTAGCCTTGGCCAAGAACATACAATAGACATGACGGCGCAGACCTGAGGCAAGAACTGTGAGGCTGTAGCCTTGGCCAAGAACATACAATAGACATGTCGGCGCAGACCTGAGGCAAAAACTGTGAGGCTGTAGCTTTGGCCAAGAACATACAATAGACATGACGGCGCAGACCTGAGGCAAGAACTGTGAGGCTGTAGCCTTGGCCAAGAACATACAATAGACATGACGGCGCAGACCTGAGGCAAGAACTGTGAGGCTGTAGCCTTGGCCAAGAACATACAATAGACATGACGGCGCAGACCTGAGGCGAAAACTGTGAGGCTGTAGCCTTGGCCAAGAAAAGACTAATTTTTAACTTTCTTTATGATGTTTTTCTTGGAAAGAACGTTCTGCCATTGTGTCGTAGTTTACAGCTAGGCTGCGATATCTGCGTCTTTCGGATCGATACATCCGGTTTCAGAACGACATTTTTGGGACCTGGTTTGTCATCTCCCTTCGATCTCTATTATCTTAGCCAGACTACATGTATGTAGCCTGTTTCCAGGGCCGCCACTTGGAGGTGAAATAGGGTCATGGCCAGCTATTATTCGATGTCTGCTGACAGTTCATCTTCAGCCCCCCAAAAAAGAAAGGTCTGTCCTGGCTCCAGATCTGCTCCTGCAGTATCCTTGCAGAAGAATTGATCCGGACGAAAGTACCCGTAGCAAGATTTTGGAAATCATTCTTCGATAAATCCGTTTAATGTGAGATAGTCAGAAGTAGTAGAGGACTATGACACGCAAGTTTAGTTTAAAAAGCATTGTCACCTCGATAGTCCGATACAATGGATCTTTTATGACATGTATCTTACATTGATAAAGCAAAAGGACAAGCCTTTCCATTTTGTACTCTACTGATCGTTGCTGTACTCTACTGATCGTTGCTGTACTCTACTGATCGTTGCTGTACTCTACTGATCGTTGCTGTACTCTACTGATCGTTGCTGTACTCTACTGATCTCTGCTGTACTCTACTGATCTCTGCTGTACTCTACTGATCGTTGCTGTACTCTACTGATCGTTACTGTACTCTACTGATCGTTGCTGTACTCTACTGATCTCTGCTGTACTCTACTGATCGTTGCTGTACTCTACTGATCGTTGCTGTACTCTACTGATCTCTGCTGTACTCTACTGATCGTTGCTGTACTCTACTGATCTCTGCTGTACTCTACTGATCGTTGCTGTACTCTACTGATCGTTGCTGTACTCTACTGATCGTTGCTGTACTCTACTGATCTCTGCTGTACTCTACTGATCGTTGCTGTACTCTACTGATCTCTGCTGTACTCTACTGATCTCTGCTGTACTCTACTGATCTCTGCTGTACTCTACTGATCGTTGCTGTACTCTACTGATCTCTGCTGTATTCTACTGATCTCTGCTGTACTCTACTGATCTCTGCTGTACTCTACTGATCTCTGCTGTACTCTACTGATCTCTGCTGTACTCTACTGATTGTTGCTGTACTCTACTGATCTCTGCTGTATTCTACTGATCTCTGCTGTACTCTACTGATCGTTGCTGTACTCTACTGATCGTTGCTGTACTCTACTGATCTCTGCTGTACTCTACTGATCTCTGCTGTACTCTACTGATTGTTGCTGTACTCTACTGATCTCTGCTGTATTCTACTGATCTCTGCTGTACTCTACTGATCGTTGCTGTACTCTACTGATCGTTGCTGTACTCTACTGATCTCTGCTGTACTCTACTGATCTCTGCTGTACTCTACTGATCTCTGCTGTACTCTACTGATTGTTGCTGTACTCTACTGATCTCTGCTGTATTCTACTGATCTCTGCTGTACTCTACTGATCGTTGCTGTACTCTACTGATCGCGGCTGTACTCCACTGATCTCTGCTGTACTCTACTGATCTCTGCTGTACTCTACTGATCTCTGCTGTACTCTACTGATCTCTGCTGTACTCTACTGATCGTTGCTGTACTCTACTGATCTCTGCTGTATTCTACTGATCTCTGCTGTACTCTACTGATCGTTGCTGTACTCTACTGATCGTTGCTGTACTCTACTGATCGTTGCTGTACTCTACTGATCTCTGCTGTACTCTACTGATCGTTGCTGTACTCTACTGATCTCTGCTGTACTCTACTGATCGTTGCTGTACTCTACTGATCTCTGCTGTACTCCCACTGAACGATGTTTCACCCCCACTGATCAATGTTGAATTCACACTGATCGATTTTGTGCTCCACTCAATCGATGTTGCACTCCCAAAGATCGATGTTGTACTCCCAATAATCGATGTTCTTCTCTAAATGATCAATGTTGTACTCCAATTGATCAATGTTGTACTCACTGATCGATGGTGTACTCCAACTGATCGATGTTGTATTCCCACTGTTCCATGTTGTGTTTCACTCAATCGATGTTGTACTACTAATGATTGATGTTGTACTCCCACTGATCGATGTTGTACCGCCACTGATTGATGTTGTACTCCTACTGATCTAAATTGTACCCCCTGATGGATGTTGTACCCCGACTGATCGATGTTGTACCCCCACTGATCGATGTTGTACCTCCACTGACGGATGTTGTACTCCTACTGATCGATGTTGTACTCCCACTGATCTAAATTGTACCCCCACTGATGGATGTTGTACTCCTACTAGTGGATGTTGTACTCCTACTGATCGATGTTTTACTCCTACTGATCGATGTTTTACTCCCACTGATCGATGTTGTACTCCTAATGATCGATGTTTTACTCCTACTGATCGATGTTTTACTCCCACTGATCGATGTTTTACTCCCAATGATCGATGTTTTACTCCCACTGATCGATGTTGTACTCCTAATGATCGATGTTTTACTCCCACTGATCGATGTTGTACTCCTACTGATCGATGTTGTACTCCTACTGATCGATGTTTTACTCCCACTGATGGATGTTGTACTCCTAATGATCGATGTTTTACTCCCACTGATCGATGTTGTACTCCTACTGATCGATGTTGTACTCCTACTGATCGATGTTTTACTCCCACTGATCGATGTTGTACTCCTAATGATCGATGTTTTACTCCCACTGATCGATGTTGTACTCCCACTGATCGATGTTGTACTCCTAATGATCGATGTTTTACTCCCACTGATGGATGTTGTACTCCCACTGATCTATATTGTACAGTCACTGACCGGTATTTTTTTCCGAGCCGCAAGAACATGAATCCAAAACGTCCGTGAAGGAAAGATAGTTTTCTTTTGGTGAAATAAAAACCAGGTTTTCACAATATGCGCCGACTGTAGAAGTAAGCGTCCTCTATTTCTATACCACATAAGGTCTCCCGTTGGACTCCAGCAGCGCGAATACGTTCTGTAATGTCGGTTTTCTATCTACTGCCACTTAAAGCTACGTTTGTCTCAGGCATGTTTGACCGTCTTGTATTGTTTTCAGCAGGGTGTTATGTTTCTGATTTGGCCCTAATATCTTCTAACTGTTAACATTTTGTTGTAGTTATACTTAAAGCCTGCAAAACTAAAGCATCATTAACAGGTTCAGTCTTTTTTACAATCTTGTCCGTTTGTGGGGGCATCCATTTCTCTTATTTTAACCAACTTCCCCATAACCCAAAGAGATGAAATTTTTTACACAGCCTCTACTGATGCAACTAAAAAATTGTAACAGATTCTGTACATTCAACAGTTTGTAGCAAAAGACAACAATCAATATTTACTTGTTTTTATCAAATTTGTGAATCATAATTTATTTTCTTATCAATTTTTCACGGCAGTCGGAACATGGGGCCACCACTGCAGTTGGCTTCTTTTTGGAAGCCTGTGAAAATGCAGCTCTCTTTAGTCGTCTTTCATAAAATGGAGGTATAGTAGTACTATTCTTGACAATGTTATAAAATATTAAATGGGTCATGAATTGATCAGTAAAAGGAAAATGTAATCCTGTTACAGACACTGCGTTCGGGGATGAAATGTTATAGCCTTCATTGTACTAAACCCCATCTTTGTGAGGCCAGCACCCTTTCTCACTGCAATTTTCCTTCTCCAGCTATCAGTCAGGTGCCCATTTATAGTTGGGTCGACTGAAGTTGCTCGTAGCGGAAGTTGAAACCCCGTTCTTTTGTTATGAAAAGCGAGAGCTCTAACAGTGCGCTAATAATCCCAAATACTGTGTTATAAAACTGGAAATAAGTCATGATTAAATCAATAAGTTTATCCTAAATATTGTGTCAAGCTGTTCACTCTTTGGCGGTCAATGCCAAATTGTATAACCCTAGAAAATAGTGAAAGGACATACCCAGCCTCAAAATGGTTCATGCTCTACATAGATGGACCAGCAACAAGAGTTATGACAGATGGAGGAGGAGGCGTTCACAGCAAGTCAAACAATGGACATAAAATCCATTTCTCAGCGACCATTGGTACATTCTCCAACATCTTCAGAGCTGAGAATGAGGCACTATGAGCAAAGGAAACAATCATATTGGAGGAAACAGGAATAACATAATGTTCCGTACAGATCCCCTATAAGTCGTAATGACCATCAACAACCACAAAAACAACTCATTGGATAGTCTGTTCGAAGCTCTCATCAAAACAAGCTACAATTTAGAAGTGAACATTTAGTGAATTTAATGTACTCTGTAAGATACACGGAAATGAGCAGGCAGATAAAAAGACTAGTGAAAGAGGGAGGCGGCAAAACTCAAACATATAGGGAAATAAAGACAGTGATAAAAATAAACTTCAAACAGACCGAAGTATGCTGGGAAATCAAGTGTTCAACAAATTGAAGTGGGTGCCCATGTTTGGAGAACAAACACGCGTTGACACCCGTTGTTCAGGGTTACCTGTTCCACAGGAGGAGCAGAGTGAGATTATGACCCTCGACAACCCAATTGCGAGATACATTGTATGGCGACAAGAGAAGTACGAGTAACACCGCCAGAAGTTTTGATGGAAAAAATGTGTGACTTTTTGAGAGCGAGCAAAAATAAATAATCGTTGTTGAAGGATTTGAACAACTAACATGTGAATTCTCTATATCTAGACAAACAAACACAAACATGCAGCAGAAAGTTCTTGGGAAGAAAGATAAAATATCTAAGCAAACTGAAACTGTAACTAACAGCAGACGGTTCTTGGGAAGAAGGATATAATATCTAAGCAAACTGAAACATAAACTAACAGCAGACGTTTCTTGAGAAGAAGGATATAATATCTAAGCAAACTGAAACTGAAACCAACAGCAGATGGTTCTTGGGAAGAAAGATATAATATCTAAGCAAAAAGAAACAAATAGCAGAAACGTTCTTGGGAAAAACCACAAAGACGGAACACACAACTAAAAAGATAACAATAGATAATTGAAATATCTTTAGATGTACTGATCGAAGGAAACCAATTTATGAAAGCATATATCTAGGGAACTTGAAACATAAACTAACAACATAAAATTCTCGGGGAATGTCTAATAGCGAACACAGTAACAACGAATGTGATACAAACACGATAAGATCAATGTGTTGTGATTGTTGTGACAAATATGTTTATGATTTATGAGCCAGGTAAAAGACTGAGAGCCAGACAATAATGCTGGAAGAAACGTTCTTGATTGGTATGTGCAAAATGCCGGAAGGTATGTGTAAGCCACATATATGTTTTCGACCATGCCAATGCGGATCCAGGACAAGTAAATATGCAATTAGATTGCTAATCAAACGTGCTGGCGCTATTCTCCCCTACACTGTTTTATTTAGTTGACAGACGTAAACATATTATATAATTGTATTGCGTGATATACACCGTGTAAACGAATTTAGAAAAAATGTATATTAAAAATAAAACGGGATCAAGATGCTGAGCAGCGCATGAGCTGCAGCGGTCAGTGACCCATAGCTGACTGCTAGCATCAGGGCCAGCGAAACAGAGCTGCCAAGACCCTTCTACACCTCCACGCGGTGATCCTGGATAACAGGCTGCAACAGGGCAGACTGGCTAAGGAGAAGGGATCGAAGAGGGAATGCTAACCCGGTACTCAACAAATGCTTGCTGAAGTCGGATGTGTTGGACCGAAAGGTGCAAATATCGCAGTCAAACTGTAAACTACGACACAACGAATTCCATTCTCTGGACTACATTCAGCTACTTAAGCCATTTCAGGGTTTGGTAGCGGGAGATTGAGAACGAACGAAGCCAGGCCAAGCCAAAAATAAAACTACAAAAATATCACACACGTACTTAACAAATTCTGTGTATATATCATGTATGTATCATTTATGTATCATATATGTATCATTTGTGTATTATTTAAGTATAATGTATGGTCATTTATGTATCATTTATGTATCATGTATGTATCATGTATGTATCATATATGTATCATTTGTGTATTATTTAAGTATCATGTATGGTCATTTATGTATCATTTATGTATCATTTATGTATCATGTATGTATCATTTATGTATCCATAGAGTTCATAGTGCATTCTTCTTGCTTTCAATTCCTCAGTTACATTTGATAGTTCCAAACAATTCCCTCTCTGTTGCCAACAGTCCTAGATCACCAAACTTCTCTTGAGTCATTGACGTTCTTAAAAAATTGCTAGAAATCAGGACATATGGATATGTCAAACTAATAAATATTCTGAGTATTGGAAATGAGCAAACAGCTCACGTTATATATATAACACATTGAATGCAGAATTCAAATTTAGCCACTTCATGCTAATTCATTACTTAGAATACAAAATGATATCATCAGAATTATTTGAACAAACAATGTGTTTATTAAATAAAATTATTCTACCCGATTTGTTGCCAAACTAGGGAACAAAAATCCATATATTCCACACAGAATAATGTCCATTTATGTATGAAGATGGCTGCTAAATTTTGTCATGACATCATCTCCCGTTGTTAATTTATATATTTTAAAAAAATGTCAGGGTCACAATAAAAAGCCACTCTCTTCTTCAAACGGGGCGGGGCATAATCTCATCATCAATTATCATCGATATTAAACTTCTTTACTCTTGCTGTCAGAATCGTCGGCTGTTAACAAATTCTTAACACAAGATGGTTGAAAATTTATACTGTCTTTGTTTATAACGCAAACACTCCTAGAAAATTGATCAAAATTAACTTGCATTTAGTTCCAAGCAAAACTTTATTGAGGTAAATGGGATAAGAACTCTTCGCAATTTAAACCTTAATTAGTTTTTATAAGGTAACTGAAAACTGTGTAATCTTGGGCAATCTTTCGCGCAGTGCCCTATGTCAGAGATGCGCAGAATAACTCATCCCCCATCGTGCGTCTCCGAGTAGTTCTTGGTCTGCCTTTCTTCTCTTTATCATTCTGATGCCTTCTTCTGTCTCTTCTTTGTGTGATACCACACGTCCGAGATAAGTAAACTGTTCTATATTCTCCAAGTTTTGGGTGATTGCATTCCACTATTGTTCATAAATCTTCTACCTTATATTTGATTTGCAATTTTGTCAAACTTAGAACTCATTTCCTTGATATGCTCATATTTGTGAGTCAAAAGGGCCAAATCGTCTGCAAATTCCAGGTCTTGTAACATGGTGAATGTTGTCTAAAATACCTCTTTGATCTTTCTCAACAGTGTTCTTTAGTACTCGGTCAATTTCAAGGTTGAATAGCATATTCCTGTCGTGTGCAGACTTCACTGCAAATGTTCTGTTGGAGTTCTTTACGCTTCGGGACAAATCTTAATAGAAGAAAGCTATGATGTTAACTATCTTCTGGTGTACGTCATAATGTCTTAGTATCTTCCACAAGCTGTCTCCGTGGGCACAAGCGCATGCTTTTCTAAAACCACAAAGTTGAAGTATATGTTCTAGGATGTTGCGGAGTGTGATCTAGTTCCTCTTCCTTTTCAAAACCATTCTTGTTCTATACGAATGCTCTGGTCTATTTTATCTTGAATCACAGCGCATTCCGTTCTCTGGACAATATTCTACTACTCGCAAAGCCTTTACTAAATATTTTTTCTTGCGTTAAGAGTAGTGTAATTTCTCACCAATTGTTAGTCTTACATGTCTCCTTTCTTGGTAATTCTCACTTCTACTATTTGCGTCCAGTCCATGGGTATTTCTCACTACTACTCTTTGCGTCCAGTCCATGGGTAATTCTTCCTTTTCTCACATATCTGAGAACAGGGATTCTAATTAGCAGCCATGTTTGAATCTGCCTTGAAGAATTCAGCTAGTAATTTATCCTTCCCTGGCACATTATTTCTTTTCAGTAAACTGATAGCTTTTACAATTACGTGGTTAGTTCCTGGTGCTAGATTTATTGCAACGTCTTCAGTAGCTGGTTATATGACTGCAGGACGTTCACAGTCTGATCTATTTGAAACCCTCGACAATTGCGTGGCCCATCTCTCGTCTTGTTCATGCTAAGTAAACATGTTTACTTGTATTATTCTTACAGTTACATTGCTGCAGTGTTTTATTTTGTCGCCTATTTGTTTGGAGACGTTGCATAATATATGCAGGTCATGTGTTCTGACAGCCCTTACAATTTTTTCTGCTAGATCCTGTTTGAACCCTTTGTTTCGTCGCCTAGCGTTTTATTAATTTAATTAATTTAACTTTACTTACTCCTTCCTTATTTTTCCTTTTCGCCTCTCTGATTTAACGCAATTAATTAGATTTGTTCTCGTTTTCTGTTATTTTATGTGTTCTGTTTGGTTGCTTTTCTATTCCTTATGTTGCGGTTTAGTTACATCGTTGCTTTCTGTTTTTTATATGTATCCGTAACCCAGTTCAATTTCTCTTTAATGTTGTATTCTGCTTGTTGGATCTAATGTTCATGTTAGGCTTTGAAATTTGTTCTTGATTTCGACTGAGAATTGTGCAGCAGTTTCTCTACTTTCATGAGGCCAACATTGAACCGCGAAACTTTTCACGACTTAACTTCATTGTAATCTCAGAGATCGCACTGCTTTTATTATACTCTGCCACATTGTATCACTTTACGCATATTTGCTCCGTTACTAATCGTCTGCCCTGGAATATCTTGAATCTCTGGTTCATAATCTGTTAGAGTTTACCTATAATATAATAACATAATCCTTTCCCCGTAGTGTCTGAAAGCAGATAAAGCCCAAGAAATAATTCAGAAACAATTTTTTTAATACATCTGCAGGATGGAAACTAATTGAAAACGAAACTGAAAGCAAATAAGCTCCAGGAAAACTGCCAGAACGAGCAGAGAATCAACGAATGGAAGAAAACATGACAACATAAATATTCGCTGTATACTAAATGTAAGTAGTCGGTTCTTTACAGAACCTCGCTTCTAGTTATAAGTTTCTAAGCAGATGTGCAGTCCAGTATGTATCCATTACTTGCCGTACGTGGAGGTTCGATCGAACCGAGAATAAACACTCATGCCTGCCAAACCGAACAAAGCGAGATGTGAGCCTGGTACTGTGGGATTGTGAAACGGTTGTTTCTCCACAAGACCACGCTGTGTCTTTAAACTTAAAGACATTCAATATTTGGATAACTTTAGTCACTTGTTAAACTGAAGGAGTGTTAGAGGTCAAGTGTGGTCATAGCGCTTCGAAAAAAGATAAGGTCAGGAATGTATTGAAACAATTAAATATATCTCGAATAAAAGCTCATGAGATACATGTCAGTAAACATTAATAATTGAGACAACATAAATTGGGATCTACAGAAGTGATCCCGAGTGGATTCCAGGACCCTTTACTGATGAGAAAAGAAGAGGAGCACTGTACCTCCATACATGTTATAAAAGGAGACTAAAGAGAGTTGTACATGGAGCTAGCAACATCATTATGTAAGACACATTGCTATATAATCACCACTGCAAAAGCACGCAAAATGATCTGACACAGGCTTCTTAAAGAAGTCAACGGTGGTGGTGATTCTATACTCCAGCTGGAGCGAAAAGGGGACAATAAGAAGACAGAACAGGCAAAGCAAGTGTGAACACTAGATCCTCTACCATTAATGCTGGCCCATCTCTATCTTGAGGAATGGATGCACACCTCCACGATAAGCAGACAGTTTCTGTTGTTGATAATGCCATCCCCATTTGTGCAATGCGGGTAGTAAGCTTATCGCTCAAGGGATCACAATGTTCTTCCCTAACACGGTCAAGCGACGGACACTGAAAAATATGGTTTTCAAGTTTCATAGAGAAATGCGCACTGCCTGCATTTTGGAGTCTGTTATGGTTAGATTATGTTCAGGCGACTGTTAAGTTGCATCTGTTTAATGCGAAGCCAGAAACTTATTCTCAGAGAGCCGAAATTATCGAAAGAAATAGGATATTACAATTCAGATGGGGAATGTTCAAGCTAAGATCACATCGCGGGTCTTCATTGGCGAAGCAGGGTTTTGACTGGAAACACGAGAGAGATGGAGAAATTGTTTACTGTGAGTTGGAAGCTTTTGTCAAAGATACGTGTAAGAGGTTTAGTTCAACTCATTTTTTATATTAACCAGTGTCACAGAGATGGCGTTAGGGTAGGAATAATAATAATAATGTTCGCAAAGGCATCTAAAGCCCGTTGCGTCGATCGACCACTATCATGTCCAACTGATGAGGCTTGTTCAGGCGTAGTGTGTCGAGCGAAATCCCATCAGAATCCTTAAGTGGAGCCGAGTACTCCGTTGCCACGGGATGAGGGCAGCGAAGAGTGTGTGTTGGACCAATGTTTGAGTCAGGTTTTCTTTGTCAGCTTTTGACTCTGTTTGAGGCCCCTGATGCCTCTTGATTGTGTCCACATTCGTACCAGCGTGACTCTTGCTGTGCTGAGAATACGGGGTTTAGAGAGGTATCGGTGGAGGAAGGCGGTTTCAGTTCAAGCAGAAAGGTCCTTAAGTAGCGATAACCTGGGTTGAATTATGGGGCGCAGTTAAGCGGAACGTCGAGCTTGGACTGGTTTCCCACGGTTTAAACTAGGCTCAGCCGCAGCAAGCTGCAGTATAACAAACAGGATAACTGATCGAATGCACAAACATTCCACAGAATAAAGTCCTGGATACCACCTAGTGAAGCAGTTGTGAATTATAATCCAAATTAGAACTAGCCAACATCAGAAAACTACGCAAACACCGGGGCGAGTCGAGAGCGCAGTCAGTCAGGCGCGGTCATATTACTTGTTTTCCAAAGGGGTAGGAAACGACACGATATTTAACGACCAAATTAGCACTGACCGATTGACAGGGTGACAAGTAGCCAGGGCAGTCAATATAAATCAGAGTGGGTGGAACTTGATAAAGACTGAGTGCTGACCGGCCAACAATGAAAGGACATTGGTACCACGTGACCAACGCCATTTTGTTTGACGTGGAGCTAAGATCCAATAACACCGGAAGTTAGAGAGATTTCGAGAGAATCAGATCCAATGTTAACCCACTATGCTTCAGAGGCAAATGCACTAGTGCCCATTGGAGAGAATGGGGGACCTTCTGTAATGGCGACACAGTGCAAACATTTGGTTCATTTCGAGGGACAGAGTCGTGGTCAAGAATAAGACAGGTTATAAACTCAGTTGGAGTGAGAATACGACATACATCAGTTCTTGGTGATATCCTGAGGACGACAGATTATTTATCGTACGCACAACTCAGTTCGTGACAAAGTATATGTAGGCTTCACACCAGACGGGATAGCTTAGGTACGAGTGGATATCAGCTGTTAATGCCTCAAACCTCCGGGGGTTGACATGGATCTACTGTCCTGGTCATCCTGTAGTTCAGGGCAATGAAAGAGCTGACATCATGGCTTCACCAGCACATTAGGGATGGATAGAAGTGACATTTTGAAATTAATCAATGACCGCCTGTTAGATGAGGACACCGCAATAGATGAAGCAGCAATCCACAGACTCAAAAGTTTCTACATTAAACGAGTTTCGAGCGGAATGGGGCGCATGAGAGGACGGCGCAGGAGATTGTAGAACCAGAGAGCTACAGGGACCATCATCATACATACCATACGCCATTTGCGGACAGGGACTTAGCACCTATGGGTAAGCCCGGAGTGCAGTGACGTCGATGCTTAGAAACAGAAACAGAAGCAGATCTCACAACCATTAAACATCTCATAAGATTTTGTCTCTATACTCAATGTAAACTCTAGATTCCACTTTAATTGAAACCTTGAATGCAGATCCATTAGAATAGATATGCATTCATTCTTCTGGGTAGACGTCAATAGCTGTTTGTGATACTTTCATAAAACTTTTTGGGTCAGAATTTGTAAATTTGTTTCTGACATTTGTAGACATTTGTGTAGCGGTACATTTGTTGTTATTCTCTGCACTTCTTATCTTTTGTCTGCCACACCTAGTTGCCTTGAGATGCCACACCTAGTTGCCTTGAGATGCCACACCTAGTTGTCACATCTAATTGCCATGAGAAGCCACACCTAGTGGCTATGAGAAGCCACACCTAGTTGCCACACCTAGTTGCCATGAGAGGCCACATCTAGTTGCCATGAGAAGCCACACCTAGTTGCCACATCTAGTTGCCACGAGAAGCCACACCTAGTTGCTATGAGAAGCCACACCTAGTTGCCATGAGAGGCCACATCTAGTTGCCATGAGAAGCCACACCTAGTTGCCACGAGAAGCCACACCTAGTTGCCATGAGAAGCCACACCTAGTTGCCATAAGAAGCCACACCTAGTTGTCACACCTAGTTGCCATGAGACGCCACACCTAGTTGCCACACCTAGTTGCCACACCTAGTTGCCATGAGAAGCCACACCTAGTTGCCATGAGAAGCCACACCTAGTTGCCACATCTAGTTGCCACGAGAAGCCACACCTAGTTGCCACATCTAGTTGCCATGAGAAGCCACACCTAGTTGCCACACCTAGTTGCCATGAGATGCTACACCTAGTTGCCACACCTAATTGCCATGAGAAGCCACACCTAGTTGCCATGAGAAGCCACACTTAGTTGCCATGAAAAGCAAAACCTACTTGCCATGAGAAGCCACACATAGTTGTCATGAGAAGCCACACCTAGTTGCCCTGAGAAGCCACATCTAATTGCCATGAGAAGCCACACCTAGTTGCCACACCTATTTGCCATGAGAAACCACACCTAGTTGCCACACCTAATTGCCATGAGAAGCCACACCTAGTTGCCACACCTAGTTGCAATGAGAAGTCACACCTAGTTGCCATGAGAAGCCACACCTAGTTGCCATGAAAAGCCACACCTAGCTGCCATGAGAAGCCACACCTAGTTGCTTGCCATGAGACGCCGCACCTAGTTGCTTGCCATGAGAAGCCACACCTAGTTGCCATGAGAAGCCACACCTAGTTGCCATGAGTAGCCACACCTAGTTGTCATGGGAAGCCACACCTAGTTGCCATGAGAAGCCACACCTAGTTGTCATGAGAAGCCGCACCTAGTTGCCATGAGAAACCAAACCTAGTTGTCATGAGAAGCCACACCTTGTTGCCATGAGAAGCCACACCTAGTTGCCATGAGAAGCCACACCTAATTGCCATGAGTAGCCATACCTAGTTGCCATGAGAAGCCACACATAGTTGTCATGAGAAGCCACACCTAGTTGCCATGAGAAGCCATACCTGTTTGTCATAAGAGGCCGCATCTAGTTTCCATGAGGAGCCACACCTAGTTGCCATGAGAAGCCACACCCAGTTGCCATGAGAAGCCACACCTAGTTGCCATGAGTAGCCACACCTAGTTGCCATGGGAAGCCACACCTAGTTGCCATGCGAAGCCACACCTGTTTGTCATAAGAGGCCGCATCTAGTTTCCATGAGGAGCCACACCTAGTTGCCATGAGAAGCCACACCTAGTTACCACACCTAGTTGCCACGAGAAGCCACACCTAGTTGCCACTCCTAGTTGCCATGAGAAGCCACACCTAGTTGTCATGATAAGCCACACCTAGTTGCCATGAGAAGCCACACCTAGTTGCCATGAGAAGCCACACCTAGTTGTCATGAGAAGCCACATCTAGTTGCCATGAGAGGCCACACCTAGTTGCCATGAGAAGCCACACCTAGTTGCCATGAGAAGCCACACCTAGTTGCCATGAGTAGTCACACCTAGTTGTCATGAGAAGCCACACCTAGTTGCCATGAGAAGCCACACCTAGTTGTCATGAGAAGCCACACCTAGTTGCCATGAGAAGCCACACCTGTTTGTCATAAGAGGCCGCATCTAGTTTCCATGAGGAGCCACACCTAGTTGCCATGAGAAGCCACACCTAGTTACGACACCTAGTTGCCATGAGAAGCCACACCTAGTTGCCACTCCTAGTTGCCATGAGAAGCCAAACCTAGTTGTCATGAGAAGCCAAACCTAGTTGCCATGAGAAGCCACACCTTGTTGCCATGAGAAGCCACACCTAGTTGCCATGAGAAGCCGCACCTAGTTGCCATGAGAAGCCACACCTAGTTGCCATGAGAAGCCACGCCCAGTTGCAATGAGAAGCCACACCTAGTTGCCACACCTGGTTATCATGAGAGGCCGCACCTAGTTTCCATAAGAAGCCACACGTGGTTGCCATGAGAGGCGAGGCGAAATATGTCTTTAATCTCGCTGACATGGTGGATGGTGGAGTACTGAATGCTTTTTTATTCTTTTTTTTGTGTGTGTTGCCAATGTTCTACAAGATATTAATTGTGATGGTCTTTGTTTATTCATTTACTTCTTTTATAAGCTTCCATAGCAGCCATGTCTCAAAGGATTCCACATTTGCGCGTATTTCACATACAGCAGTGAGGGTTTATCCAATTGTTCACCTAATGAGGCATAGGTAATTGTCCTGCACTCTGTTCAGAGATTCTACATTAGCTCGTGAGCATGTTGTCAGGAGTAGACTGTTGTATTCTAAAGCAGAGCACCCGTAGCCAAGATACAAGCCTCTCAGAGTGCCCTTGTCTGATCTCCATACTGTGCCAACGGACCTCTTCAATAACTGTTGCCGTATCAGTGCCTTGTTTTTAAAATTTCCAACATGTTTGTGGAGGCTGAGCAGTTAGTCGAGAGTGACTCTAAGTTATATTGGTTGCCCCTCTCTGGACAATTTCTGTTTGTCGAATCTCATACTGATATTTTGCTTGCCTACTTTGTGAATCTTGATAAAGACAGTGTTAACGGTCTTTTCCCAGTTTATCCTCCCCTTCCACATTTGGTAATATTCGTGTACTCTTCTTAGGTCTCCATTTAGTCTTTGTGCTGCAGTAGCAACATCTTCATGGCTCTGTCATATTGACAGATCATCCACATAAATGGCTTTTTCATATTTCTAAAGCTTGATCAGGTCATTGATGTAGAAGAGAAAAAGAGGGGAGTTTTAAGGCCTGTGTCCTGTGGTAAACCTTCCACTAAAACTTCTTTAGAAGAAAATGTGTCATTTATTTTTGTCTGGATCGTTCGGTCAGTAAGGACATACTTTAGCCAGTTATATAACTTTCCACTAATCATCGCATCGACTATCTTTATCTAGAGACCATGTGTCAGTGCTCAACCACGGGCATGTTGTAAGTTGACGAAGATGGCTACTGTATGTTTAATATTTAGGAACTCATCGTGAATTTTCTGTCAGTTTTCTGGGCACCTGTCATTTCTGATGTATGTCTGTTCGTGGTAAAGAATATATATATATATTTAGCATTCTTTCTGCTAATTAGCACAGGTATGAGGTTAGTGACATGGGACGACAACCTTAGGTTTCATCTGCAGTTTTGAGGAATTCAAAATGGCGACAATATGTGCATTCATCAAGTCTTTTGGGCAGTTGTCCCTTTCTCTAAGTCATGTTCATTAACTTGAGGACTGTTTCTTTCCCTGAAGGACCCACTTATGTCAAACGTGTTCTTCTTCTTCTTCTTCTTCTTCTTCTTCTTCTTCTTCTTCATCGTACGCTGTTTACAGCGATATTTACGTTGCACTGTTTTAATTTGTTAGCCAGTGGCTCAGTGCATCCGATTTCAACAGGCGTTTCTGTAGGGTTGCCCTCCTTAGCCTTTGGCTGTCTCCAGCCTAACTGCAAGGCAGCAGTTGTTTTTGGTCAGAGTTGTCTCTCTTAGGAAGTTGTCTTGCAGGACTATCGAGTCTTCCCTACTCGTGTCTATAGCGTTTGGCAATGATATGATGGACTATGTACTAGTTTGTACTATCCCGGAAGAGAGGCAGTCCAGTGTGACTTTTTCCCAGGATCGTCACGTCCTGCCAGAAACGTAGCATATGCATATGAGTGAGGTATCTTTTGCTCGCTTTATTTTCTCGGCTCATCTGCAGTGATGGTACGCCTAGCATTCCCCTCCACCCGGGAGCTTGTCACCATAGGGCAGGAGGTGCAATGTCCGCTGGACTGCATCTCTTCTGCGTCCATTGGAATGACTGATAGCAGACAGATGCAAAGAGCGAGGAAGGAGTGCATTTTACCTGGTGCATTTCTTCGGCTCGATCGGGCCGGGACGCAAGCCCCAGCCATGTCGTAGCCTCCCATCTCAGCGGTGCTGAGATTTTGGGCGGGATTCTGGCTTAGAGGCGTTCGGCCGTAATCCCTCAGATGGTAGCTTATCAGCCAAGCACGTGGACCAAATGTCAGCGACCTGTGATTCCTCTCGAAATAGTGCATTTGACCAGGTGACAAGCCTAGTCTTGCACGGAGATGTTGTTCGCCTGGGGAGCGGACATATCTCATGGTCAAGGGTTGAGTCTCAGCAGTTCGCAGTGAGGTAGCTGATCTACTGCTTAGGGCACCCCGGCCGAGAACTAAGTCTTCTACAAATGATTTCATACCTCATCGTCATATGCGGTGAATATCGAGCAGCTTCCCGCCCGCTTTGATCAGCGGACAGCAGAGACCTCATTCTGCGGCTTGACCGGGCGGGGCTGGAGCGTGGGTCCCAGGTCCCCACCATGTCGAAGCCTCCCTTTGCATTCGTGCTGAGCTGCTTTTGGGCTGGATTTTTGGCTTAGAGGCGTTCGGCCGTAATCCCTCACCTCGCTCCGTTGGCTTATCAGCCTAGTACGTGAACCAAATGTCTGCGGCTCCTCTCAAGTTTAGCAGGATTACCGTAGCAACGCCCTGTCATTAGTAGGGTAAAACTGACCTGTCTTCCGAGGGTCTATTTCCAGCACCCGTTCAATATTAGCCAGAACGTATCAATAGAGGGCTTTTAGTTTGTCAATGGCCAAGTTTCTGGAGCCTGCGATTTCTGCATGGTGAAGACCAGATTACCGTAGCAGGCGCTCTTTCATTTGGGGGTTAGGAGACTGACCAGCACAAGTTCACTATTAGACCCCACGAAGGTGGTCTCTTTTGACAGTCATTCTACAGTATTGGCGTGTTAAGTCAATTTAAGCCTCAGGTTCCACTCCTGATAGTGCTGTTCCGTCAATTCCTTTATCAAACACTGAATGCAGACCAACCGAGCCACAGAAAGCATAACCCCAGATTTCTGAGGGTCTAGATCCAGCACCAGTTCCATATTAGACCCAAGGAAAGTGGTCTCGGCATGTCAGTCATTTCAGTGTTGGCCGTGTTGGGTCAAATTAAGCCGCAGGCTCCACTCCTGGTGGTGCCCTTCCGTCAATTCCTTGAAGTTTCAGCTTTGCAACCATACTTCCCCCGGAACCCAAACACTTTGGTTTCCGGGAAGCTGCCCGCAGAGTCATCGAAGCAACTCCTGCGGATCGCTAGTCGGCATCGTTTATGGTCAGAACTACGACGGTATCTGATCGTCTTCGCGCCTCTGACTTTCGTTCTTGATTAATGAAAACATTCTTGACAAATGCTTTCGCAGTAGCTCGTCTTGCGGCGATCCAAGAATTTCACCTCTAACGCCGCAATACGAATGCCCCCGTTTGTCCCTGTTAATCATTACCTCCAGTTCCGAAAACCAACAAAATAGAACCGAGGTCCTATTCCATTATTCCATGCACCATTATTCAGGCAGCCGAGGCCTGCTTTGAACACTCTAATTTTTTTCAAAGTAAACGCGCCGGCCACCCAGGACGCACAGCGAAGAGCACCCGTGGGAGAGAGCCGGCAGACGGTAGGGCAGGAGACAACGGGCAGTGAACCGGCGCGAGCCGGACCGCCCGACTGCGCCTGAGATCCAACTACGAGCTTTTTAACTGCAACAACTTTAATATACTCTATTGGAGCTGGAATTACCGCGGCTGCTGGCACCAGACTTGCCCTCCAATAGATCCTCGTTAAAGGGTTTAAAGTGTACTCATTCCAATTACGGGGCCTCGAAAGAGTCCCGTATTGTTATTTTTCGTCACTACCTCCCCGTGCCGGGAGTGGGTAAGTTGCGCGCCTGCTGCCTTCCTTGGATGTGGTAGCCGTTTCTCATGCTCCCTCTCCGGAATCGAACCCTGATTCCCCGTTACCCGTTACAAACATGGTAGGCATGTCACGTACCATCGACATTTGATAGGGCAGACATTTGAAAGATGCGTCGCCGGCACATGAGGCCATGCGATCAGCACAAAGTTATCCAGAGTCACCAGTGGGGACGCCGCAACCCCGCGAGGGTTAAACGACGATTGGTTTTGAACTAATAAAAGCGCTGTTTCCGCGAGGGTCGGAGCTTGGTAAGCATGTATTAGCTCTAGAATTGCCACAGTTATCCAAGTAGGATCGTGTCATCTAAGGAACCTCGACTGATTTAATGAGCCATTCGCGGTTTCACCGTGAGACAGTGTGAACTTAGACATGCATGGCTTAATCTTTGAGACAAGCATATGACTACTGGCAGGATCAACCAGATATCTGTCGGAGACGTACGTACAGCACACACCGGTCGGCGGAGGAAGGGTGTGTAAAAAGCCTCACTGGGACGGCCGCAGGGACCGACTGACGGGACGGACGGACGGTTGTTTCACCCGTCCCTCACTCCGTCGACCTAGGACCGCCTGACAGGGGCCTCCTACACGCACCAGACGACCGCCTGACCGGGCTCGCTCGAGGAGGGATGGCAGCGCTCTGTGCAGAACGGATCCCAACGACCTCGGCGATGAATTTCACTGGGACTAGAGACAATTTGGCCTGCCGGCCTGCCCTTCTCCCGAGGAGAACACAGGGCCTTGAGGCACGATTCCTGCTTTCCATCTGCCGGTCACAAGCTCTTTGCGAGAGTCTGACCACCAGCGAGACGAACGTGTTCAATTAAATGTCCCCGTAACATGACAAGTACACAAAATGACATCACATCCAGACTATACACATCCATCAACAAATGTTCCCCTAAAAATGACATGTACAAGAAAGGATATCACATCCTGACTGTACACATTCATCAACAAATGTCCATTTGTTATATTTCATGTTGGATCACCAGATGCAACAGCATATATAAGATTAATGACAAAGCTAGGGGAAACTAAAAACTAAACCTAAAGTAATTCTGATTAAAAAAACATGTACGAATCTGAATTTCTATAAAATGAAGTTAAACACAATCTAAGGGTTGGGGTAGAAAGAAGAAATGTTAGAGAAAGAGCGTCAGAGAGATACGAAGATAGACGAAAAGCATGATATATATATATATATATATATATATATATATATATATATATATATATAGAGAGAGAGAGAGAGAGATAGAGAGAGAGAGAACAAGAGAGATAAAGGGTAAACACTCATTAACACATTTACAGAACTGGCTTCTATGGCTTCTGATAGCAGAAAAACATCACGTCAACTGAATCCCAACGATTTCTCCAGAAGCCAAAATAATCGTATTCAACGTCTGACCCACATCACCCCAGAGGCCGATGAAAGTACCGCCAGGGGTTACACAATATCCTGGACTTTTGTTTCTGTTTTCCCTCTCAATTGTCATCGCTTATGGCTAAAGAACTTGGCCGGAAGTTACGATGTTCTGATATGTTAAGCACAACCGATATTACTACATTCTGGAAGGACACAGGCAATCACTTTCTTCCAGTTTTTAGTTCGCTGTTGTAAAGACAATTGATTCAACTTCTGGAACGTCTCAGCGGGCTCGAATTATGTTTTAATTTAAAGTCTAAAATTCTAGCACAGTTACTTCTACGTATTGCAAAGGCTACAAACACAGGAGAAATGTTTTAGCGAAGACTTCGTTTGTTAAATGTCTCTGTAATCTGTAACTAGCAATCCTGGTATTAAATAAGGCAAAACACGTGTCTGGTGGATGTCAGGCAGACATATGTTGTTTAGACTCATTGTGGTCTTTTTTCTTGTATTATCATGCTGAACCAAGGACTGTTCTCAGACATACTCTCCATCTCATTGGTGCAAGTTCGACATTTTTATTCTTTTGTTTGGTTTGCAATGCACCAAATAATGTGGCACGTTGTCCGTATGCGGTATATTCATTCAAATTATATGTTTTCAGTGCCAGACTTAGCTTCCGACTTGAGCATAAGAATGAAAGGCCACAACGTGGCAAATGGCATGCTTGTCAAAAGGGTCAAGGTCAAGCGATGAAACTGATCTGAAAGTATGACATGTATAGACAGATAATTATACGGTTTAGACAAATACCAAATGTTATTATACATGATACAGTCTATAACACCAAATAGCAGGACCTCAGAGCAAGAGGAAGAAGATTCAAAAGATGGACTAATGATCTTGAAGAAGTACTACAGAAGCGTGGATAAAAAAGCAGCGGCTGCACAAATGCTACACAAAAGAAGACTGCACCGTCCTGGGCTGTCTAACAACATAAATAGGCAGATAGTGTGATAACACAGCGCATACATATAGCCCTTACTCACGTCATAGCGGGACAAGTGAACATCCAAGATGGTTTGGAATGCCGAGACTACATTCTGCGCACTATCTTACGCTTTTAGCTGTCGACTTGTATCTTTAGCAGGCAAACATCCTTCTCAACGCTGAGGATTGGGGGAGAAAATTAGGTATGCATTTGGGTATACTCTGCATGCATTTCCGACGAGTAGCTGAGCAAAACTTTTCGTCCAGCAACAAAAAGACATTTTGTTTTAGAACAGCACCACAACCCAAAAAAATCCCACAAAAATCCAAATCAAACCAGACTCACATAAAAAAATACAAGAGACTATTAAATCCAGTATTTAACCGGATTTGAGACGCGTTGCATAGAATAATTATTCAAAATAGATATTCATTTTTTGTTGAAATTAGGAAAACACTGAAAGCACAGACAATTACAAAATATTTCAAATAATGGACTTAAAAACTAGGAATATAACTGGCATGCATTTTGTTAACTCATGAATAGAGTTCCATCAAATATGTCAGATATTTAAAAAAAAACATTAAAAAAATATGATGATAAGAAGACTAAAGGAAATAACGAATGTGAAACGAATGAATGTTTTATATGAACACGACAAGTCGAGTTAGGAAACATCTGAGCAAATAGTTTGGAAACACATGAACACAAAGAATCAGAAAGGACTTCGTACGAGCTGAACTGGTATACACATTGTAAGTTTGATACAGATTTGTGTCAGAGCTGCAAGTTTTAAATGTAGTTCGAAGAACCGAAGAACAAATCTATGAATCTTACTCAGTGCAAGTCTGGCAAATCTAAGATAAAGAAAAGTCAAAACTATACCAATGTATTAATTAAGTTGTATTAATGTATTAACTAACATGAATGTGGTCTAGAGTCCCTTGGTAAAAGCTGGCAAAAGCAGCTGAGACCGTCTTAGCCTGTGACCAGTAAATCCAAATTCCTTAAAGAAGAAATAAAATGAATAAATTAACATGTTCAGTTCAGTAATTCAAAGCAACAAATCTGAAGTAAAGAAGCCTGTGTAACATTCATCACAATGATATAATTTCCCACAAGATAAAACCACATATGGTAAAACGTCTATACGTGTTGTGAATTTAAAGGTGGTCCCATAGTTGGCACAGTCGTCGAGGATAAAGTGTTAGCGACTTCATTGTACTAGTCCCATCATTTTAAAGATGGGGAAATTCCATCTAGCTCCCTTTACATCGTTAACAGTAAGTTAGCTACCCATTTACAGATGGGTAGAATTGAGCGTGCTGAGACCGAGTCTTTGCTGTGGAAGGGCTAGAACCATTCTACCAGTTAGACGCCAAGTTTTGTATCAACAGATTAATACAAAGCCACAACAGTAAGGTATGCGTGTATGTAACAGTTCAAGCCGGAGCATGGGCGTTAATGGCAGGAGTGATTGGGTCGGTGACTCTGGGAACAAAGGTACCTGAATGTGTACCAAGGTCTCTCACCCTCTCGACACTAAGTCGGCAAAGGAAAACAATGGGGGGGGGGGATTGAGGGGAAGAATGTGTCTGGTACAGGTAGGGGTTAGGAGCTGACCACTCTGGCGTTCCGATTTGTATAGTGGGGGGGGGGTGTGGGGGGGGGGGGGGGTTGGTGACTGACAAAGGCCATCAGGTTTTGTTGCGACATTTTAGAGTGACAGGAATTCGGAGTGATTCGTTCCAATAACAACTAAGTGAAGGTAGATCCACACTTCAGTGACGGCTGAGTCAGACAACCCACAGAAGTCTATTGGACAGCCCTGATACTGCTTGAGTATATACTACTAGGCAAAGTTTAAATCAAGCACACTGGTCATGGAGAGAGATAGAGAGAGAGAGAGAGAGAGACTGAGAGTTTAGCTAGGAGACTGTTTCCGAAAGAAATGAGAGTTTAGCTCACCGACTTTCTAGAAGAGCGATTGATAGGCTGCTACTAGTTTAGCAGTCTGTTTTACGTATGTGTGAGATATGGAATGAATTGCAGGGGGACTGAACCAGCATACGTCCAATCGCTCTATAAGGTGTGTGTTGGGCACCCTGTGACTATAAGAGTTCTGAATGTGTGTGTGGTGTGTAAAGGATACCGAGGGAACGATGTATGTTCCGGAGAATGTGTATACACAGATCGATTTAGTGTGTGACCACATGTGAGTATACGTTGAAGAGAATTGAATGTCAAGATTACCTGCCTGAAGGGATCTGAATATGTAATGAAAAGATCGCCTGCCAGAAGGGATTTGAGTGTGAGTGAATGCACAGAATACGATCGCAAAGATGAGTTTTTTTTAGAGTGTGTTGAGGGTGCAGATAAGGGAAGGGGGATTGAAGCAGATATAACTGGGTTATATTAGTTGTGGGCATTATTTAAGCTTGTGTTTACAACCTCCGAAGCTATTAATGTTTATATTAATATATATAATGATTATTGTTGTTATGATTGTTCTGTTTATAAATAATGTTCTGTAAATAAATACGGACTATTGCGTGCCGTTTGCTATGTTATTTGATGTCTTGAATGATGTGGATGTACGTGGTAACATTCTAGATAGCTAACCTAGAGTGACATTTGGACTCTGCCACATGTGTTAAAAGATTCCGCTCGACTTGTCATTATTATCATTTCAAAGTTTCTCTCTCTCATTCTCTCTTTCCTTTTGGCTCTATCATGTCTCCACGTTGTCGTAGAGGAAAACAATGTTCGGCCATTTGGCCATCATAAGGTATTCCGGTTGTGGCATAATTACCAGCAGACCAATAGGTAACAGGGCAATGAGAGACCAAGAGAGATGCAAACATTGTGTCGATGATAGCTATGGAGACAATCAAGGCCAGACCAAGAGAGATGCAAACATTGTGTCGATGATAGCTATGGAGACAATCAAGGCCAGACCAAGAGAGATGCAAACATTATGTCGATAAGAGCTATGGAGATAATCAAGGCCAGGCCAAGAGAGATGCAAACATTGTGTCGATGATAGCTATGGAGACAATCAAGGCCAGACCAAGAGAGATGCAAACATTGTGTCGATGATAGCTATGGAGACAATCAAGGCCAGACCAAGAGAGATGCAAACATTGTGTCGGTCAGAGCTATGGAGACAATCAAGGCCAGACCAAGAGAGATGCAAACATTGTGTCGATGATAGCTATGGAGACAATCAAGGCCAGACCAAGAGAGATGCAAACATTGTGTCGATGATAGCTATGGAGACAATCAAGGCCAGACCAAGAGAGATGCAAACATTGTGTCGGTCAGAGCTATGGAGACAATCAAGGCCAGACCAAGAGAGATGCAAACATTGTGTCCGTCAGAGCTATGGAGACAATCAAGGCCAGGCCAAGAGAGATGCAAACATTGTGTCGATCAGAGCTATGGAGACAATCAAGGCCTAAGCAATGCAGTCTCTTAAAATTTGATGCATTGGACAACAAGCAAAAACTATGCAATGTCGAATTTGCTTAGTTGGTGTATGGGAAAGAAGAAGACGACGAAGAAGAAAAGTAAGCACACAAATAAATTTGCAGACCAACCAATGTAGTACCAATTGTAACGATGAAACTGACACCGGTTGCAAACTTGCACGTGTCCTAAGGTTGGAAGATGACGCAAACAGTTGTTATGTTTACACTTCACAGAATTATTATCATCAGATTTGCTCACATACACATTATATTTTGCAACCATTCTGTAAGTTTCTTTATTCTGCACTAAACATTCAGTTTGACTGACAATTAATCTAAACTTTCTATTGGAAAAAAAGATTGTGACTACATTAGAGCTTGAACTTTTTGTGCTATTACCTTGACAACGTTCAAGATTTTCAGCGCATAACAATCCTAATGTGCTTTGCTTAAATGGGGACTTGTGAAAATCTGTATTTTCTTAATTGGAGACCTGTGTTTTACTAAATGGAGATCAATGTTTTACTAAATTGAAACCAGTGTTTTATTAAATGGAGATCTGTGTTTTATTAAATGGAGAACAGTGTTTTATTTAAGGTAGACCTGTGTTTTATTAAACGGAGATCGGTGTTTTATTTAATGTAGACCTGTGTTTTATTAAATGGAGATCGGTGTTTTATTTAAGGTAGACCTGTGGTTTATTAAATAACACCTGTTTTTAAAAATTAAATGAGACGAATATTTTATTAAATGAGAGAAGTATTTTATTAAATGGAGTCTATTGTTTTCTTAAATGAGACTTGTGTTTTATTAAATAGAGAACAGTGTTTTATTTAAGCTGGACCTGTATTTTATTAAATTTAGACCTGTGTTTTATTAAATGGAGACTAGTATTTGATTAAATGGAGACCAGTGTTTTATTAAATGAGATATGTGTGTTGTTTAACTGGATACTGACGCACTGTGAAGAAATAAATCGTAAGTTGCACGTAAGAAATAATTTCATCCCAAAAATAACCGGTACAACATGGATGGAGTGGAGGCAGAGGAGAAGGAGGTTTGGGCTGTGCGGGGGGGGGGGGAGGGGGGGGGCTTGGTGGGGGTGGTGGTTGAGGGGAGGGTACTTGCCCTATGTTTTTCCGAAGCTGAATACGCTGCACCAGTCTGGAAACACTCTGCCAATGCTAAACAAGTTGACACTGGAATACATGAGGCGGGTCGGATAGTATTAGGGTGCTTAAAATCCACCCCCTCGATAAAATATACTCCATAATTTGCACATCACCACCGGAGATCTAAAGAAAAGTCGCAGCAGAAATCAAACAAGAAAAACAGGAGCAGAACCCAAGACACCCAATGTTTGGACATCAGGTACAAAGCACAAGTCTAAAATCTAGACACAGTTTCCTAAAATCAACAAAGACGATTCAGACAAGCCCTTAAAGCCACCGTATTGAGAGATGGCACAAATTGATGCAGGTCCCAGAGATGGCACGAATTGATGCAGGTCCCAGAGATGGCACGAATTAATGCAGGTCCCAGAGATGGCACGAGTAATGCGGGTCCCATAGATGGCACGACTTGATGCAGGTCCTAGAGATGGCACGAAATGATGCAGATCCCAGAGATGGCACGAATTGATGCAGGTCCCAGAGATGGCACGAATTGATGCAGGTCCTAGAGATGGCACGAATTGATGCAGGTCCTAGAGATGGCACAAATTGATGCAGGTCTTAGAGATGGAACTTCGGGAGGAACTTACCCTCGGACATCTATAATACACAAAAATGGAAGTCGCTGACGAGACTCCGAACTGGTGTATCACGGTACATATGAAATATGAAACGATGGCGATACACATATGATACATGTGAATGTCGCCCAATACAGGACCCTGGCCACCTGATGACCTGCCCAACCTACAGAAAACATGCAATAGGTGCGATATGTTGGAGGCAAATGACAAGGCTATACTTGTCGCTGAACACTGGATGCATACTGTATGACCTGGTGCTTGGACAGGGTAAGTACTGCAGACATGTGTGGTTTAACTGGAAACATGTGTGGTTTAACTGGCGACGTGTGGTTTAACTGGAAACATATGTTGTTTAACCGGAGACCCCTGTTATTTATTTAGAGACCCATGTTGTGTAGCCGGAGAAGTGTTGTTTATTTGGAGACCTGTGTCGTTTAGATGGAGACTTTGACTCCACAGCACATGGGTGGGTGACCACCAGTAGCATTGGGTGGGCCCCTTCGAGGCTGCCTGGCGGGACTCCACAGGATGAGCGCCACACTTTTTTCTTATAGGTTGTACCGTCCTCATTCAGCGATATAAGTTGCACTGTTTCGTTAAGCCTGTGGCCCAGTGCATCCGATTTCAACAGGCGTTTCTGTAGGGATGCCATCCTTAGCCTTTGGCTGTCCCCAGCCTATCTGCAAGGCAGCAGTTGTTTTTGGTCAGAGTTGTCTCACTTAGGGAAGTTGTCTTGCAGGACTATCGAGTCTTCCCCACTCGTGTCTATAGGGTGTGGCAATGATATGATATGATATGATTGACTATGTACTAGTTTGTACTATCCCGGAAGAGAGGCAGTCCAGTGTGTCTGTGTCCCAGGATCGTCACGTCCTGCTAGAAACGTAGCATATGAAATTGAGGGATATACAATGTTCAGGAAAGATAGGATAATTGGAGACAAGACTAAGGGAGGTGGCGTTTTATTATACTGTATAAATTCTGTTAATATAACGATCAAAGATTATTTATCATGTGGTAACAAAAATGAAAGTGTATGGGGAGAAATAGAAAGTGGGGGTGAAAAAACAGTGATTGGTGTGTGCTATAGATGTCCGTCAAGTCAAAAGGAGGAAGATGAGGAGCTGATTAGTAGCATAGCAAAGGCAAGTGAAGGGAAATTATTATTAATGGGAGATTTCAACTGTCCAGAAATAAAATGGGATATGACAGAAGCACTTGTCAAAACCTTTTGTTAAGTGCATAACTGACAATTTTTTTATTCAACATGTAGAAGCAGCCACCAGAGGCAAAAACATTCTCGACCTAGTTTTTACCATAGAGGAAAATATGATTGTAAACGTTACCGTTGGGGAACTGTTTGGCTCAAGTGACCATCAACTCATCCGTTGGGATCTTATTGCAGGGAAAGAAGTAAACATAAACACGCGAACATACGACTACTCTAAGGCAGATGTTAAGAGGATAAAAGAGGCAGCGAACCACATAATCTGGAAAGATATTGTCGTAGGAACAGATGTTGAACAGGAGTGGGAAAGTTTTAAAACAGTTCTAGAAACGCTAAAAGAGGAATGTGTTCCATGTAGGGAGGTAAACCCCAAGCGTAAAAAGTGGATAACTAGATTTGTAGTGAAATGTAGAAGAGCAAAAAATAAAGCATGGAAAAAATATATAGAGGCAGGAAAATCAAAAGAAACATATGTAAAATATTTGGAAAAGCAGAACATATCTCAGAAAGCGAATAAAACAGCAAGAACAGACTTTGAAAAAAAACTTGCTCAGAGGATCAAGACTGACAGTAAAAGCTTCTTCTCTTATGTTAGAAATAAACAAATAACGAAAGACAAAGTAGGCCCTCTCATAGACAATACAGGGAAAATAATAAGTGAGAATAGGAAGGCAGGTAATCGGCTCAATCAGTACTTTGGCACAGTCTTCACAAAAGAGGACTGCTCCAAGATCCCAGAGCCTATAGATATTTTTCAAAGAGACATGGATACAGCGGGATTAAGATCAATCTGTATTACAGAGGAAATGGTTTTAAAAAAATTGGAGGGGTTGAAAGTGAATAAATGTCCAGGTCAAGATGGTATTCATCCAAAATTGCTGTATGAAATTAGAGACCAACTAGCAAAACCCTTGGCTATATTATGTTCTCAATCACTGACAAAAGGGATTGTTCCACGGGATTGGAAAGATGCAGGGGTGATCCCCTTATTAAAAAAAGGCAAAAAATCAGATCCGGCAAATTATAGACCGGTGAGTTTAACGAGCATAGTCTGTAAATTGTTAGAGTCAATAATCAAAGAAAACATTGTAATGCATTTAGACAAATTTAATCTAATTAGAAATAGTCAGCATGGGTTTACTAGAGGGAGATCATGCTTAACAAATCTATTAGAATTCATGGAGGAGGTTACTAAAATCATAGATAAAGGGGAGCCAGTGGATGTTATTTATCTAGACTTTGCAAAGGCCTTTGATAGAGTACCTCATCAAAGATTATTTCAAAAGTTAAAATCACATGGAATAGGTGGGAAAGTTGACAAATGGATTGAAAATTGGTTAACGGGAAGAAGGCAGAGGGTGGGCATAAATAAGGAGTACTCTGAGTGGTGTGAAGTGAAAAGTGGTGTGCCACAGGGCTCGGTTTTGTGACCAATTTTATTTTGGATATATATAAATGATTTGGACATTGATATGAGATCCATGATTGCAAAATTTGCTGATGACACAAAACTATGCAGTAGTGTCTCATCTAAAGCGGAAGTGGATATATTGATGTCGGATTTAGATAAAATTCGAGAATGGTCTGTAAGCTGGCAAATGGAGTTTAATGTAGATACATGTACAGTCATCCACATGGGTAGATCCAATATGGAACATTATTACAGAATGGGAGAAAACAATATTAGAAAGATAGATAAGGAAAGGGACCTGGGGGTTATAATAGATCATACAGGAAAGGTGAGTGAGCAAGTTAAGGTAGCAGTGAAAAAGGCAAATGCAATGGTAGGTATGATACAAAGAAATACTAAACATAAGAGCAAGGAAGTGATCGTCAAACTGTATAAAGCTTTAGTTAGACCTAGATTGGAGTACTGTGTACAGGTGTGGAGTCCTTATCATAGAGGGGACATAAACAGGCTAGAAAGAATTCAAAAAAGAGCGACAAAGATGATAGTGGGATTCCAGAATTACAGTTATGAGGAACGACTCAGAAAAACCGGCCTACGGTGTCTCGAAGAGAGAAGAATTCGTGATGACTTAATACAGGTTTATAAGATGATCAGAGGAATCGATAAATTAGACAATAACAAGTTTTTAAAAAATACAGCCACCTACAATAACACGAGGGCATAGCTACAAGCTGACTAAAGAGAGGTCCAGGTTAGATATAAGGAAATATTTTTTTAGTCAGAGAGTGGTATCTGCTTGGAATGCATTGCCAGGGGAGGTAGTGGAGGCAGGGACAGTTAATGCATTTAAGAATAAACTGGATGCGCATAGCTTTTAGAGCAAGGTGATGTAAATGTAACTGGTTGTATACAGACTCTGCAAGGTCTTCTAAACCAGTATAAAAACGTTAAGTTAAGTTAAGATTAGTGAGGTATCTCTTTGCTCCCTTTATTTTCTCGGCTCATCTGCAGTGATGGCACGTCTAGCATTCCCCGCCACCTGGAAGGTTGTAACAATAGAGCAGAGGTGCAATGTCAGCTGGACTGCATATCTTCTGCGTCCATTAGGATGACTGATAGCAGACAGAGGTAAAGAGCTAGGCAGGAGTGCCTTTAACCAAGGTACAAGTCTGGCCATGGCACTGAGATGTTGTTCGCCTGGTGTGCGGACATATCTCATGATCAAGGGTTGAGTCTCAACAGTTTGCAGTGAGGTGGCTGCTCTACTGCTTACGATACCCCGACCGAGAACGTGGTCTTCAACTAGTGGTTTCACACCTCATCGCCGTATGGGGTGAATATCGAGCAGCTTCCCGCCCGCTTTGATCAGCGGACGGCACATATATCTTTCTGCGGCTCGACCGGGTCGGGCTGAGACGCGAGCCCCAGGTCCCAACCATATCGTAGCCTCCCATCGCAGTGGTGCTGAGATTTTGGGCGAGATTCCGGCTAAGAGGCGTTCGGCCGTAATCCCTCAGATGGTAGCCTCGCACCATAGGCTTATCAGCCTAGCACGTGGACGAAATGTCTGCGACTCCTCTCGAATTGAGCAGGATTACCGTAGCAACGCCCTGTCATGTGTAGGGTAAAACTGACCTGTCTTCCGAGGGTCTAATACCAGCACCCGTTCATTATTAGACCCAACGAATCAAATATAGGGCTTTTTAATTCATTCAATGACCAAGTGTCTGAAACCTGCGATTCCTCTAGGGTTAAGCAGGATTACCGTAGCAACTCTCTTTCATTAAGAGGGTAAAACTGACCTGTCTTCTGTGGGTCTAATTTCACCACTCGTGCGGTACTGGGAAAATGACCGCTGAACATCTGCTGCAAAACTGCCCGACATACGAGGATCAGAGAAAGCAGATGTGACCATCACCAGTGGCAACACTAGACAAGCTCTATGGCAGTGTCGACAGCCTCAGGATGACCGCTGCTTTTTTCGAAAAAATAAAGGTTGACGTCTGACAGCGTACGAAGAAGAAGAAGAAGAAGATGGAGACCTGAGTTGTTTAGATGGAGACCTGTGTTGTTCAGATGGAGACCTCTGTTGTTTAGATATAGATCTGTGTTGTTTAGCCGGAGATCTGTGTTGCTTATTTAGAGACCTGTGCTGTTTCGATGGAGATCTGTGTTGCTTCGATGGAGACCTTTGTTGTTTAGATGGAGCTCTGTGTTGTTTATATGGAGACCTTTGTTGTTTAGATGGAGACCTGTGTTGTATAAATGGAGCCCTGTATTGTTTATATGGAGACCTTTGTTGTTTAGATGAAGACCTGTGTTGTTACTCTAGAGACATGTTGCGTGATACATAAGTGTACTGTGAGCACCGCTGCGGCCAGTTATCAATAGCCGTTTGACGCTTCTCAACTGGAATGATCGATTTCGCGATCGTTGTTGCAGTGTTTTGTTTTTTTACATGATTCTGCTTTAGCGATTCTTGTCTTGATTGTATTTGTCCTCCGAGTCTGTCAAATAGATGTACTTGTTTAAATTTATTTCTGTTTTTTAGCCGCAAGCCATTTCCATGAATTTGCCAGCTAGAGAATGTTGTATTGATCCAGTTTAACTACACTTATAGAATGAATGGATTTCCTATGATTGTAATGTTCCCAGTCACCTGTGTTCTCCCGGGCTAAATGGATAGAGCGACTGTAACCTTCTTTTCATAAATATAGTCTGAAGTGGATTGTGCGTGGGGCTAATTTAGAACGATTAACAAATATTGGGTCGGAAAACTCGATTATCTAGTGAGACAACCTTTCTATGAAAAACACCTCTGATATAAAAAAAAAACCAGCACATCAATGTTAGCTTTAGTATCTTGAGATAATGCTAGTCTAAGTTTTGTTGTCAGATGCTGATATGTGAGCCTTGATCTTAATACTGTCTTGTTTTACTTCACAGACCAAAAGGCATTGCTTACAAGCATGTGCTACCAATTACGATCATAATTTGCATAACTGCAGAGGGCAACTATGAAAATCTATTTCGAAACAGGAACTTGTAGAATACCTTAACATCAATGTCCATATATTTCTGTTTCAAGTTAATTTCTCCTTGAAGCTTCACAAGCTCAATTGGCCTGCTCCAAGAAACGATTTCAGCTTATAAAGCAAACGGCGTGGAGAAAGTAAGACTATGTGGTTAGAATGCTTAAAAGTCTTTAAATCAGGACCAAAATGGTGCTTGTAAGACAGAGATCGCGGCTTTAAATCTAAGACAGAGATCGCGTCTTTAAATCTAAGACAGAGATCGCGTCTTTAAATCTAAGACAGAGATCGTACATGCTATTTCACCATTTCAAAAGAATTTAGAGTGAGAAAATGAGCCATGTTGCCCACAGTCCAATTTTTCATCCATAAAGTGAGCCTGACTTCACACAATCATTCAATTGTGTTATCACCATCTTTCTTACCCTGGAGCTTCTAATTCAATGTACTTAACTGATCAACTAGCTCTGTTGAAAAAACGTGCTAAATATCACCGATACAGTTTGAATAGGAGAAATGGGAGCACAGCTTTCATTTTCATGTACGTCTCAATATCTTTTCTAAGTGAAAAAAGTCCACTTCAAAATATTTTTGCAATTCAGCCACCTAATTTAAGTGTGATTCAAAAGTTCCCCATATTTATTTTCAATGTTTTCTAGAAAACAGATCAACTGTCTGTAATTTAATCCTCTTGAACGATTGAAATTGGAATTTTCAACAACAATGCCCATTACGTCCTTCATTTGAAGGCTATTACTCCACAGAGCTGCTTGCGGCAAAACACAATGGAGGCTTGTGAAATGATTCCCATTTATGTGTGACTTTTCAGTTTGTTAACAACACAACAACAATGTTTTTTCAAATCACATTGCTGATGCACCATCAGTTATCACGGTTACGAATTTGTTCAAAGGTTATGCACCCTTTTCTAGGCACTCTACGGGTTTTTGAAACATGTCTAGCAGTTCTTCGGTTATATTGAGACTGAGATCTATAGGTCTTAAGAAAACTGCGCATTGTGCGGCGGTATCAGATATATCTGAACTCTAGTTTAGAGCTATTAAAATTCTTTCAGCTTTTAGATTATTTAGTCAATTATTCCTGTACATTACTTGGCAGTTCAGTAATTCTGTATGTAATAGTTTTTGCGGACAAGCTAATGCCTTCAAAAATGTTCTTTCATCCTGAAATAAATTCATTTGCGATAGTAAGATAGTCACGTATGTGACTTATTAAGAAACTTACCTTTACTGTAACTTCATTTGTCTTGGCTTCGTTCATTCTCAACCTTGCGCTACCAAACCCTGAAAGGGCTTAAGTAGCAGAATGTAGTCCAGAGAACGGAATGCGTTGTGTCGTAGTTTACAGCTTGACTGCGATATTTGCACCTGTCGGTCCAACACATCCGACTTCAGCAAGCATTTTTTTAGTACCGGGTTAGCATTCTCTCTTCGATCCCTTCTCCTTAGCCAGTCTGCCCTGCTGCAGTCTGTTTTTCAGGATCACCACGTGGAGGTGTAGAAGGTCTTGGCAGCTCTGGTTCACTGGCCCTGACGCTAGCAGTCAGCTATGGGTCGCTGATCACTGCATCTCATGCGCTGCTCAGCATCTTGATCCCATAACTTCATTTGACTTGGTTAATATTCAAAATGAAATTTCGCTGCTTGACAGCATGTTCCAACTTCAGTACTGTTTCCTCTACAATTTTTCCAGTTACAACATCTTAAGTCTGCGCAAATCTGCTATCGTAGTGGCAACGAATACCGTACTGTTTAATCACATTTGTTTTCTGAAATCATATCAGACATTGAACTCTATACTTAAACTCTTTGAGCAAAATACAAATTCTCCTATTTATCTTAGAAAATACTATTTTCAACAAAGGTTCCCTTATTCAGACATCGACACCATTTTCCAGCTGGCAAATAACAAAAATAAATGCAGGTCAATAACAACTCTACATTTAGAAGTTCTATCTGCTGGGAGGAAGGTGCAGTCCCCCAAGATATGGTTGACACCATCACTGTGACAATTTACAAAAACAAAGGGGACCACAGGGACTACAATAATTATAGAGGGATCTCCATGGTTAAGTGATTTGTTAAGAGCAGCATAGATGGCGTCTAACAGGCTGAGGATCTACTTTACTCTAGTGTTAAGTCTATTAAGATGGACTCGCATATCGGTTAACCACCCGTCACCGCACTTGTCCCAAGGAAGCAGCGGAATAATAAGATGCTTCGAGCCTAGTACGCTAAGCAGGAATTCCTTCTGCGGGTACATCCAGCTCACACCAAAGCTAGGACCTGCACAAGGACATCCACCCTTACGAAGAACAGGTCGACTATGACTAAAACTAAGACTACGACTAAAACTAAGACTAAAACTAAAACTAAGACTAAGACTAAGACTAAAACTAAAACTAAGACTAAAACTAAAACTAAGACTAAGACTAAAACTAAAACTAAGACTAAAACTAAGACTAAAACTACGACTAAAACTAAGACTAAAACTAAAACTAAGACTAAGACTAGGACTAAAACTAAGACTACAATTAAAACTAAGACTAACACTAAGACTAAGACTTAAACTAAGACTAAGAGTAAAACTAAGACTACGACTAAAACTAAGACTAAAACTAAAACTAAGACTAAGACTAAAACTAAGACTAAAACTAAAACTAAGACTAAGACTAAAACTAAGACTAAGACTACGACTAAAACTAAGACTAAAACTAAGACTAAAACTAAAACTAAAACTAAAACTAAGACTAAGACTAAAACTAAAACTAAGACTAAAACTAAAACTAAGACTAAGACTAAAACTAAGACTAAGACTAAGACTATGACTAAGACTAAACTAAGACTAAGACTATGACTAAGACTAAGACTAAGACTATGACTAAGACTAAAACTAAGACTAAGGCTATGACTAAGACTAAAACTAAGACTACACGGCAGGTTGACCATATTGAAGTTGTTGGAATTATGCACATTCCCTTTACTAGTCAAGAATGCCCTATATCCTTGTCTAGCATTATTGAAATCCTTTATCAGATTCTTAGCCATCAATCATTCCATGGGCCACAATAAACGGTTTCGCGGGCTAGATTTGGCCCACAGACCGTGAGTTCGAGACACTGTCACTAGAATCAGCTCATTGATATGGTTAATGTTACGTCATAAGTTGTTAACGATTTGGACATTCATTTCGTTTTTAAACGATGGTAACAAATGTAATGAGCCATAAATCGTGGAATTATTTATCGTATTTGACGATCATTCGATTTTCCTCTTACGTGGATGTCTGGAAATATTGCATGGTGCATGTGAAAACTTGATAGGGTAGGGAAAATAGCGTATTAGAAAGTAAAGCAGAAGATTAACAACTCTGAGGAATTACGGCTAAATGCATTTACATCAGCAAGAGACGGTTGCAGATTTGACTGCTTTATCGATTGCTTTCAAAGTATTGTTTCTTCATTTATCCTTTTGGCAATAAACTTTAATCTTACAAAGATTAGTAGGTAAGCAAACCTTTCTTAGTTACATTACAAGTAAGCTAACTCGAAGCAAGCATACACACACACAAAAATGCAGTTTAAAGGGAAGTAACTTACAAATAATGACAACTATGAATCCAGCTAGATTTTCTGAGTATTGACAGATGAGATGTATTAGTAGCCAAAGGGAATATTTATTGCAGAATGAGAGAATGATAGATTTGGGTTTGATGTGACAGAATAATGGAACTGGCGGAACAGAGATACGAATAATGTTTATAGGAGAGGACAATGGAGCTCGTGGTGATTATCTTATAGCCGCATTAGGGAACCAGCACGCTAAAGCCGAAGGGGCAATTAGTCTGTTTGTCTCCTTAAAAGCACATAGTCGTGGAATAAACCACAACCACCGCCATCATCATCAGAAAATAAGTGTCATCACTATAATCATGGGTTGGGTCGATTAGCGCATGGGATCTGAAACTGTTGACGATAAGAAATCCCCAAATGAATTGCCCTATACGTCCCCAGATCTTTCTCATCAGACTGTCGATATCATCTTCATCCCCATTCCCAGTGGGTAACAGTATGATTTCAACAGCTGTCTACATCTTGGTTTTAATGTACATATAGATAGCTAGTAACGGGACAGATGGCAGGAAATCAAAAGGATTTGTTCATATTTATTTAAGCTCCGTCACACCACAAGAGAAACATGTTATTTTCTCCAACTCCTGAGCGGCACTCCAAGCCTTGGAAACGTTTCCCGGTGCTATACGTATCTACACATGATTTGCCCATCGGTCCACTCATAATGGGGCTGAAGTGGTGCCCCAGTGGATACCTGGTCTTGTTGGTCGGCTGAAGTGGTGCCCCAGTGGATACCTGGTCATGTTGGTCGGCTGAAGTGGTGCCCCAGTGGATACCTGATCATGTTGGTCGGCTGAAATGGTGCTCCAGTGGATACCTGGTCATGTTGGTCGGCTGAAGTGGTGCCCCAGTGGATACCTGGTCATGTTGGTCGGCTGAAGTGGTGCTCTAGTGGATACCTGGTCTTGTTGGTCGGCTGAAGTGGTGCCCCAGTGGATACCTGATCATGTTGGTCGGGATCCCAGTAAATGAGAAGGTTGTTGAGTTGTCCAGGAACGGAGTAACACTACCAAATCCACTATCTAGTATGATAGTACAGACCTGCAGGCAGATCCACTATTTAGTATGATAGTACAGACCTGCTGGCAGATCCACTATCTAGTATGATAGTACAGACCTGCAGGCAGATCCACTATCTAGTATGCTAGTACAGACCTGCAGGCAGATCTACTATCTAGTATAATAGTACAGACCTGCAGGCAGATCCATTATCTAGTATGATAGTACAGACCTGCAGGCAGATCCACTATCTAGTATGATAATACAGACCTGCAGGCAGATCCACTATCTAGTATGATAGTACAGACCTGCAGGCAGATCCACTATCTAGTATGATAGTACAGACCTGCAGGCAGATCCACTATCTAGTATGATAGTACAGACCTGCAGGCAGATCCACTATCTAGTATGATAGTACAGACGTGGAACGAGCGTACTTTGCCGGACAATCTAAGATCGAAAGACTAGAATGAAGGCCCGCATTGGTGGCTGGCACGCTACAAGGTGGATGTGGCTGGTCTTAGTGAGACAAGATTACCTAGAGAGGGCCACATCATAGAAGCTATAGAGGTTTACAACGTCTTCTAGAGTGTGTATGACAGCAACTGAAGGCGCGATGCTTGTGCTAGATTCGCCACCAGGTATCACATGTAGTCCACAGAAGGCATCAATCACCGTTTAATGAGTCTCCAACTTTCACTGGGACACAGGAGGAGTGCTACACTGAACAGCGTCTATGTCCCGACAATGACTAACTCTGTGTCCCCCACAGTGACTAACTCTGTGTCCCGACAATGACTAACTGTGTCCGGACAATGACTAACTGTGTCCCGACAATGACTAACTGTGTCCGGACAATGACTAACTGTGTGCCCCGATAATGACTAACTTTGTGTCCCTTCAATGACTAACTTTGTGTCCCAAACAATGACTAACTTTGTGTCCCAACAATAACTAACTTTGTGTCCAAACAATGACTAACATTGTGTCCCGGCAATGACTAACTTTGTGTCCCGGCAATGACTAACTGTGTGTCCCAACAATGACTAACAATGTGTCCCAACAATGACTAACTTTGTGTCCCGGCAATGACTAACTTTGTGTCCCAACAATGACTAACTGTGTCTCAAAAATGAGTAACTTTGTGTCCCAACAATGACTAACTTTGTGTTCCAATAATTACTAACTTTGTGTCCAAACAATGACTAACTTTATGTCCCGGCAATGACTAACTTTGTGTCCCGGCAATGACTAACTGTGTGTCTCGGTAATGACTAACTTTGTGTCCCGACAATGAATAACTTTGTGTCCCAGCAATGCCTAACATTGTGTCCCAATAATGACTAACTTTGTGTCCCGGCAATGACTAACTTTGTGTCCTGGCAATGACTAACTTTGTGTCCCAGCAATGACTAACTTTGTGTCCCGGCAATGACTAACTTTGTGTCCCAGCAATGACTACATTTGTGTCACAACGATGACTAATTTTGTGTCCCAACAATGACTAACTTTGTGTCACGGCAATGACTAACTTTGTGTCCTGGCAACGACTAACTCTGTGTCTCCGACAATGACTAACTTTATGTCCCAACAATGACTAACTTTGTGTCCTGACAATGACTAACTTTGTGTCCCGGCAATGACTAACTTTGTGTCCCAACAATGACTAACTTTGTGTCACGACAATGTCTAACTTTGTGTTCTGGCAACGATTAACTTTGTGTCCTCGCAATGACTAACTTTGACGATATCCAGAGTAAATTCTACACTTGCCATCTCGTCGGTTCCAGCTTTTGCTGGTTATCCTCGGTGACTTTAATGCCAGAGCAAGGGCAGACCGTATGGTTCATTGGAAGAGTACATGAGACACATAAGACGGACAAATACAGCAGCAATGATCTTCTACTATTGAGGTGCTGTGTCACTCATTATCTCTCGATCATCAATATCATGTTTCTCATGCCCACTGCATGTAGAAGTAGTGATATCTTATTCACCTCACCGGAAGGAAGACAGACGGGATGCGTGAGTGACAAAGGCTATGTGGGGTATGATGTTGGACATACCACAGGCTCAATGGCTCAGTGGTTCCCGAAATGTTTCGGTCCACGCACCCTTAGGTACCAGCATTTTTCTACGGAAACCCCAAGTCAGAAAATAAGCCCACTTAATAGTTGCAGTGCGCAACTTATACGGTTAAGTTGTTGACCGAAAAAAAATGAAACGTAATTTAAATTCACAAACAGTTTATGTAAATACATACCTTGAACGATCATATGAGTGAACAATCGAAATTAGTGAGACGAATGTTCACTGCACATCTTCTCAAATCTTGGAATCAAACTGGACACATCCACTCTCATGTTTTGTTGCACATCGATCTTCACACGTTGCTTATATTTGATCATAGCAACGGCCCAAAACCCAGTTTCGCACAAATATGGTGTCACAAATGGAATTAAGATTCGCAATGTTTTACCACTTAGTAGCGGATATTCATCTTCCACTCATATTTAAAAGTCAACTAGGACTATGATGCAAAATGTTCTCTTCAGTGTAATGTCGCAGGACACCTCAATAGGATTTATTCTTCTGGTAAGGTAAAGGATGCATACCAACGGACCTGACAACATCTACGTTTATAACACGTCTGGTCAGGTAAAATATACTAATCATATATGTAAGTCAGGGTCAAGAAAAACATACTGACCAAGACCCTCACCTCGGCTTCCTAGTAGCCCACCATGGAAAGGGGCTGTTTTTAAGGCAACCTGGAAAACGAGGTGAGGTATCGAAGTGATTCCAGTAGTAGTGAGCGACGTGCAGATGAAGCCAAGCATAGCACAACCGCCTGGAGGACCGTGGTATACCGTCATCAGCACGTTCTGGATGTGAGGAAAGCTACTGTAACCCGCCACTTAACGTCCGTTTCATGGCGCACAAAAGAGTAACATCATGGGCATTCGCAAACAACAACAACAAAAACAACAACATAACACTCCAGAAAAACCTCATGCAACAGAATGTTCAGACTTTAGAACAATAAATCTAATGAGTCACACAACTAAAATACTACTCAAGATCATACAAGAGAGAATTAGAGGTAAAATTGAGAGGGATGTTTCAGAAGAACAATTTGGTTTTCGAAAGTTTAATAGAACAAGGTAAGCAATTTTCTGTTGCGAACTCTGACAGAAAAATATATAGAAATGCATAATGATATTTAAATTTGCTTTATCGACTGCCAGAAGGCTTTTGACAGAGTCCAACATAAACAATTAATTAAATGTCTCCAAGAAATAGGTCTAGATGTAAAAAACATAAGACTGCTTCGTAATCTGTACTGGGAACAAACTGCTGCAGTAAAATCAGGAAAGTAGTGCTCTCAAAGTATAGATGTAAAAAGAGGAGTGAGACAAGGCTGTGTATTATCCTCTTGTCTTTTTAATATCTACACAGAACAAATATTCAAACAGGTAGAGGGGATGCCAGAGCTTTTTGTTGGAGGAGTGGCAATGAACAATCTTAGATATGCGAATGATATAGTTTTGGTGGCAAAAAGCGAGCAAGAATTACAGGAGCTTGTGACAACAATATACACAATAAGTCAAGAGTTTGAATTAGACATCAACATAAAGAAAACAAATACTATGAAAATTAAAAAAAATTACAAGAGACCATGTATGGAGATAAAAATGAAAGAACAACTACTTGAACAGGCACAGAGTTTCTCCTATCTAGGTCATAGAATAACGGAAAAAGGCAGCTGTGAAAAAGAAACCAGAAAGAGAATGGGTATGTCCAAGATGGTATTCGAGAACATGCGACACATACTGACATCCAAACAGATAAATCAGAATTTGTAAATGAGAATTGTCATGTATTATGTATTCTCGTCACTGCTTTATGGGGCAGAAACATGGACAACGAATAACAAGTTGGAAAAGAGTATTGAAGCCTTCGAAATGTGGGTATGTAGAAGATTAGGTCGTCCCATTTCTTGGAAAGAGAAAAGAACAAATTTGCTCTAATTTACGCTTCCACCAACACCAGTCCACAAAATAGGCGATCGTATATTCCAGGGGCTAACAGATGCTGGTATTGACCTGAAAAGTCACCAGCGGATATTCGTCTGTCCAAAAATATAAAACAAAGGAGGTCACACCTCCCCACGACGTCCAACGACATAAGTAGACTGAAGATAGATAGATAGACAGACAGACAGGCAGACAGACAGGCAGACAGACAGACAGACAGACAGATAGATAGATAGATAGATAGATAAATAGATAGATAGATAGATAGATAGATAGATAGATAGATAGATAGATAGATAGATAGATAGATAGATAGATAGATAGATAGATAGATAGATAGATAGATAGATAGATAGATAGATAGATAGATAGATAGATAGATAGATAGATAGATAGATAGATAGATAGATAGATAGATAGATAGATAGATAGATAGATAGATAGATAGATAGATAGATAGATAGATAGATAGATAGATAGATAGATAGATAGATAGATAGATGGACGGCATTTAGCCGAATGCAGAAAAAAAGGACATGAATTTCTCAAATTTGTGATCGTGTTAATTGAACTCGTTGTCAGAACAAACTCAGATATTCAAAGACAGAGTAGGTCGGCGTCTTTGGTGATCAGAAACTGAGTCGACGACGCATTTTTTGTACAGTCAGCAAGTTTCTGAGATCAAATTCGTTATGTAGATTTGTCTTTGGTATCTACTTCAGAGATCAGGGAAAATATTTACCGGATGATCCACATGAAAAAATCTTGATCTCCACGGGAATTTGAACCCACGACCTCCAACACCCAAAGTGAATACCTTACCTCGAGACCACAGGGTTCCGCCATTAATCGCAGGAACTAAAAGATGCCATCATCTTGTGATAATCGCAAAGACATCTCCATCCTCTCGATAACTGGAAATATTCTGACCGGAGTCTTGATCAACCGCTTAACAAGAATCTTTGGCAGGAGCTACTTACCCAAAGAGTCAGTGTGGTTTCGTAGCTGGTCTCGAGATGATCTTCATAATAGATGCAACTTGTCAAATCCAAGAGAAATTTAATTAACAGCATTGTGATTTGCGCACCAGTTTGAGGTTTGACATTGTCAACAGGGACGGACTGTAGAAAACAATGGCAAACGTAGGCTGCGCCGACATAATTCCCGGCAGCTTTTATTATATGTCAGATCGGCTTGTGTGCTGAACTACACTGAACTGTCTGCAGCTTTCCGAGACAGACATGGCTGATTGCTGACCCCAACGCTCTATAACAAGTTGCTTCCTGAGACATTACCTGGCTATATCTCTGGCGTTCATAGATATGGGACGGATGGGCAGCTATTCAATGAGTCGTCAACACGTGTTCAGAACAAGACATGTAGACCACCATGAACGAGCTTTCATCTGCTAGCACCAAATTTCTTCTTACCGCCAGCACAAAGGAAACGGAAGCACATTTTCCGTCTGCTCACTGGAAGCCCTATCACGAACCAAACATCATTGTAACGAGGCGTGTTCAAATGAAACCAAACCTAACTGCAAAAAGTGAACATACGAACAATCCGCACGATGACGTCACTTCTGATGTAAACAGCACATACCAACCGTCAACTTTGCAAAATTGCGTTACCCTCCGACTCATAGTTTCTGTTGAAAACATGGCGGTGTGATATGGAATCCGTCCAGAGTTGATCAGCGAGCCGTTATTTGGTTTCTAACAGCTGAAGGATGTCGATCAGTTGACATTCATCACAGAATGCAGGCATTGTAAGGGGACAAAAGTGTGTCGAAGAGAACAGTGAAGATACAATCGCCAAAATTGAAGCAACAATTCGGGTGGACCATCGTCGAAGCTTACATTCGCTTCACTTTTGTCACCATACACTGTCTGCATTATGCGATGAATGTCAACTGGTCGACATCCTTCAGCTTTTAGAAACCGAATCACCGCTCGCTGATCAACTCTAGACGGATTCCGAATCACGCCTGCCTTGTGTTCAACGGTCTGCTGTGGAAACTATAGGTCGGACGAAAATGAGGTTGGTAAATCACGGTTGGTACGTGCTGCTTACATCAGAAGTGACCTCATCATGCGCATCGTATGTATGTTCACTTGGTGTAGTTAGGTCCTGTTTCCTTTGAACACGCCTCGTATATGGCCACCATCTGCATACCGTGTATAGTTTTACTCGTCTCAGTGGCATCCTCACCAGAGAAGCAGGTATCGACGTTAAGGACCCCAACAGACTGACAAGTCGAGTGCTTATTCTGGAAGACTACAGGCGAATGTTTGGGACCAAAAAAGAATGAGTGTATCCACTAAGATAAAGGTATATCTTGATGTAGTGCTAACCATGCTTCTATATAAATGTGAAACATGGACAGTCTATGGCAAACATGTCAGTAAATTCAACTATTTCCACATAAGCTGTCTTCGCCGGCTGCTCGGGATCAGTAGCCAACTCAGAAGCTCTCGAACATCCATACGCTGTTGCAGAACTGACGAACTTGGCACGTTGTTCACATGTTCGATGAACATAATTTTAAGGAAATGTTGTACAGTGTGTTCAGGACGCGCAAGTACACATTGGAGGGAGGAGGAGAAAACGTGGGGAAGGAGGGAGAATGAAACATTGTAAAGACTCTTTGAAAGTATTAGTATCTCTGAACAGATTCCTCCCTGGAGCTGCTTGCTCCCAACTGCTCAGCCTGTGATCACACATGGCCTTCGCATCGCCGACAAGAGAATCATCTCGAAAAAGCAAAAAAAATCGAGCTAATGGAAAGAACAATGCCGATCTATTTACCAGGAGAGAAACGCGCTCTAACCGCTCAGTCACTCACACGTCCAGAATCCGCAATATAAAATCAGCCCGTCCAAAAGTTCACGCAGTCACGTGCATACACACTCATTCATAGACCCACACATCCACACACTTACACATTATTTATATACACAACTGATATGTTTCCTTTTGTTTTCTTATTGATTTCGTCAATAGCCAAACCCACTCACACTCTGGGACGATATTCTCTTTCATTACATTGTCATGTTTATTTGCATTGTTCCTTTAGTTTTGTAGTGTGTCTTTTCATGTTGATGGCCGTGGATTTCCCTTCATCTCAACAGTCCAGACGAAATATATTTTCTCTTCCCCATTTTTAATTTATATATATTTAGCCAATGATAATCATCACTGCATCACCCTTCCCCTTCATGCACCTCTGTCGGGACACCACACATCCATCTTGTTATCGCCTTCCCAGGTGAACAAATCATTGATCGCAAGTGCGGAAGTGCCACCCACTTCGGTCTCCACACAACCCACCGCCTCATCCGCCCCTGAATCTTCTTCACGAGAACATTTTTTTTCAAACCGAGAACCGTGCAGGTCTAAATCAACGCGCTCTGGCCCTCTATTATTTCAGTGCTGCTAGATTTCTCCTGCGGGGATGGCGTTTATAATTGCACCAAAGGAATTCTTGTTTTACAGCTACTGTGAGAGGATTCGTTTGTTTGCTTGTTTGTCTTCTGCAAGTATCTCGTCGGATTCTATTATTATAGCTAAAATTTATCCACGGAAATAGATTCATGATGCACTAATCAGGATACATATGTAGAAGAACACACATTTATAATTTCGTTTACAACTAAAATTCTACTTGACAAATGGAATCAGTAATGTAATATTTAGAGTGATATATTATTCTGTGTCAAGTCTTGACTCATGTTATGGTTAGAACTGCTAAGATAGAAATACCACTGTTCTGTGTCAAGTCTGGACTCATGTTATGTTTAGAACTTCTGAGATAGACATACCATTGTTCTGTGTGAAGTTAGGATTAGTAATATAGAATAAAACAACATAATCTATTGGGAGGACTAAAGTTCAGCATCAAGTTTGAATTAATTACGCAAAGGGCATTTACTGGTATTTGTGGCATGGACCAATGATCTGTATCAAGTTTGGATCACTGCTCTACTATTTAATAACAGGGTTTTAGGGAGTCGTCTAATGTTCTACATTACGTTTTTGTCAGTGATCTAGCAACATATGACATTATCCTGGAGCATTCAAATATTCTGTATAAAATGTGAATCTATTGCGAACATCATAAGTATCGCGTTTTTTTAGGCTGTGTAATGTTCTACGCAAATTTGTAACTTTGATTTAGTAGACAATCACTTGGTTTAGAAAATAATAGTGTTTCAACATCACAAATTTATATCAAAAATCTAGTTTATAATTGCTGGTCTTTATACTGTTGTTTTATGAGTCAAGATTTTTAAGCTGTCTGCACTGACCTTCCATAAGTGCGAAACTTCATTTGGCAAACAACATATTTCAGTGGGATTGGAAGAAACGCCATTTGATGTTATAGAGAAGGGTCGTGTTGCTGATCGTTGTATAACTACAACATAATGTTGAAAATGTGATGAATTAGTTAATATGGAAAGTTATTGTCCACGACACTTCAGGTTTCGAGGGAATCCTACCGGATAAATCGTGACAGTCACCGTAGCTACTAACGAACATTTGTTGTGCAACTTTTCTTAATGATTAGCAGCCAATTCAAACGCATCATCTCATCCCATAAGTTCCTTTGTGTTGTTAGATACCGTGGGGAAATGGAAACTTTTTTTTACAAGCCATCTGTGTAGTTGTTTATTTTTTCAATCTACGATTCTGTAATGTTTCATTGTCAGCATGAATTCAAAATGTTCTTGATCCTTCGCACGCTCTATAGACCAGCTATCTGTTTCTATAGACGATTGCAAGCAACCATACTTGAATTATAGTAGGTTGAATTCTAGAGATCCGAGGCTCTTGGGGACACGTGCATAAGTTTAAAAGATTTTATAATACATATATTTTACTATGCCTTGTGGAAACCTCGGGAGAGGCTAGGGCTACGGGAGTAAACCCAGACAGAAAATCCGGAGTGGTATCACCTAAGGCGGATGGTTTCAAAATTGTGAACTCATTCCGACAGCTCCTGCAGCTGACCGGTGCAAAATTGTCTTCCTTTCCATTCATTTGTATTACACCAGCGAGGTCGAGAGGGGGATCCTGCCGTTTGGGTAGCCCAGGGTCTCCATTTTCAGCGCCCAGGCTTACGCTCTGAAAGGCTACTCCCAGGAGGTCTGCAAAGACTGAGACGTCTATGAACGAATTTTATTTGCTATTAGCAATCACATCCATGGCGTTCTAAAAGAATGGTTTAAAAGACACAATGCACACCTATACAATAAAAATATACATTTTATATCCCATACCTTTACTCCGCCTGCACATTGCGCCGCTATTTAGTTTAATATTTAGTCTAATTTTCGTAGTTTTGGCGTGAATACTTTCCGAGATAGGCTTGTATACGCACACATCTGGTTAAGAGCTTAAGGAAACGCTACAATGTGTTATACGTGACAGCACTGGTCGCCAGTATTCTTTTATAACAACTAACCCGGACTAGGTTTCCGATAGGGGTGATGTGCAACTCTACACCTGCCATTAGTTAAGCAGATATATTGGGGTGAAGGGTCACAATGCTTCAGAGCTTACACAAAGCATTGTACCTCTTTGGGACATGGATATAGCGAATTGTACCTCTTTGGGACATGGATATAGCGAATTGTACCTCTTTGGGACATGGATATAGCGAATTGTACCTCTTTGGGACATGGATATAGCGAATTGTACCTCTTTGGGACATGGATATAGCGAATTGTACCTCTTTGGGACATGGATAGAGCGAATTGTACCTCTTTGGGACATAGATATAGCGAATTGCAGGTGTCAGTAATATGATAATGAATCAGATATGAACAAGAGAAATTCAGGTCTAGAAGCCAAAACAACTCTCTTGCTGAATACATACTTTGCTTTGCGCTCTTAGAAATTGTGTTGGGTCATTCTACTGTACACAATTTCCCTGCAGCTAGTGAAGTCTTTTAATTAGTTGAAAGTATTCACTGTTTATTTTGAGCATTTACGCACAAGCTGGAATTTCTACTTAATCATCTTTTTCATGCGTAAAGTGACTCAATGATACGCGCTGGTCTGCTACCCTGTTGTAAAGAAAACGCAAATACAAATCATAGATAACAGTATGAACCATGGCATGAAATAGAGAAAAGAAAACGGATAACTGCAGATTTGAACAGAAGCAAAACTAGAAATACTTGAACCAAACATCAGGAACTATACACTAAAGCCAATAAAGAAACAAGCACGATCATCAGAAAAAGCAGAATAAAATATATTGATGAATTGGCAAGAGAGGCACGGGAAACTGCAGAGAAAGGAAATGTTAAAAACATGAACAAAACAACAAAAGTAGCATGTAAGAGTAAGAATTTTTCAGAAAAATGGTTTCATTAAGGATAAAGACGGACATTTTTATGCGCAAATGAGTCGATGAAGAAATTGGAGAACATTTTAAAGAACTTTAAAATAGAGCAGAACCACAAAATTCCCGAGCCTTTCAGTCGGCAGAAACGGAGATGCAAGTTATCTGCAAGAAACCGAGCAAAGAAGACATTAAGAAAACCATAATGCTTTTGAGAGACATGAAAGTCACTGGCCAAGCAGAAGCAGTACAAGGGGACATTGACACATCAACAGAGATAGTATACAACTTACTTGGTAAAGTTTGGGAAAGAAAAAAAATACCAGTAAACATAAAGAAAGACAATTTAGCCAAGTTGTCAAAGAAGGCAGATCTGCAGAAATGTAACAAGTTAAAGAGGAATAATGCTATTGTTTATTTCCTTGCAGAAATATTGAACAGGATCATACTAGAGAGAATTGTTGTTGTTGAATGGATACAATGAGTAAGTTTACTCTTGTGTGCTCTCTGACAATGGTGGCAAGTAACGGGTTGTAGTAACTGTCATCACATCCCGAGCGTGCTGGTGAAGGTGTACCGCGGTGCTCCAGGCGGTTGTGTTATGCTTGGCTTAATCTGCGTGACGCTCACTACTACAGGGATCACGTCAACCCACATCTCGTCAGTCAGATTGCCTTGAAAACGGTTTCTAGGAAACATTACATGAAAGACAGTGGTTTTGGTCGGTATATTGTGCCTGAACATGACAAGACGCTCTTGATGAGAAGTAACATACATTGAGACAGAGAATACACAGAGAAAAACAAACAGAAAACAAGATTATGAGAATAAATACAATTAACGACAATCTGATTGTATTGGGAAATAGATTGGAACAAGATGTGGGATTATTCGTGTACCTTGGTCACAATGAAGACAAAGTAGGAGGTGCACAATAAAAGGCAAGGAGTTTTCAGCGCATCGGGGAATTTACGGAAACCAAAAGAAAATGGTATGATACGATTTGAAGTGATATGATAGAAATGGCATGCAATGATTTCTTCTTCTTCTTTGCGTTCGGTTTCGAATGCTCATTTTATGCCACTAGATGGGCTGCCTCCATGAAGTGACACGTCAGTCGCAGGTCCTCAACGGTTTCCCACAGTTTGTCTTGTATGTTTCTCTCCTCGGGCCAGGTCTTCTCACTGGAGTTTTGGTGCGGTGGACATGTTTGCAGGATGTATTCTGGAGTCTGGGGTCCTCTCTGACATGTACATTGTGCAGTCATTTTATGCATATGTGCATTTAGTCTGCAATGACCTGTTCTGAGGCGAAAAATTGTGGTATACTGTTTCATATTCAGTCTATTGATTGGGTCCTGTGTGTATTTACTGTTTGTTCTCTCTATCCACTGTTGTTTATATTTTTTTTTAATATTTGCCTTGACTTCTGGCAGTGACACTGGGTGGGTGAATTGTTGTCTTTGTCTTCCCTCCCTGGCTAGCCTGTCCGCCCATTCATTTTCAGGTATGCCGCAGTGAGCTGGAATCCACCGCAGGGGGATTTTATTGTGGTCTGAGAGTTTGTTTAGCTGGCATATCAGTTCCCTTTCCATACTATTTCGTAGTTCTCTTTGTGTGGCCTGCAAAATTTCCAAGCAGTCGCACAAAAACACTATTCTGTTATCCTTTAACCCCTTTTCATCAAATAGTTTGACTGCTTCAATTATTGCCTGTTGCTCTGTTCTTAGATTTGTCGAGGGCTCCCCGGCAGCACTTGCTTTTTCTATTACGGTTCGATCCTGTAGAAATATGACGAGTCCAGCCCCTCCTTTCATCAATGCTTCCTCTGATGATCCATTTGTGTAGACGTGCGTCCACATGGGTTGTGGATAGGCGTCTCCAATATGTTTTAGGTTTTTTTTTCTCTCATTGCATGGTCTGATTCTTCCCCCTTTCTATTGATACCTGGTATTTTTTGCTTCCACCGTGAAGTGGTCTGTATTTTCATATACTTGAATCATTTCCCATGTCGTTGGACACTTTGATTTGATGTCACTGTTCCTGGCTGTAAGGGCTTTTGATAGATGATTGAAGCTTGTTCTTTTTATGCGGTTTTTTGTTAATTCATTGACTTTTCCCTGCATTAGATGTTTATTCATACGCTTGTATTTTTCTGTCAGGTTTAGTATTTTCCCTTCTCTGCGCTCACCGATGATCTGGAGATCTGCTGCCGCTTCGAGTTCTCTAATTGAGGTGCTTCGCAGACCTCCGGTAATAATTCTGAGTCCGGTATTCTGTGCGTTGTCTAGTTTCTGTAGGTTGGTCTTTGCCGCTGTTGCATAGGCACCCATGCCATATTCCAGTGTTGGCCTTACGTATCCAGTGTAGACCTGTCTGACTGTGTTTGCATCTGCGCCCCAGTTTGTCCCTGCCAGTTTGTTCATCAGCCTTAGTCTGAGTGTGGCCTTCTTTTGAGTATCCTCTATGTGTGGGCCACATGTTAATCTTTTGTCATATCTCATTCCTAGGTATGTAGGATTGTTTTCTCTAGGACGTAGGCTATTGTCTAAATATAGGTCGACCTGCTCTGGCTTTGTAGAGAGCGAGAAGAGTGTTGAGAGGGTTTTGCTTTTGTTTATTGTGATTGGACGGTAGCTTGGTTTGTTTTCTTTTGGTTTTCCCTTCTTGGGGATTGGGATTATTTCTGCCTCCTTCCATTCTTTTGGGAACAATCCTTGAGTCCACGATTGGTTTATCAGGTCCAGGAGTCTCTGTCTGCATATTGGTCCCAAGTGTGAAATCATTTCATTTGTTATTGTGTCGGGCCCAGGTGCCTTTTTTATCTTACGTTTTCCTATTGCCCAATTCAATTCTTGGATACTGAAAAGCTTGTTTATTTCATCCTCATTGTTTTCTTTCCTTTTCCTTCTCTTTTTTAGTTCATTTTCCACCTCTCTCTTACCTTGGGCATGTTTATTTTGGTGTCTTCTGCAAAACCAGTGGCAAGGAGATTGGCTGCTTGTTTTCCTGTGTACGTCTCGCTACTCTCTTGAAGTACCTTTTTTTGCATAGCTGACGGTGTTCTCCTCATTTAGGCTCCTCACCAGACTTCAAAGTTTTGTGGTTTCTTTATCCATGTTGAAGGATGCGGTTTTGTCCTGCCAACCTTTTCTGACATACGCGAGTTTTTCCTTCTTGAATATAGCTTGCTGTTTGTTGTGTTCTGTGATGTTAAAGTCTGATGGATCTTGCTCCATAGTGGTTCTTGCTTTGGTAGCCCTGTCATGCAGTTCTTGTAGCTCCCTGGTCCAGAAAGGTTTATAATTATGTCTTCTGCCTCGTGGTATTGATTTTTCCGCTGTCTCTGTGATGATGTTTGTAAGTGTTGTAGCGTTTCGTCTTACATTGATTGATGTGAAGGGTGTTTTTAATTTGTCTTCAGTTAAGTGCTTGTAGAGGTTCCAGTCTGCTCTTTTATAATTCCAACTGACTCTCTTCTTTCTGTTTATGGGTCGTTCTAAATCTGCTATTGTGATCATGACTGGTTTGTGATCACTTCTTCCAAGTTGCCTCATTATCTCACTTTTTGTGCGCCTTTGGATGTTCTCAGTTGCCATTGCCAGGTCAGGCGTGTTCTGTGTTCTCCAGCATCTTGAGTAAAAGGTTGGCTCTGTGTCTGGTTCGTTTATTAGAATGAGAAGATTTTCTACCATCCAATCTTCCACCTCCTCTCCTCTTGTATCCATGGTGTTGTAGCCCCAACTTGGAGAGTGGCTGTTGAAGTCCCCGAAAACTATATGATTTTTATCGGCTAGTTCCAGGTTTTTGCTATTGGGACAGTAATAATTTGTAACTTGTAGTGGTTCTGGGAGGACATGTGTTTTGTAGTGGTTCTGGGAGGATATGTGTTTTGTAGTGGTTCTCGGAGGATAGGTATTTTGTAGTGGTTCTGGGAGGAAATGTATTTTGACTGTCAGATGTTCAGGCCCATTGATGCTGCTGGAGGTTTCTGTGGCGGCTATGGAGTTTTTTACTAATGTGATAATACCTCCTTTGTGAACCTCTATGTCCAACCTGTGTGTTTCATATCCCCTAATACCAAAGCGTCTGTCTGCATTTAGATGTGTTTCCTGTATGAACATGACATCTATCTTGTGCTCATACAGGAAATTGTGCAGTTCTAGTTTCTTCCCCATCACCCCCTCTGCGTTCCATTGGGCAATCTTTAGGGTGTTGTGTAGTCCAGTATTTTTACTCTGCTTAATCCTGGTACACCGATACGCAGAGCTGTCATCAGTAGCTTGGGGTGGATCCCTTCGACGCTTGGGATCCAGCGCTGCCTCCGCCTGGTGGCAGTCCACTGAGGCAGCCCCATATCTTGTGATATATCTGAGCATACTCATTAACCGTATGTGCGTGCATGTCCTTTTCCATTTCTGGGTACCCACGCCATTCTAGCCGGCATGTTCCGTCTTCAGTGGGGGAAGTTTTGGAGTCTTCCTATCTATATCCCGGATCATCCAAACACTGTCTGCCGGGCTTCAGTTGCTTTTCTTTTAACCAGGGTAGCTCCCTGGGTGTGACCTTGGTGGAGATCGGATCATGTCCACGCGCCGTTGGGCCCAGCATCTGCCGCACCTGACGGAGGGGGTCACACTCCCCCGATGGTTTCTGTTTGGGTTACCCCACCCATAGCCTGTTATTTTATCCCTTCAGGCATCGGGAGTCCGGTTTGTCAGCGCCGGATACTCGCTGTTCGCCATTGCCGTGTTAGTTTAAACGGGGAGCACCGGACCCAGCTAGTGGACCACTCGAGAAGGTACGGTTGGCTTGATTGGCAGAGGCTGTACGTCAGCATAGGCATTTCTCATTGTTTTTGTGAGACCTGTACCAATCCTTACTCCCCATGAAATGATTTGAAATGGTGAGAGAAGATTTGAAATAGAATCATAACATTTCAAATTGAATGATAAGATTTGAAATAGTATTTGACGATTTGAAAGGGTATAATGTGATCACTAATGGGCAACTGCCGGAAAGGAAGTGAGGAAAGCGCTCGAGCGTTTGATTTAACACACGTCAAGGAAACAAGTTGATAGCATTAACAGCCAGTTTCTATTCTGAAATTTCCAAGGCTAGAGAAGTAGAAGCAGACGAAAACACACACGCACAGGAGAGCTCAAGAGAAACAGGCAAGTAAAGCAGATAATTGAGGGTTACGGAAATGTGGTTTTACAGAAGAAAATTAAAAATTCCATGGACCGCAAATAAAGTTAATAATGTGATTCTTCTGGATGCACAAAGACAGCTTGTGGCGATAATCAGGGCAAAGCAGTGATTCTTTTTAAGGCATGACATGAGAAGGGTGGCTTGGAACGCACGGTGGCAACGGACGGAATCGCTGGGAAGAAGGATAGAGGGAAGCAAAGAGAGAAAATATTGGATGCATGGCATGGGAGGCGATCAACTGTGGAACTGATAAACGATGCTAAAAGGAAATGGAGTTCCATGATCGCCAACTGGCAGGGCATTTTGTGATGATTTTGATATACGGATACATTCTGGTCAGGCAAAGTATACTGATTAGACATGTTAGGAGAGGCCAGGAACAACATACTGATCAGACATGTTAGGATGTGCCAGGAACAACGTACTGATCAGACATGTTAGGATGTGCCAGGAACAACATACTGATCAGACATGTTAGGAGGAGCCAGGAACAACGTACTGATCAGACATGTTAGGATGTGCCAGGAACAACATACTGGTCAAACATGTTAGGAGGGGACAGGAACATCATACTGATCAGACATGTTAGGATGTGCCAGGAACATCATACTGTTCAGACATGTTAGGAGGGGCCAGGAACAACATACTGGTCAGACATGTTAGGAAGTGCCAGGAACAACATACTGTTCAGACATGTTAGGAAGTGCCAGGAACAAGATACTGTTCAGACATGTTAGGAAGTGCCAGGAACACGATACAGATCAGACATGTTAGGAAGTGCCAGGAACAACATACTGATCAGACATATTAGGAAGTGCCAGGAACAACATACTTTGAGAACCGGTAGTAGTGAACGATGCGCAGATGAAGCCGAACATTACAACAACAACATCATCAACATGGATACATTCATGAGTGGATCTCAAGGCCCGTTACTGGATAGGAACTAATAGGACCACTGCACGTCCATATCGTTAAGGGCGACTAAAGAGAGGTGTGCATGGGATCAGCAGCCTTGTCGTGCAAAACAAATGTCTACAAAAATAACCACTACAAAAGCACGCAAAGTGCTTAAGCACATGTTTCTTGAAGTGGTGGCCCTGTACTCCGGCTGGAAACAAACACGGACAAGATATATATATATATATATACACCCACATACTCTCTCACATACACACACACACACACACACACACACTCACACACACACACACCCACTCACACACACACACACACATACAAATAAACACACTCATGAATATAAATGCACTTTTTCACATTTCACAAAATGGTTTGAAGAATGACTTGTTCACGTTAGTAACACTTTTGTATTTAGCTCGAGTTATACATTAAAATTAACTCATGTGAATCCAATGAATAGAGGCACCATATCAGTTAAACACGTCATATAAGGCAACTGGGCAGGGCTGTGTATGTTAGTAGCAATCTCACAGTGCAAAACAAATCGCTACTTAACGCACTACTACCGTTGTAAACATCAAGTGATGTGACACAGTTTACATATCAGGGAGTAAACATTAGGTGCTGTGACAAAGGCTACAAATCAGGGAGTAAACGTCAAATGCTGTGACAAAGGCTAAAAATCAGGGAGTAAACATCAAATGCTGTGACAAAGGCTACAAATAAGGGAGTAAACATCAAATGCTGTGACAAAGGCTACAAATCAGGGAGTAAACATCAAATGCTGTGACAAAGGCTACAAATCAGGGAGTAAACATAAAATGCTGTGACAAAGGCTACAAATCAGGGAGTAAACATCAAATGCTGTGACAAAGGCTACAAATCAGGGAGTAAACATCAAATGCTGTGACAAAGGCTACAAATCAGGGAGTAAACATAAAATGCTGTGACAAAGGCTACAAATCAGGGAGTAAACATAAAATGCTGTGACAAAGGCTACAAATCAGGGAGTAAACATACAATAGCTGACATGCACAATTAAAGAAATGGGATGAAGAAATAAAACATTTAATTCAAAACATATACACATCTGGCTTTGGTCAAATGGTGCTCTTTCAATTAGAATAAAACAACATCCATATCAGAGTTGTTTCTTGTCACACCAGCTTGGATGCTGTTCTTGGGATCCAACCGATTTCTGTACTTTGTTTTCAAGTTTATAAGAGTAGAAGATCATTGTTATAAAAAGGCAGCAGCAGCATTTTTGTCGCTTCCACGGGTTAACTTATAAAAGCCGTTACAGTTTTTTTTACATCCAAAGAGATGAGAGATCTGACATGTTCTGAAACTCTACGCGTAATTCACTGGTGTAGTGGAGTCCTTCTTCCCACCTTTGTAGACCCTTCAGGCCCAACAGCGTGTTGAATGTCGAAGGTGTTTCCAACCAAACTGACAGTATGTGAATTACATTATAGAAATTAATCAGAGAACTTTTTGAGTCTGATCAGACGTCTTGTTGTAGCTGACTAGTTAAATCTCCCAAAATCTGAGATCTTTCCATTATTACTTCCCCCCCCCCCCCCACCCCCCCACCCCCCCAAAAAAAACCCTAGCTTTGATAAGGCGGCCGTTCTTGTTTTGTTTCGCTTTCTGGTTTCAGTACAGAAGCTTTAATCTAAATGCTGAAATCTTTTCTCTTGCTAAAACGACATTGACGTTTTTCGCTTGCAATTCCTTGTTCAATGAATTCACATGGCCAAAAATGTCGGCTATCCGTCACATGTGCAAGACAAGTGGAGGTTCTCAACTAATCTGCAAAGAATTTTTTTTAATCCACCAGAAAGATTTTTAGTTCAGTTCTGAGGTCTCGATTCAGAACATTTCTACGAGAAAGTCATCTCATTTCTGTGTGGAAAAGGAGACCTGAATATTCAGCTCCACCACCCCTCCTCATTATCACATAAATCATAAAAAAGCAGCGTCTTTAGTGCATGTCATTTGATAGCATTGTCAATCTTGATTACATTATTCATGACAGATTGCAGCTCAAGGTTTTAACTGCTTCACAAGGAATGCATGACGATGTGTGAAACAAAAAGTAATTTCAGTTTTTGGACCCTGCAATTTTTTGTTTCCAAAGTCACTTACAATATCCATCATGACTGAAGCTTCATACACAGACACCAATACAGCCTTACCACTTTCAATCAACATTTGCCCTTTTCAGGTATACGTCAATCTTATTGAAGACCCCAATACAGTCAACATTTCAATCAACATTTGCTGTTGTCAAGTATACGTCAATCTTATTGAAGACACCAATACAGTCTTACTACTTTCAATCAACATTTGCTGTTTTCAAGTATACTTCATTCTTGTCGAAGACGTCAATTCTACGAGCTAGCAAATCAAGAGGAGAACAGAATTGACAGTTTTCTTCTAGTTCATCAGAACCTCTGTATCGAACATAACAAACAATGAAAATAGTTACTGACATCTCCAGTCCAACCAAATTTTATAGAAAAATCATTGCAAATTTTGATTGAAGGAATCACTTGTTCTCTCACATTTAATTTTAGGATAGAAACACTCTTATTCACTACTCTTGCGAACAAGTACCTCTCTCTCTCTCTCTCTCTCTCTCTCTCTATATATATATATATATATATATATATATATATATATATATATATATATATATATATATATATATATTGCCAGTCATAAGCAGCCAAAATAAAACCACACGACTAGGTTCAGTATTGATTGAACCTAGTCGTGTGGTTTTATTCTGAATGCTTATCACTGGCAATTTCACAGTTGCAGGTTCACACAATTCTTCCCCAATAGTATTTGACTTCTTGTTTCGGGTAATCAAGCAGGCCACTTCAGAGCTAGCTCTTAACACTGAACGTTGATCAAATGTGTCTCTCAAGCTGCATTTCATTGTTTGTCTTTTCTTCTTCTTCTTCCTCGTTCGTCTTCACACCTCGACTTCAACGACTCTAACGAAGGCGGTAATCGACTCAATGCTCTGTACAATTCCGACGAGCTTCTCGTGGAAGGACACTGGCTGTTGCCAAATGCTACTTGTTTTGTCGGTATACAGTGTACAAGACTGCAAAATATGTTCTGCCTTCATGGGGGATGTGGCGCAGGCACAAAGATCCGTAGTACCAATCTTGAACTTGTTGTACAGATGACATCTCACTCTGTTTTGTCCTGTTCGTAGCTGGAGAATGATCACCCGATTCGCCTGAAGAGTTGATGGAAGGTTTTCTATGTGGCCAGTGTGGTATTTTTTCCATTTTGCACTGTACGTTGCCCTAATGAATGTTTTAGTTTTATTGTATGCAATTTCTGTATCACTCTGCTGCAGCATTCCTCCCTCTTTGGCGAGTCTGTTCGCCTCCTCGTTGCCTGGAATGTCTCAGTGGGCTGGTATCCACTGAATTATGCTTTTTTTTTGAAGCCGCGAGGACGTCTGTGAGAATGCCCACTTGCTTTTCTACCTGTTCCTTATGGTCTATAACGGTTTCAGCTGCTGGTCTCAGGGTACTGGCTTCTGCACTGAAGTTGATGCAGCGTCTCCCAGTGCCAAATGCTGCTTTTTAGTTTTATACTGATGCCTCCTTCCCCATTTCAAATCGCATCTTTGGCTGAGCCATCCGTATTGTAGCAGCTCGAGATGGCTGATCTACCGTAGCAGATGGTGCAAGGCGTCTTGTTAGTTTAGTTAGTAAGCCGAGTGTAATGCTGCTGGAAACATGTTCAGAGAAGATGAATGTACATAAAATGAAACGCCTGGCTTGGCTTAGCCTGGTTTGGCTTTGTTTGGCTTCGTTCGTTCTCAATCTCTCACTACCAAACACTGAAAGGGCTTAAGTAGCAGAATGTAGTTCAGAGAACAGAATGCGTTGTGTCGCAGTTTACATCTTGACTGCGATATTTGTACCTTTCGGTTCAACACATCCGACTTCAGCAAGCATTTTTTGAGTACCGGGTTAGCATTCCCTCTTCGATCCCTTCTCCTTAGCCAGTCTGCTCTGCTGCAGCCAGTTATCCAGGATCACCGCTTGGAGGTGTAGAAGGGTCTTGGCAATTCTAGTTCGCTAGCAGTCAGCTATAGGTGGCTGACCACTGCAGCGTGCTTGACATTAAATCTGATAAATTGTTGTAATCCAGACACAGCGGCTACTTTAACCTATTCCAGAATCCGACATATTACAATAAGGGGGATTCGAGATCGGTCAAATGAACAGGTTCGTTCAAAATTTGATAATACAACTAATTACAAACAATTCTGAGGTTTTAAAATTGTATGCAAATGTAAATAAAATATACTTACCTCAATATTGTAGCTTATTTGTTGAACTGACATATAATGAAGCGAACTGACATATAATGAAGCGAACTGACATATAATGAAGCGAACTGACATATAATGAAGCGAACTGACATATAATGAAGCGAACTGACATATAATGAAGCGAACTGACACCTACGGTTCATTTGCTTATGATTTGGTTATCATTCATCTGATTATTATGTTCACAAGGTCAAATGAAGATTATTCACGTGATATTAAATTGACACCATTTGACGATTTTATTCTGTAGGTTGAATAGTTTTCAATAGAAAGATATACATGCACTACTGTTGTTTTCTAAAACTGTCACAAATTGTATGACATAACATAGCATAACAAAGTGTATGTAGTCTTACTCGTATCTGAATCTTTTTGTTAAAGCTTTCATTGTCCCAATATTTTCATTGTTTCCGCATTTGATGTAATTTGCCACTGTTTCTAAACCTCTAATTTAATGGAAGCCTAGATCCAAATATATATAATGACGTTTTCATGGCAATAATGTTATTATGAGGGAAGTCCCAAGCACAACCAACATTAGTCGCTATTTATGACATGCTTGGCAGGCTACACTAATAACCCGGTAGCGCAGTGGTTAGCTCATCTAGTTTCCCAGCCAAGCGATCAGGGTTCAATACCTAGTTGGAAAAGATTTTTTTCCGACCACAAACCGGCTCCTGTAGTCGACCCAGCCACATACACTGGGAACTAGAAATAATCTGAGCAAGTAGTGAAGACGGTCGGCGTGCTGCTGACCACATCGTCTATTTGTGTCGTGAGGCACTAAATAATATGGGCCTAGCACCATATTTTCCAAACGCCGCATGGCGTGACCTGGGATTTTTATTTTTACTTTGCGGACTACTTTTGGTTCTGCGTGACGAATACAAGTTGAACGAGAAGAATACGTGTCTAATGTGCTCATTGGACGAGAATGAATACGTGTCTAATATGCTCATTGGCCGAGAAGAATACGTGTCTAATGTGCTCGCTGGACGAGAAGAATACGTGTCTAATGTAATGTGCTCGTTGGACGAGAAGAATACGTGTCTAATGTAATGTGCTAGTTGGATGAGAAGAATACGTGTCTAATGTAATGTGCTCGTTGGACGAGAAGAATACGTGTCTAATGTAATGTGCTCGTTGGACGAGAAGAATACGTGTCTAATGTAATGTGCTCGTTGGACGAGAAGAATACGTGTCTAATGTAATGTGCTAGTTGGACGAGAAGAATACGTGTCTAATGTAATGTGCTAGTTGGATGAGAAGAATACGTGTCTAATGTAATGTGCTCGTTGGACGAGAAGAATACGTGTCTAATGTAATGTGCTCGTTGGACGAGAAGAATACGTGTCTAATGTGCTCGTTGGACGAGAAGAATACGTGTCTAATATGCTCATTGGCCGAGAAGAATACGTGTCTAATGTGCTCGCTGGACGAGAAGAATACGTGTCTAATGTAATGTGCTCGTTGGACGAGAAGAATACGTGTCTAATGTAATGTGCTAGTTGGATGAGAAGAATACGTGTCTAATGTAATGTGCTCGTTGGACGAGAAGAATACGTGTCTAATGTAATGTGCTCGTTGGACGAGAAGAATACGTGTCTAATGTAATGTGCTCGTTGGACGAGAAGAATACGTGTCTAATGTAATGTGCTAGTTGGACGAGAAGAATACGTGTCTAATGTAATGTGCTCGTTGGACGAGAAGAATACGTGTCTAATGTAATGTGCTCGTTGGACGAGAAGAATACGTGTCTAATGTAATGTGCTCGTTGGACGAGAAGAATACGTGTCTAATGTGCTCGTTGGACGAGAAGAATACGTGTCTAATATGCTTATTGGCCGAGAAAAATACGTGTCTAATACTGAAATAGTAGTATTTCTTTTTCTTCTTCTTCTGCGTACACAGTCAGACAGTAACCATTATTTTTTCGAAAAAAGCGGCGGTCATCCTGAGGCTCTCGCCACTGCCATAGAGCTTGTCTTGCAGTTCCACTGGTAATGGCCACATCTGCTCTCTCTGATCCTCGTATGTCGGGCAGTTCTGCAGCAGATGTTCAGTGGTCATTTTACCAGTACCGCACGGGCATTCGTCGGTACACCCTATCTTCAATTTGTTGAATAGGTGGTACCTCAGTCTGTTGTGGCCAGTGCGAAGTCTGAAGACAACTACCTGCTCTCTTCTGTTCAACTGGTAATAGGCATCGTTTTTGGTGTAACCAGTATGTTCGGTTTCCCATTTGGTCATGTATCTGGCTTTGATAAGCCGTTTTGACTCTTCGTACGTCATACTGGTATCTGTTTGTGGTAGTCTTGCACCTTCTTTTGCCAGTCTGTCTGCCTCCTCGTTGCCTTGGATGTTGCAGTGTGACAGGACCCACTGTACCACTACCCTTTTTGGTGCGGACTGCTGGCACAGTTTGCAGAGTGCTGCTCTTAAGTCATTAAGCTCAGTGTTTTTCTGGCTTTTTAGCGCTGTGACTACGGCGAGAGCATCTGTCAGCAGGACTATATGGCTCTCATTTTCGCTGTGTGTCAACATTTCTTCCACTGCCGCCCTCAGTGCCTCTGCCTCCGCTCTGAAATTGCTTGTGTACTTACCAGTAGCGAATGACAGTGTTATTTTTCTGCCATTTGGTAGGTTCAGGAATGCTCCTGCCCCTCCGTTCTGTGTAGTGTTTGTAACAGAACCGTCGGTGTATGCATGGGTCCAGTCCATGCTTGGGTAGCTTTTCGTTATGAAGCTTAGGGTAGTATCTCTCCTTTCTTTTTCAGTCTGGCAGTTTTTGTTTGCAATACCTGGTATATTTTCTACCACCTCTGGAAATATATCCTGCCTCCAGGTAGGTTTTCGTACAGTAGTGATGGGTTTTGGTGTTGTTAGTGCGTTTATGGGATCTTCGTGCATCTTTGCTTTGGCTATTTCTGCAAAGTTTCTCCGCTTTAGTTTCCCATTTCCCAAATTGTTTAGTCTCTGGTACATTGGATGGTCCGTCAGTCTTCGGAGTTTCTCTGACTGCAGCTGGGCTCTGCAGTCTCTTCTATCGGTCATGGATTGCATTTTTGTAATCTTTTCAAGTTCTACAATTGGCGTTGACTTCATGCCACCTGTTATAATTCTCATGGCTTGGTTTTGAAGTTTGTTAACTTTATCGAAGTTCGCCTTCGCTGCTGTTGTCCATGCCGCAATGCCATACTCGAGAACTGGTCTCACTCTTCCAGTGTACAGTTTCTTTAGTATGCCTTCGTCTGCTCCCCAGCTTGTGCCAGCAAGTTTCCTCATGATCGCCATTCTTTCTCTGGCTTTCATTCGGTTTCTCTCAATCTGACTTTTCCATGTCATGCGCCGATCAAATGTGACTCCCAGATAGGTTGGGGTGTCGATTTTGCCATTTAGACTTAATTTGGTACTTTGGGGTTTTAATGAAAGCGAGAATATTGTGCATGTGGTTTTCTCCTCGTTTATTTTGACCAGCCATGAGTTCGCCCACTCTTCCAGCGATGTTAGGGCCGTCTGCATCCGATTTCTTGCTATGGTGAGATTCTTTTCAGAGGTCCACATAGCCAGATCGTCTGCAAACATTGAGCTATGGACTCTTCTTGGTATATTCGCTGTAATATCGTTTATATATACCAGGAAGAGTGTGGGTGACAATACTCCCCCTTGGGGTACTCCCTGCTCGAGTGTCACCTTTTTGCTCATATGCCCTTGTACTTGGACTCTGGCCGTTCTTTGTTTGAGGTAGTGGTTGATCCACTTGTACATCTTCCCACAGACATCACTTCTTCTTAGCTTGACTCTAAGTCCGTCCTTCCAGACTTTGTCAAATGCCTTTTCCAGATCCACCCAAACAGCTTCTGTGTGTTTCTGTGCCTGGTAGGCATCTTCTATCTCCTGGGCTATGAGGATGACCTGGTGCTCAGTGGATCTGTGCTGTCTAAAGCCGGCTTGCTGTGGAATTAGTATTCGTTTTTCTTCCAGATGCCACATCAGTCTGGTGTTTATCATCCGTTCCATCAGCTTGCCGACACAGCTCAGTAGGCTGATGGGCCTGTATCCATTTGGATCTGTTTTATCCTTTCCTGTTTTTGGTACTGGTACCAGTATTGCGTCTTTCCATGCCTGGGGTACAATACCCCTTTTCCAGCTTTGGTTCAGGACTGATAGTAGTTTCCTCTTCGCTGTTTGGCCCAGCCCCATCAGCATTTCGTTTGTTATCCCGTCTTTTCCGGGAGATTTCCTTTTCTTTAGTGTTCTCATAGCCTCTTCCATTTCGCGCATTGTTAGTTTGGCCATCATGTGCTCTTCAGGAGCCGTATTTATGTTTTCGTGTCCCTTTAGCTCTTCGCTAATGTCTGTATGCTTATCTGCAGGGACCTCGATGTGGTTTGCTCTGGCATAGTGATCGACAAAGGCGTTTGCGGCTTTCTTACCTGTGATCAAGTTCTCGCCCTGCTTGATAGTAATTTGTTTATTTGACGGGGTTTCGTCGTTCATGGCTCTGACTAGCTTCCATAGCTTGTTCCCGTCTCTGTCCAGGTTTAGACTTTCCGTTTTATTTTTCCAGCTTTCTCTTGCTGTTTGATTGAGAGTGTGTTTTTACTTCGCCGCGGCAGCTTTGAGGGCGATGTTTGCCTCCATGGATTTTTCTCGCTCTGCCATGTTTCTAGCATTTGTTACTGCATCTTCCACTTTCTGCAACTCATCATTCCAGTAGGGATTATAGTTTTTCCTAGCTCCTCTTGGGATGGTTTCAGTGGCGGCTTGCATTATTGCCTTGCTTAGGCTCTCTACCATGGGCTTCATTTTGGTGTTTCGTGTGTTGATGGTTTCACACAGCCCATCTGTCAGGATTGCAAATCTGTCCCAGTCGGCTCGTTTGTAGTTCCAACGTGGGAGCGGTTTTGTTTCCTGTGGGCCTACTTCCATGTCAATGGTTAGCCTGATCGGCCTGTGGTCGCTACCTGCCAGTTGGTTTAGCACCTGGCGGTCTATTTTATGGTGTATGTCCTGTGTGGAGAAGGCCAAATCTAGAGTCGAGGTGGTATGCCATGTTCTTGAATAGAAGCTAGGGCTATCCTCCGGCCTATTGATTAGGGAGAGATTTGCATCTATCTCCCAATCTTCCACTTCGTCACCTCTGCTGTCTGTGTCAGAGTAGCCCCATCTCTCCGAGTGGCTGTTGAAATCTCCAACTACTATGCAGTTGGAATCTCTGACCTCCATACTCGAGAGCGATAGGTCTCTATTTGGTGGTCCGTACAGATTGAAAATGCGGAGCTTCGTCTCTTGAGCCATTATGTCAACTCCTACAATTTCTGCTTGTCCGGTGTGATTGACAGATACCGCGCTACTCGGTATGCAGTTTCTGGTCAGTATCAGGACCCCTCCTTTGTGGCCTTCTCTATCTAGACGGAAGGTATGATATCCTCTGATTGAGAATTTATGGTTATTGTTGAGGTGCGTTTCCTGGATACATGCCACGTCAATCTTACCTTCATGCAGGTGGTGTGTTAGGGAAAGTTTTTTGTTAATGACTCCCTCCGCATTCCACTGTAGTATTTTGAGGGTCTTGAGGTTTTGGCCAATAGAAGTTGCCCCATAGCCATGTGCCTTGACTCCACGACACATGGGTGGGTGACCACCAGTAGTCAAGGGTGGGCCCCTTCGAGGCGTGAGGCCCGGCACTATCGCTGTCTGGCGGGACTCCGCAGGATGAGCGCCATGCGTTTTTCTAATAGGTTGTACTGCCATCATACTGTGATTTACGTTGCACTGTTTGTTAGGCTTGCGGCCCCGTGCATACGATTTCAACAGGCGTTTCTGTAGGGATGCCCTCCTTAGCCTTTGGCTGTCCCCAGCCTATCTGCAAGGCAGCAGTTGTTTATGATCTGAGTTTTCTTTCTTATGGAAGTTGTCTTACTGACTATCGAGTCTTCACTACTCGTGTCTATAGGGTGCAATGATGATATGTGATATGATATATGAGATGGACTGGTTTACCCGGAAGAGAGGCAGTCCAGTGTGTCTGTATCCCAGGATCGTCACGTCCTGCCAGAAACGTAGCATTTGCATGTGAGTATCTCTTTTTCCCTTTATTTTCTTGGCTTCTATGCAGGGATGGTACGCCTAGCATTCCCCGCCACCTGGGGTGTTGACACAGTGGGGCAGGTGTGCAATGTCCACTGGTCTGCATCTCTTCTGCGTCCAGCATGATAGTTATATGGCTGATAACGTACAGAGGTAGATATCGTAGCCGGAGTGCATTTAGCCAGAGGACAAGCCTGGTAATGTCACAGAGATGTTGTTCGCCTGGTGTGCGGACAACTCTCATGGTCAGTGGTTGAGTCTTGACAGTTCACAGTGAGGTGGCTGCTCTACTGTTTTCGACACCCCGACCAGGTACTAAGTCTTTGGTTGGTGGTTTCGCACCCCATCGCCGTATAAGGTGAGTATCGAGCAGTTGTCCGCCCGCTTTGATTGGCGGACGGCAAGGACCTCTTACTGTGGCTCTACATGATAGGACTGGGGCGCAAGCCCCAGGTCCCGAGCATGTAGGAGCCTCCCATTGCAGTGGTGCTGAGATTTTGGGCGGGATTGCGGCTTACAAGGGTTCGGCCGTAATCCCCCACATGGTAGCCTCGCGCCCTTGGCTTATCAGCCTGGTACGTGAACCAAAGTGTCTGCGGCTCCTCTCGATTTGAGCTGGTTTTCCATAGCAACGCCCTGTCATTTGTAGGGTAAAACTGACCTGTCTTCAGATGATCTATTTCCAGCACCCGTTCACTATTTGGTCAGACGAATTTATTGAGGGCTTTTGTTTGTCAATGACCAGGTATTTGAAATCTGCGGTTTCTGCGGAGTTAAACACGATTTCCGTAGCGTTCTTTCATTTGAGTGTTTGAGAGCTGACTTGTCATCCGTGAGTCTAATACCAGCGTACGTTCATTATTAGACCCAAACGGTAGTGCTCTCGATTTGTCAGTTGTTCTACAGTATTGGCGTGTTCAGTCAAATTAAGCCACAGGTTCCACACCTGGTGGTGCCCTTCCGTCAATTAAATAGTAGTATTTAATTGAGGGGTTTGTAACTTGGGACTCAAGTGTTTGGGTTTTGATTAAGTTAGGTGACCAGCACCCTGTCTCCATGCCTCGGCTTTCTAACAAGGTCAGGTACCAGATTACCGTGTGGGTAGACGACTACAGTGTAGTGTCGCTACTGACATCTTAATGATAGGTATTAAGTAAATGCTAAAGAGGGAGGGGGTGGAGATGTGCCTCGTTATAGATATGCCGACGTGGAGAAAGTGTTAAGTCTTTATTGTACGAAAAATCCACATTTTTTTGGCGTTGGTAGAGGGACATGTTCGTTGCCATGTATGTCCTAGCTCCAAGTTAGTCAGGTTCCCTTAACAGCTGGGTAGACTTGAGCGAGACTTGCGCAAATGAGTACCCAGCCTATTGTGTAGTGAGAGACAAATAATCCTACCTCACTGCCACTCAGACTATCAGTCAGTACAATACAATAACAGTTAAATGTTCCACCTCGTGTAATGTTCAAAACTTCTAACTTCTATAGAACCAATTACCAAACAGATTACCATTCCGAATGGTGCAGATCGATTGTATGTTATCTGGATCAATATTGTAGCTGAATTATAGCTTTATGTTAGGTAATTGCTTACTAGAGATATCGTAGCGAGTGGTGGATCGCTTGCATCTTATTTCAAAACGTGTCGGGTTCTATCTCCCTTATCAACACGCATCAAGCCGATACAGCTGTAAAGAGTACCTCGGCTTCCTGTTAGAAAAGAAAATCTAGCGAGGAAGGAAACTGATCAGTCTACCTCATAACATGCCGAAACCTAGCACACTTGCTTCTCTATCACTTGATCCTCGATAGTAGTGGCCACTGTAGAGTTTCCTAGCCCTTTACGGATTTACTTTGTCGCTTCTCGTCTACACTTGATTTAGATGTTTGGGAAGCTATTCTACGCGTATAACAGATCTTCAACCTGGCCTGATTCTGGCTGCCATTGGTCTCGCATGGACTGTCTTATATTGCTTCTGTTACGTGACTCCTGGTACTGCATAGTGCCACATAAAAGCTCGCTAAATGCTGATGACGGATACTTGTGACTTTGTTGTGGTGAAGCAGCGGCCGATGTATTTCACATAAATCACACCATGAGAACTGTATGATACAGCAACCAGTATGCATTGCAATGTTCCTACGATCAACTCGACTGTTGAGGAAAGGTAAGTGCATTATTGATTTGTTTATAAACACAGACACACCTTTGACATAATGTGCATATTACGCTTCTAACAAAGAAGGAAACAAACAAACACAAATAGAATAACCAATTCACAAAATTAACAAAATGAAGCAATGCCCATTTTTTCTATAGCACATAATTCGTCATTGTAAAAGTACTAATACCAGATAAATAACATTTAAAAAATAATAAAAAGAAACAAAACTTCGAATGAAAACCCCATTTCAAGAAATTGACAATCTAGTTGATGCTTATCTAGTTTTGTTGGTCGGGAACCTAGCGCAGTTATTTTGGCTATTTCTTTACGCTGCTTTGCAATTGTGTATTATGTTATGCCCATTCCAATGATTCCTTTGCCATTGTACGATTTTGTACCACAAGAATAAACTTTATTAAACTAACAATCAGTTTTTTAACAATTGAGAGTCACTAACTTACTATATTTTCATGCTATAAACATAAGTTACAGTGTGCTTTCATGCTGCGAACATACGCTACACTGTAGAATCATGCTACAAACATGAACTACACTGTAGTTTCATGCTACAAACTTAAGCTACACAGTACTTTCATGCTACAAACTTAAATCTAAACTGTACTTTCATGCTACAAACATAAGCTACACTGTACTTTGATGCAACAAATATAAGCTACACTGTAATTTTGTGCTACAAACGTTATCTGCAATGTAATGATTGCAAAAACAATACTAACTTAATGGGGCAAAACCCAACTGAAACTTCCATTTTGATGTATAAATGACAAGAACAGATCCGCTCCTTCTCTTGTGATGCCAGGGATATTTTATTAGTCAGGAATGATGATGGTGATGATAATGATGATAATGATGATAATGATGATGGTGATGCTAATGATGATAATGATGATAATGATATAATCCTTTCAGCTGTAACTCTTGACAGCCAAATGCCTACCAGACAAAGACACACGTCTTTCTGAAAGGCTTCATGATATGGTAGAGGAATGTATGAACATATATTTCGTGTATTACCAAAGAGAAACAGTCCAGTGTGTCTGTGTTCAAGGATCCCGGCGTCCTGAAAAGAACATAGCATGCGCACCGGATTCGACCATTTCATAAATCCTCGGTCGGTCGTGACAGCTCATCTGCAGTGAAGGCATTTGTGGTATTTCCTGCCCTCTGGAAGATCGTCACAAAGGGACTGAGGTGCAATGTCTTCTGACTTATCTCTTTATCATCCATGGGCATAATTGTTAGAGGAAAAACAGAAAATAACGAAGCAAGAATTCATTTAACCCATGGGGTTGGGGTGGATTGGTGCATCTCAAACCATATACCACTCATCGGTACGTTCTGCAGCTAGACCTATATAGCTCCACACGCTATTCCGCAAACCCTGGTCTGACCCGTCCGACTTGGGTGACCCTACCAGGAGTAAAGATTCAGCCAGCATAGCCCCAAGAATAATTGGAATGCGCCAGCTATCTAATCTCGACAAAGTAGGCTTATCAATGAAGAGATTAGTGAAGAGAACATAATGAGCGCTCACAATCGTGCTTGTCGCAAGAGGCGACATCTTAACTAAGAAAAACGTATATTCGTTTTTTTGTTAATGTAGGATATTTGTAGTGCTGTTTCTACCACTTTCTTTTACAACCCGATGTCTACTTGACTCACATGTGGATGTCAATGTTTGCCCTGAGATACGTTGGATGGTCTTGTATAACTAAAGTATTAGCATAATTCGACTAATGAGAGTTGTGCAAGGAGTTAGTAGTCTTATCATGTGAAACTTATTAGGACCATTACAGCGATGAAAGAGCATATACGTTATATGGCACAGGATTCATAGAAGCATTAATGTGTAATGTTGACTGGTTCTCCTCCCGGTTAAATATTCTACTAGTAGTGACCGATTCTACTAGTGGTGACCGATTCTACTAATGGTGACCGATTCTACTAGGGGTGATCGATTCTTCTAGGGGTGACCGATTCTACTAGTGGTGATCGATTCTACTAGTGGTGACCGATTCTACTAGGGGTGACCGATTCTACTAGGGGTGACCGATTCTACTAGGGGTGACCGATTCTACTAGGGGTGACCGATTCTACTAGGGGTGACCGATTCTACTAGGGGTGACCGATTCTAATAGGGGTGACCGATTCTACTAGTGGTGATCGATTCTACTAGGGGTGACCGATTCTACTAGGGGTGACCGATTCTACTAGTGGTGACCGATTCTACTAGTGGTGACCGATTCTACTAGTGGTGACCGATTCTACTAGCGGTTACCGATTCTACTAGGGGTGACCGATTCTACTAGGTTTGATCAATTCTTCCAGGGGTGACCGATTCTGCTAGGGGTGACCGCTTTTACTATTAGTCACGAAGAATTCTATTAGTGGCTACCGATTTTGTTAATTGTGAAAGATGATATTAATGGTGACCGATTCTATTAGTGGTGACCGATTCTACTCCAGGTAACCGATTCTGTTATTTATGAGAGATTCTGTTAGTGGTGACCAATCCTTTTTTTTAAATCGAGCAGTGAGCGTTCCTTTTAATGGTGAAATATTCAACTAATGCTTACTGATTCTAATAATGGTGACCGATTCTACTAGTTGTAGACGATTCCATTAATGGTGACCGATTCAATTATTGGAAACCGATTCTACTAGTGGTGACCGATGCTACTAGTTGTTTTCAATTATATTAGCAATCACCGATGCTAATAGTTGGTATGATTCTATTAATGACACAGATTTTATTAATGGTGACCGAATTTAATAGTGGTGACCGAATCTATAATTGATAACTATTCTAATAGTGCCCGATTCTATTAGTGCTAACAGATTCTATTGATGGTGATCGAATCTATTAAAGGTGAGATATACTATTAATAGTCACAAATGTTATTAGTAGTGACCGATTCAATAAAGGTGACTAATTTTTTTTAGTGGTGACCGATTCTATTAATGGTGAGCAATTTTATTAGTGGTTGCCGATTCTATTAATGATGTCCGATTCTATTAGTAGTGACCGATTCAACAAATGTGGACTGAATCTAATGGTGGTGACCGATTCTATTCGTAGTGATCGATTCTAATGATGATGAGTGGTGAACAATTCTATTTCTGGGGACCGATTATATTAGTGCTTAGCAATTCACCTAGTGGTGACCGATTATATTAATGGTGACCGATTATATTAATGGTGACCGATTCTGTTGGTGGTAACCAATTGTAACAGTGGTGAGCTATTATATAAATGCTGACCGATTATATTAGTGCGGAACCGATTCTATTATTACTGACCGATCCGATTATTGGTGACCGATTCTAATAGTAGTGACCGATTTTATTAGTGTTGACTGCTCATGTTATTGGTGACTAATTCTATTATTTCTGACCGTTTATATTTGTGTGAGTCATTCTATTAGTATTGACTGCTCCTATTGGTGGTGACCGATTATTATAGTGTTGACCGATTGTATTAGTGACGACCAATTTTATTAGTTGTAATCGATTTTATTATTGGAGATCGATTCTAATATTGGTGGCTGGTTCTAGTAACGGTGAACGATTATATATAATGGTAAAACGTTTTTATTATTGATGACAGATTCTACTAGTGCTGCCCGATTCTATCAATGGTGACCTATTGGGCTAGTGGTTACTGATTCTATTAGCGTGATCCATTTTATTAGTTATGACCAATTGTGTTATGGGTGATCGTTTTACTAATGGTCACATATTCTATTAGTGAGGGAACGATTATTGAGAACAAATTCTGTTTGTGTTAATCGATTCTGTTAATTTTCTAGAACACGGCATACCACCTCTACTCCTGACTTGGCGTTTTCCACGGTGGATATTCACCACAAAATAGACAAAATACAAATACAAATACACTCTAAACCAAAGAGCAAGAGAAAGTTGGAAAAACAAAACAGAAAGCCTCAATTTAGACAAAGAAGGGAACAAACTATGGAAGCTAGTCAGAGCCATGAATGACAAAACTCCATCAAACAAACAAATTACAATCAAACAGGGTGACAACATGCTCACTGGAAAAAAGCAGCAAACGCCTTTGTTGAACATTATGCCAGAGCAAACCACATTGATGTCCCAGCAGATAGGCATACAAACATTAGTAAAGAGCAAAAGGGGCACGACAACATCAATATGGCACCAGAAGAGCATATGATGGCAAACTTAACAATGAATGAAATGGAAGAGGCCATGAGAACGTCACAGAAAAGGAAATCTACAGGAAAAGACGGGATAACAAACGAAATGCTGATGGAGCTGGGCCAAACAGCAAAGAGGAAACTACTATCAGTCCTGAACCAAAGCTGGAAAAGAGGTATTGTACTCCAGGCATGGAAAGACGCAGTACTTGTACCAGTACCAAAGAAAGGAAAAGACAAAACATATCCAAATGGATACAGGCCTATCAGCCTACTGAGCTGCGTAGGCAAACTGATGGAACGTATGATAAACACCAGACTGATGTGGCATTTGGAAGAAAAACACATACTAATTCCACAGCAAGCAGGCTTTAGACAGCACAGATCCACTGAGGAGCAGGTCATCCTCATAGCCCAGGAAATAGAAGATGCCTACCAGGAGCAAAAACACACAGTAGCGGTTTGGGTGGACTTAGAAAAGGCTTTTGACAAAGTTTGGAAAGAGGGTCTGAGAGTCAAGCTAAGAAGAAGTGAAGTTTGTGGGAAAATGTACAAATAGATTAGTCACTACCTCAAAAACAGAACAGCCAGAGTTCAAGTACAAGGGCAGATGAGCAAAAAGGTGACACTTGAGCAGGGAGTACCCCAAGGGGGAGTACTGTCACCCACACTCTTCCTAGTGTATATAAATAACATAACAGAGAATATACCAAGAAGAGTCCATAGCTCAATGTTTGCAGACGATCTGGCTATGTGGACCTCTGAAAAGAATCTCACCATAGCAAGAAATCGGATGCAGCAGGCCCCTAACATCGCTGGAAGAGTGGGCGAACTCATGGCTGGTCAAAATAAACGAGGGAAAAACGACATGTACAATATTCTCGCTATCAAACAAACCCAAAAACACCAAATTAAGTCTTAACGGCAAATACCTGCAGCCAAACGACAACCCAAACTACTTGGGAGTCACATTTGATCGGCGCATGACATGGAAAAGTCAGATCGAGAGAAATCGAATGAGAGCCAGAGAAAGAATGGCAATCATGAGGAAACTTGCTGGCACAAGCTGGAGAGCAGACGAAAGTATACTAAAGAAACTGTACACTGGAAGAGTGAGACCAGTTCTCGAGTATGGCATTGCGGCATGGACAACAGCAGCAAAGGCGAACTTCGATAAAATTAGCAAACTCCAAAACCAAGCCATGAGAGTTATAACAGGAGGCATGAAGTCAACGCCAATTGTAGAACTTGAAAAGATTACAAAACTGCAATCCATGACCGACAGAAGAGACTGCAAAGCCCAGCAGCAATCAGAGAAACTCAGAAGACTGACTGACCATCCAATGCAACAGAAACTAAACAATTTGGGAAATGGGAAACTAAAGCGGAGAAACTTTGCAGAAATAGCCAAAGCAAAGATGCACGAAGACCCCATGAACGCACTAACAACACCAAAGCCCATCTCTACTGTACGAAAACATGGAGGCAGCATATATTTCCAGAAGTGGTAGAAAAAATACCAGGTATTGGAAACAAAAACTGCCAGACTGAAAAAGAAAGAAGAGATACTACCCTGAGCTACATAACGAAAAGCTACCCAAGCATGGACTGGACCCATGAATACACCGACGGTTCTGTAACAAACGCAACACAGAACGTAGGGGCAGGAGCATTTCTGAACCTACCAAATGGCAGAAAAATAACACTGTCATTCGCTACTGGAAAATACACAAGCAATTTCAGAGCGGAGGCAGAGGCACTGAGGGCGGCAGTGGAAGAAATGGTGACAGATAAAAGGAATGAAAGCCATATAGTCATGCTTACAAATGCACTGGCCGTAGTCACAGCACTAAAAAGGCAGAAAAATACTGAACTTAATGATTTAAGAGCAGTACTCTGTCAACTATGCCAGCAGTCCGCACCAAAAAGGGTAGTGATACAGTGGGTTCCATCCCACTGCAACATCCAAGGCAACGAGGAGGCAGACAGACTGGCAAAAGAAGGTGCAAGACTACCACAACCAGATACTAGTATGACATACGAAGAGTCAAAACGGCTTATTATAGCTAGATACATGACCAAATGGGAAACCGAACATACTGGCTACACAAAAAAACGATGCCTATTACCAGTTGAACAGAAGAGAGCAGGTCGTGGTCTTCAGACTTCGTACTGGCCACAATAGACTGAGGTACCACCAATTCAACAAATTAAAGATAAGTGGCACTGACGAATGCCCGTGTGGTACCGGGAAAATGACCGCTGAGCATTTGCTGCAAAACTGCCCGACTTACAAGGATCAGAGAGAGCAGATGTGGCCATCACCAGTGGCAACACTAGACAAGCTCTATGGCAGTGTCGACAGCCTCAGGATGACCGCTGCTTTTTTCGAAAAAATAAAGGTTGATGTCTGACTGCGTACGATGAAGAAAAAGAAGAAGAATCTTCTGATAACTTGAACAGCCTGAAGAAATTATAGCAGAGCACCAATAAAATGTTAAAAGTAAAAGTCTTAAGAGCCTGTGTTTTTCCTGTGACAGTTTATGGCTGCGAATCATGGACGATTACCAAAACCTCTAGACAAAGAATCGAATCCTTCGAGTCAAAATGTTACAGAAAGATCCTCAGAATACCCTGGACAGAGAAAAAAACAAATGTAGACATTCGGCAAGAGTTGAGCATAGAGGAGAACTGGTTTATCAATTCCATTTTGGCTAGAAAATGCAAATACTTTGATCACACCAAGAGACACAACGGTCTCGCGAGAACAGTGATGGAAGGTATGGTGCCAGGCAAAAGAGGTAGGGTAGACCAAGACCATCATGGCACCAAGATATCCAGGAATGCCTGGGTATGACTGTGGTGGAGGCTGGAGTTTTGGCAAGGGAACGAGTTTCTTTCAGACAGACTGTGATGGGAGCGACGTTCTTTAAAGGACATGCTACATGATGATGACGATAACTTGAAGAGAGTCACGGATAGAATGAAGTAACTAGAAAGACACGATGGAAGTGCTTCTAGTTATCAGCTTAATCACTGTAAGCTTATCAACTTCCAATCCAGGATGTACCACCTGCTTTATATTTTAAACACGAGTGTTGCATAATACAGATGATGATAGCAATTCAATAGTAAATCTTTATACAGCTACCACGCACGAGACATCCACAGATGTATTTAAGATCAAACAGGTGGAAGAAATCGTTAGAGCTTATCAATGTACGGCCTCTAGAGAGCAATGCCCCGTCACTTCCTGTCAGTCGTTATTTTGAGATACGGTATAAAGTTATTTAGAATCAATTTGTTTGTTTTGCTCGTGAGTATTTCTTTCTTTCTGCATCCTTGCGGCATTCATAAAAGTAATCAATCAATCAATCATTCTCTCTCTATCTCTCTTTATCTCTCTATCACTCTCTCTCTCACCCTCTCTCTCTCTATATATATATATATATAAAACTTCTTAGTCTGGATGTCTGCCTCTCTATATGGTCATCAGTCTGCCTACTGTCATCTCTTGCTAGGGCCAGAGCCAGAAAAGTTTGCACTCTAGGCAAGGCTAGCTTAACTACTTGCAATCAAGAAACCCTTCCCCACCCCGAACGTCTCCCCACACACAAAGGGAGGGGAGGGGGAAGAGAGAGAGAGAGAGAGAGAGAGAGAGAGAGAGAGAAAGACTTTGCTAATATAAATTTTCAAAATATGAAACAGGGAATCATTAATTGTTTTGTAAAAACGGTAACAAATCTGCTATTCACCAATATTCTATTATCTTTAGCAAAAACAAAAGAAAATGTTTGTAAATAATCTTCAGACGTATAACCTTGTTGTTGCTCAGTTATTGCTGTTAAGCTGTTTGCGCCTACGCCGCTGAAAGCAAAATGTCCGTTGAATCACAGACATAGGGTTTACAAGTGGTTTTTAAAAAAAAAATTTCTGAGCCGAAGTCACGAGACCTATTCCATTCTGCCCAATATACAATGAGAAGATATCTAGTTTTATGTTTACAGTAAGGGAAGGAGGTGACACCATCCAAAGGGAGATCTCTCCAATTATGTAAAGCTAAATTAGCGTAGACTGGCTCTTGGCTCTCCAAAGATTCTCCACACAGCTTGGCGAAATTCTACAATCTAGTTCTTGGTACTCTCAATGGATCGTCATTTCCTAAGATTTTTCAAACAGTACTACATTACTATAGTCTTATAGTCTGGCTCTTGAATCGGCGAAGGGATCTACCATCATCACTGTCCCCTCGATCGCATTCTCCTGACATGTAGGGCTAAAATCATATGCTCTGGATCTGTGGGCTCTCAATGAATCATCAACTCCCACAGTCACATCATACTGTTCTCCCATAGTAGTTCAACCACTATTGGGTCCTTAGCCATGCATCCGTCAGGGTAATGCCTGGATATGACGAATGCCTACGTTGTTCTCTTTACTAAATGTATAATGTTGGCTACTCAGAATATTACAGAGCAAAGGGAATCGTACTGTTGTTTCACATCATGACCCGAAATTTACGTTTCTAAGACGCATAATGTTGATGTGTTTCATGGTCATTGTCATCCATATTACCCTGGATCTCGTGCAAGTGTATCCATATATATCTGAATAACAAAACCACCAGTAATCTCCACTGACGATGAGGTTCTCGATGTAGTAAATCATTTGACGTACTTGGGATCCTCAGTCAATAATAAACTATCCCTGGACTAAGAGGTCATTATCTGGATAGGAAAATGAACAGATCAGCAAAAAGGGTCTGGGAGAACAAGAAGCTCACTGTTAAAACAAAACCACTTATTTACCAGACCTGTGTCCTCAGCGTCCTTCTTTATGGTCTACCTATATGCACTAGGCGAGGTGGCTAAACAGCTATCACACGAGGTGTCTGCGCAGGAACCTGGAGGTTGGATGGCAAGACAAGATCACCAACGCAGACGTGTTGGAGAGAACAGACATTGCCCCAATCTTTTAAATGCTTATCCATCGAAGGCTCCGCTGGCTGGGACTCATTCGGAGGATGGATGATGACAGAATACCAACATATTTTCTCTATGGGGAATAACAGTTGGAGAAAAGATCTCGGGGCCGGCCACTACTTTGGTACAAGGATGTATGCAAGCGGGATAGGAATGATGCAGACATCGATTTGTAATCATGGGAACATGACGCCATTGATCGTGTTACATGGAGGGGCAGAATTAAGCATGAAATACAGACAAAGGAGATATTGATTGCTGATAGGCTAAAGACTCAGTTTGAGAAAACACGCCACACCGTGCGATGCCGTATACGGTCCTGACTTTCATCGCACACACTGGGGAAGACGCTGCTCTGTCCGGATTGGTCTTACGAGTCACATTTGTTACCGTCATTGACTAGCTGCAGACTCTTTTTTTCTATCAAAGCACAATTACTATCGTCTGACAAGGCGGAAAGACCTAATCATTGATATATATTCGCACAAATTTGCTAACAAAGAAGTGGGTAGCCAAGATTCGTTCTACATTTTTTACATAAAATTGAAACTACATGTAAAGAGGCATAACAATCTAACAGAATATACATTTTTCATAAGGTGATCTAATTAATGAAATCATATTTAGAAGAAGAGTTTTAATATTTATATTAAGACTCATATATTTATATATACACATGTCCTGACATTTTTGACTCGCCTATTTAAGTTGGATGTTGAAAGAAGCGAAGTTTAGCCATGGACATGCTACTTACATGTTTACATACACACATACACACACACACATACATACACACATACACACATACATACATACATACATACATACACAACTTGCGATATGCTGATGACAATGTATTGATAGCGCCGAATGAGTCAGATGTACAAGAACTGGTCAACATGGCAATTATTCAAAGCGAAACAAAGACCTCAGCTTAAATCAAAAGATATAAGTAATAGTAGTAACTAAGAAGCACAACTATCACAAATGTTGAGTAAAGGCGAACGAGACAGAACTCAGACAAGTATGCTCATTTCAATCCTCACTCACTTCAGCCCTGATAGGAGACACACTTTTCAAATAAAGAATACGATAGCCAAGGCAGTCAGCCAGAGTCTGCTCAGAATATTGTAAAATAAAATCCAATCACTGGATCTAATAAAGAAAGTTGTTGGATGTTACATGGTAACCAGTACTGGCATACGGCAACGAGTCATGGACAATCAGCAGACAAGTACAATGATCATTGGATGTAACGGAAATGTGGTTTACAGAAGATTCTAAAAATTGAATGGACTGCAAAGGAAGATCATAACGAGTTCGTTGAGGAGGCACAGACGCAAAGACAGGATATCAGGATATATATTTTCGGGCATGTTATGAGAAGAACACATGGTGACGACGGACAGAATCGCAGGAAAGACGGATAAAGGGAGGGAAGCAAAGAGAGATAACATTGGATAGCTTGAAGACATGGTAGGAGAGGCGATCTGACAAACCACAAATATGATAAGAGAAAATGGAGGTTAATGATAGCCAAGACATACTGCACGGCTCTTGATGATTACGATATACATATAGTATACACACTCTCTCTCTCACACACACACATACACACATACATACACACATACACACGCATACATACACACATACATACACACACATACAAAAACACATATACATACAAACTTACACACACATACACATTCAAACACACACATTCACACACAAACACACGCATACACACATACATACACATACATATACACACACATAAAGACATACACACATATACACACATATACACACATATACACACATTCACACACATACATACACACACACATACACACATACCCATACATACACACATACACACAAACACACACACATACATGCACACACATACACACACATTCATACACACACATAAACACATACACATACATACACACATGCACACACAAACACACACATACATACACACACATACATACACACACAAACACACACATACACACACACATATACATGTTGTTGTTGTGAATGCCCACAATGAGTGGGTTTACTGTTGTGCAGCCTGAAAAGGACGTTTATTAGCGGGTTGCAGCAGCTTTCATCACATCCTCATGAGCGTACAGATGAAGGTGTACCGGGGTCCTCAAAAGATTGTGCTATGCTTCACTTCATCTGCGTGTCACTCACTACGACGGGGATCACGTAGATCCTCACCTCGTAAGCCAGACTTCCAAGAAAAACTGTCTTTTTCTAGGAATGACTATATATACCGTATATGTACATAAGTTCAGTTTTTTATTGGTAAAAAGGTTTGAATAAAACTGCGCCAGTGAAAGGTAATTTCTGGGCTCATCTGCAGTGCGGTTTGACCGGCTGTAAAGTTAGCCAACTGATAGCGCCGTACTGTCTTTGCCATTCTACAAGGTTATATATATCAAGCTTTTCAATTTCGACGAACAATACATTTTATTGAACATTCAAGGGCCGGCGAAAAAACATGAATGTCAGAATTGTTATATACGGCAAAGAAATAATCACATTAAATTTAGCAGGAAATTTAGAAAATTGGGAGCAGCACATTAGTGATTATTTTCAGGGTTGGGTGTATTTTGAGATAGATAGCTAGCGAGGAGAGAGAGAGAGAGAGAGAGAGAGAGAGAGAGAGAGAGAGAGAGAGAGAGAGAGAGAGAGAGAGAGAGAGAGAGATAGAGAGAGAGAGAGAGAGTGAGACAGACAGAGAGAGCAGATGTTAGAGTTTGTATTAAGAGTACCGGATATTATGAGAGAAGTGGAGCCCAGTAGCGCAGTGCTGGCTTCGCATCTGAGTGGTCCTGGGTTCAGTTGAGGCGGAAATGCCGGAAGCGGAAATGTTTTTTTCAGACCCAGTCTTAAATGGGTACCGGTTCAGTCTGGGAAAATGCTGATCACATCGCTGACAACACTAAGTGCCGTGGTTTACAAAATAATATGGGCCTAACACCATATTTCCTATGCGCTGCATGGCGTGACGGGATCTTTTATTTTGTGAGAATGCGGATCCGCATCGTAACGTTTATATTCAGCGTTTGAGATGGTGCGTGAGAGGTGAGATGTACACTGAGGGTTGTTTTCAAAGTATTGCGAGAGAGTGAATCAGCACGTCAGAGATTATTTTCATGGTTGTATTCTTCTTCTTCTTCTTCTTCTTCTTCTTCTTCCTTCTTCTTCTTCTTCTTCTTCTTCTGCGTTCGTTCTCAATCTCCCACTACCAAACCCTGAAAGGGCTTAAGTAGCAGAATGTAGTCCAGAGAACGGAATGCGATGTGTCGTAGTTTACAGCTAAACTGCGATATTTGCACTTTTCGGTACAACACACGCGACCTCAGCAAGCCTTTTTTGAGTACCAGGTTAGCATTCCCTCTTCGATCCCTTCTCCTGCTGCAGCCTGTTATCCAGGATCACCGCGAGGAGGTGTAGAAGGGTGTTGACAGCTCTAGTTCGTTGGCCCTGATGCTAGCAGTCAGCTATGGGTCGGTGACCACTGCAGCTCATGCTCTGCTCAGCATCTTGATCCCCCATGGTTGTATTCAATACAGGATACTTACCGAAACGATTAAGACATCCATCTTTATCCCATTTCCTAAATAACCTCCGGTGGTAAATTGTAGAGACAGTCTGATAAGTCATATGACCCAGTTACTCCTCAATATCATTCAGGAAAAGATTGCAAATAAAATCAACAGTGAAGTAGGTGATGAACAGTTTGGTTTTAGACAGAACACTGAAACTAAGGAAGCAATACTTTGTCTTTAGATGCTGGCAGAAAAGTTCATAAAAATACAAAAGAGTGTTTATACAAAAGCATTTGACAGTCCAAAACGAAAAATTAATTGAGTGTCTACAGGCAAAGAAACTAAAGACATTAGGCTAGTCAGTAACATTTACTGGAGGGCAGGTGGCAAGATTAACATCGGCAAGAATTGCTCAAAGCATAATTTATATACAAAGACGAATGAGACAGGGATGTGTTGTCAACTTGTATCTTTAACATTTACACACAGAACATTTTCAAACTGGTTAAAGGAGTACCTGGAATAAACATCAATGGAAGAATAATCAACAATCAGAGATATGCTGATAATACTGTGTTGCTGGCTGAAAGTGGCGAATAGTTGCAAGAACTTGTGGATAATTTAGACATTGGCATTTATAAAACAAAAGTTATGTTATTTATAAAAACACATATGCAACTCAAAACACGTATCGGAGCGAACTAGAACAGGTAGACAACTAATTGTGTCTGGGACAGATAATTACACATGAAGATTGATGTGAGAGGGAAGTGGCGAATTTGCAACTTCCCTCTCACATCAATCAGCAGGTGTAGTTATCTGTCCCAGACACATATACAGAATGGAGAGAAGAAATCATCACGTTAAATGATGATGGTGGGAAAGATAGAAGTCATACATTATTGTCTATATACAGATTTAAAGACATTGTATGTGTGTGAGAGAGAGAGAGAGAGAGAGAGAGAGAGAGAGAGAAAATAGAGGAACCGTACATTATTGTCTATATACAGAATTAAGGACATTGTATGAGAGAGAGAGAGAGAGAGAGAGAGAGAGAGAGAGAGAGAATAGAGGAACCGTACATTATTGTCTATATACAGAATTAAGGACATTGTATGAGAGAGAGAGAGAGAGAAAGAGAGAGAGAGAGAAAATAGAGGAACCGTACATTATTGTCTATATACAGAATTAAGGACATTGTATGTGTTTGTGTGTGTGTGTGTGTATGTGTGTATGTGTGAGAGAGAGAGAGAGAGAGAGAGAGACAGAGAAAATAGAGGAACCGTACATTATTGTCTATATACAGAATTAAGGACATTGTATGTGTTTGTGTGTGTGTGTGTGTGTATGTGAGAGAGAGAGAGAGAGAGAGAGAGAGAGAGAAAATAGAGGAACCGTACATTATTGTCTATATACAGAATTAAGGACATTGTATGTGTTTGTGTGTGTGTGTGTGTGTGTATGTGTGTGTATGTGAGAGAGAGAGAGAGAGAGAGAGAGAGAGAGAAAATAGAGGAACCGTACATTATTGTCTATATACATAATTAAGGACATTGTATGTGTTTGTGTGTGTGTGTGTGTGTATGTATGTGTGTGTATGTGTGAGAGAGAGAGAGAGAGAGAGAGAGAGAGAGAGAGAAAATAGAGGAACCGTACATTATTGTCTATATACAGAATTAAGGACATTGTATGTGTTTGTGTGTGTGTGTGTGTTTTTGTGTGTATGTGAGAGAGAGAGAGAGAGAGAGAGAGAGAGAGAATAGAGGAACCGTACATTATTGTCTATATACAGAATTAAGGACATTGTATGTGTTTGTGTGTGTGTGTGTGTGTGTATGTGTGTGTGTGAGAGAGAGAGAGAGAGAGAGAGAGAGAGAAAATAGAGGAACCGTACATTATTGTCTATATACAGAATTAAGGACATTGTATGTGTTTGTGTGTGTGTGTGTGTGTGTGTGTGTATGTGTGTGTGAGAGAGAGAGAGAGAGAGAGAGAGAGGAGCCGTACATCATTCTCTATATACAAAATTAAGGATATAGGGAGAGAGACAGAGACAGAGAGAGAGAGAGAGAGAGAGAGAGAGAGAGAGAGAGAGAGAGAGAAGAGAATAGTCGAGCATTATAGTATATAGACAGAATTAAGAATATTGTTAGAGAGCTGAGCCGTACAGCCGGTCTAGAAGCTCTAAGTACAAGAAAAACGGGTGCCTAGAAACTCTACATACAACAGTCGGTGTCTAGAAGCTCTAAGTACAAGAAAAACGGGTGCCTAGAAACTCTACATACAACAGTCGGTGTCTAGAAGCTCTAAGTACAAGAAAAACGGGTGCCTGGAAACTCTACGTACAACAGTCGGTGTCTAGAAACTCTACGTACAACAGTCGGTGTTTAGAAGCTGTAAGTACAACAATCGGTCTAGAAGCTATAAGTACAACAGTCGGTGCCTAGAAACTCTACGTACAACAGTCGGTGTCTAGAAGCTGTAAGTACAACAATCGGTCTAGAAGCTATAAGTACAACAGTCGGTGGCTAGAAACTCTACGTACAACAGTCGGTGTCTAGAAGCTGTAAGTACAACAATCGGTCTAGGAGCTATTTCAACAATCCGTTTGACCTACACAAACTACCATTGCGAAGAGTATTTCCTATTCCTGGGTTCTAGCTGAGGATGGATGGATTTACAGGTATAAGGAATAAAGGCCTTTTACCTATGTAGTTGCATTCTTACAATGGTAAAATAGTATATATAAAACTGCTTCCTTATATGTCAATTCTGTGCCACGCAGAAGTTTGCTCTCTAGCCTGCAGCCTAGCTAGTCTAACGAGAACGCTTGTCTGGTATCTAGCATCCTCTGGGAAAGTCTAATTTGTCTTTAGTACAAGGTCCGTTTAATGTCATTCTATATAGCGCGTTTTTGGGTTTTGAACTCAATCACCTTTGGACCGGTTACCTATCGGCTCAGCGACTGTTGTTGTCGAATGGTCCGTAAGGACATCTGAACGTTATAAAATAACTTTTCGGAAACAAGTGCCTGACTGATGGAGTTTTCTTGCTCGTACTCAGAAACACTGGCTCTACTCTTAGACGACAGATACTTTCAAGACTGAAAACAAAGGATTGATTGACTAACCAGCTCACAAGCATTATACAGATCAGTGATGTGCAACCTTTTCTGTTGGAGAACTGACGACGGAAATAAGCAGGTGGTTAGAGGCCGAAAGTCGAGTTTAGCGGATAGGCGGGGGGTCGGACGCCGAAATAACGGGATGGATCCGTGGGTCAAATGTCGAATTACACGGTTGCACTAGCGGTTTCTAGTGAGTCGGTCCTCAAATTGAAATTGATCGGTCGCAGACTTAAGCGATTGGTTGTGAGTCGGACGTCGAATTAAGCGATTGGTTGTGAGTCGGACGTCGAATTAAGCGATTGGTTGTGAGTCGGACGTCGAATTAAGCGATTGGTTGTGAGTCGGACGTCGAATTAAGCGATTGGTTGTGAGTCGGACGTCGAATTAAGAAGCTAGTCCTTTGTCACATGCTTGATCATCACAGTTGCTAAACGATGAGTTCAGAACAGACAGGCTTTCATCAGGTGTCTGAAAAGTTTAAACGTTTATGTCACCTCCTGGGACATGCTTGCACAGAACCGTTCCACTTGACGCGCTTACACCACATAGAGGACTGAGATCGCAGAGCGGAACGCCATCGTCCAGGCTCAGAGAAAGCAAGTCGCCGGAAAGAACACAACGAACGACAACTCCACAGCCAACTCCTCACGTGTGTGTCTCGGGTACGGCAGTGTAAGAACTAATATTTACATTCATGAGAACACATCTTGCAGCACACGTTTGATGCTGTCGTCGTCTTCACTTGCGATGGGCAACTAGTTTTACTGAACAATAAAAATGATTACTTAACAGAGTCACTCAAATATGCAGAGTTCAGACTTCGCCGATTCGGAGGCTAATCTAATATTCTCTGATTCATGGTGCTACTGGTAAAAATATTTCTGCATCTGTTTATTCAATAAATCAGCAACAACTCTCATAATTGAATTACTGTTAGTCCTTTAAATGTTCTTAATACTCGAAAGTATGTGCTGTCAATAGACACGCAATTATAAATGTATGTTTACTTTTTTGGCTCTCTTCGTTTATATTATTTCGCAATATGTTACCATTTATATAACTGAATATCACGACGTAAACATTCTTTAGATGGCTAACATGTTTCAAGATGAAAGGTGGAACAAGTTAACATTACAACAACACAAACCCGTAGATAAGCTGCATTTTCCTGTCGTTACTTAAATGAATGATTTATTTCCCTGTCTCAGTGTTAAGTATATTTCTACTCTGACAAGGTGGCCATGTACATACGTCCACCACTTTTCTATTTGTAACTTCCGTTCGTCTATTCATCAGCGCCCGAAGCCGAAGATCAGTTCATTTCCTGTCTGAAGGACCATTCGCAGAAATTCAATTTTGATTTCGCGCCACTAATCAATGGTTTGTTTTGAGTAAACCGAAACACTGATTGAGTTTGTTGAACGAAGCGTATCGACTAACCTCCTCTACATTTACAATGAGGTCTAGTTCGGCGATGGTCATTTAGAAAGCTAAAAGGATGTTTTCGAATCGCTCAATGGATGAGAGTAGTTGTATAAGAGTAGAAAGTGTTTCAGTTTTGGCACGTCATCCTGCACTCCTCAATACCCTCATTATATTCTGTCTCCCGTGAAGAAAAAGGCATTACGTTGAGAGAATATAAACCTATGAGAGAATATAAACCTATGAGAGAATATAAACCTATGAGAGAATATAAACCTATGAGAGAATATAAACCTATGAGAGAATATAAACCTATGAGAGAATATAAACCTATCTAAAGTAGAAGGCTCTATAACACATGGTCTTAGCAGACGATTCACACAGCGCAGAGCCTAACGAAAACGAAGTAATCCTGCGTATTTGAGATACAGCTGTGACTTCAATATGTGACATACATGAATAGGACGAACGAATAACTTGTTTTCCGTAGGACCAGAAAAAAACAACAAGAAGACGAAGAAGAAGTAGAAGAAGAAAGCTAAAAAGGAAACAGCTTGTGAGTTTTTGATGATAGAAAATAATATAAGCGCCCAGAGCTGTCTTCCCACTCCGGCGCATCGCGCTGAGCAGTCCATGACCATGTAGAGCAGATGAAGTGCAGGCGATGTGTCTCAACCAGATGTTGCGCGGACGGCTTCGATGAAGACTGTATGATGGGTGCGGCCTTTTCCCACCTCTGATTTCCACTTCTGATCGTATGCGACATTTCCAATAAAGGCCAATTGTTAAGTTGTTCGATTTGAAATTAGAGATATTTTGGAATGATTGAACCTAGGAGTACATCCGATAGCTACAAAATGGATGTGATATGAGAACAATGTCCAGCAAACAAATTTTAAACAGAATCATATTGAATGTTTTTCTCAAACAGGACAATTAAACTACTACCTTTAAATCAAGGTTCTGAACCACTTCTTAGACGTGCATCATGAACAACTTCAGTCTAGACTCTTCTTGTAAACCATAAGGAGATATCATTCATGCTTTCAGATGACATCTTTCAGTACAACAGCAACATTTTAAGGCTTTATTCCAACTTTCAAATTGCAAACCCAAGTTTATCACAAAGTTAGATCAATTCTTCCCTTCCCTAATGACGACCTACATTTTTACTTTGCTGGTGAGAACAACTACAAGCCCATCAATGCTGTGAAAACATCCTCAGTACAAGAAGGACTATTGTTATAAATCGACATACATTATCGTATAAACATGATTATGTTTGAAACAGCCTTGGATCGAATACCGGCAGATGAATATAGGGTTGTTATTCGTGCAGACCTGAGGTCGGGTGCTAACATGGAGGACATCCTAATGCTCCGACTATTAAGGAAGTGGCCGTTGTCATGATAGGCGAGGAAAAGGGGGGGGGGCGGAAGAGGAAATGGATGATAAATTAGATCGGCGCGACAAAGTCATTCCTAAACCGATTCAAGTTCTACAACGCATTTCAGAAACCTTAAGTACCCAATAATATGTTGAGAAGAGGCAGTTGTTTACCACTTTTATACAATGCAAACTAGTAATAGCAGCGATAGAACCAGCAATGTAGAAAGTATCAGCTTTGAACTTAAATGCCTGCATATATTGCTGAGGCCTGGATCATAAATCACATTTTGAATTGAGGTAAGCTTTTCCTTCAATTTATTGTTGATAAGTACGTCACCGCTGAGAGTGAACTTCTTTTACATCCCTCTGAACCAACAGAAACTTCGAGACGACGATTATATTCAAGATAATATATGCCGATGGTGGCAATGCTGTAGACATTTAACAAAGCGAATTATAGTCCGGTGAGTTTAACGAGCATAGTCTGTAAATTGTTAGAGTCAATAATCAAAGAAAACTTTGTAATGCATTTAGACAAATTTAATCTAATTAGAAATAGTCAGCATGGGTTTACTAGAGGGAGATCATGCTTAATAAATCTATTAGAATTCATGGAGGAGGTTACTAAAATCATAGATAAAGGGGAGCCAGTGGACGTTATTTATCTAGACTTTGCAAAGGCCTTTGATAGAGTACCTCATCAAAGATTATTTCGAAAGTTAAAATCACATGGAATAGGTGGGGAAGTTGCCAAATGGATTGAAAATTGGTTAACGGGAAGAAGGCAGAGGGTGGGCATAAATAAGGAGTACTCTTGAGTGGTGTGAAGTGAAAAGTGGTGTGCCACAGGGCTCAGTTTTGGGACCAATTTTGTTCTTGATATATATAAATGATTTGGACATTGATATGGGATCCATGATTGCAAAATTTGCTGATGACACAAAACTATGCAGTAGTGTCTCATCTAAAGCGGAAGTGGATATATTGATGTAGGATTTAAATACAATTCGAGAATGGTCTGTAAGCTGGCAAATGGAGTTTAATGTAGATAAATGTACAGTCATCCACATGGGTAGATCCAATATGGAACATAATTACAGAATGGGAGAAAACAATATTAGAAAGATAGATAAGGAATGGGACCTAGGGGTTAAAATAGATCATACAGGAAAGGTGAGTGAGCAAGTTAAGGTAGCAGTGAAAAAGGCAAATGCAACGTTAGGTATGATAAAAAGAAATATTAAACATAGGAGCAAGGAAGTGATAGTCAAATTATATAAAGCTTTAGTTAGACCTAGATTGGAGTATGGTGTACAGGTATGGAGTCCTTATCATAGAGGGGACATAAACATGCTGGAAATAATACAAAAAAGATGATAGTGGGATACGGAATTACAGTTATGAGGAACGACTCAGAAAAACCGGCCTACAGTGTCTCGAAGAGAGAAGAATTCGTGGTGACTTAATACAGGTTTATAAGATGATCAGAGGAATCGATAAATTAGACTATAACAAGTTTTTTTTTAAATACAGCCACCCACAATAACACGAGGGTATAGCTACAAGCTGACTAAAGAGAGGTCCAGGTTAGATATTAGGAAATATTTTTTTAGTCAGAGAGTGGTAGTCTGCTTGGAATGCATTGCCAGGGGAGGTAGTGGAGGCGGGGACAGTTAATGCATTTAAGAATAAACTGGATGCGCATAGCTTTTAGAGCAAGGTGATGTAAATGTAACTGGTTGTATACATACTCTTGAGGGTCTTCTAAACCAATATAAAGACGTTAAGTTAAGTTAAATGGTTAATTTATGTGCTACATGTGCGGTACATTTGCATCTACTTTAGAAGACTCTTAAATGTTACATAAAAGGATCGTGTCACGAACGTAGAAATACGACGACGACTGGAAAACGTATTTGGGTCTTTTGATGATCTTTTCACAGCTATCAAAAGGCGAAAGATGTCTTAGTATGGGCATGTCACGGGGTCCAGCGGAATTACAAATTCGATACTGCATGGTTCCGTACCAGAAAAGAGAGGGCGGGGTCGTCCAAGGAAGAGATGGGCAGACAACATCACTGAGGGGTCAAACCTTCGCCCAAAGAGACACGTCTGACGGCAGCAGACAGAGAGAGTTTGCGTGGGACATGGGAGTGTCTTCAAGTGGGCCCCAGCGACCTGATGGGTTACGGGATGAACTGAACATTTACGGAAAGTCTAAGAAATATTAATGAACTTGCTCAGGATGTCATGGCCTATGTACATACGCCCGTCCTGAACTATTTATGACATCCACATGTAGTACATTTGAACTGAAAATAAGAACCAGTTCGTGTAAGGTCGGGCACCGGCTGATCGTTATGATTTAACAGCAAACATTTCTAAACAGAAACTGACAAAGCTTGTTGATGTAATAAGTAGACGTCAAACGTGCGGGAGAACACCATGTTGGGCGTACTCAAGTGAGTGGCAACACAATACGCCTTCACCGTGCTCACTTCTTAAGTTAGCTCAAGGATAAGATTTGTCCAACTTAAGTAAATCGGCAAAATTATATCGACAGAGCTTCCAAATCCAGAGCAAAACCCTGCACTCTGATTCATGAACAGTGTGACCCAATAAAGTCTATGGACCGTGTGGTCTACTCGTCCATATGAACCATATGAGCCCCATGAACCGTGTAGTCTACTCATCCATATGAATCATATGAACCATATGAGCCCCATGAACCGTGTAGTCTACTCATCCATATGAATCATATGAACCATATGAGCCCCATGAACCGTGTAGTCTACTCATCCATATGAATCATATGAACCCCAGAACCCTATGATCCGTGTGGTCCACTTATCCATATGAACCATGTGGATCACTCAACGCAATGTGCATTTTAACATTTTAAATTAATTTATTACTTGAATAAATAAAGACAAAATATCATTTCTCTTATAACTGCATCATCAGAAATAGCATCAACACTTGAGAACATTATACCCAGACAACAAATGTCCCTTAAATCTTGCACATTCAGACATTCTGATTTGTAACATAAGCACGGCCTCTGGTAAACCTCAAGTATTAAACACCTACACAGTCACTGTTTGGAAGGAGTACAGCATGAACATAAAAACGCTCTTGAAACCCGGGATCGAATTATGAAAGCCATAAGAGGAAACAATCGGTTATTTAGCTCTGCAGTTTTTGCAGGTGCCTTTAACTGAACATGGACAGTTATTATGGGATCGATAACTACCGACCAACCAGCTTGCCTCAAACCATCGAATTTCTGGAGACATGGTTTAAAATGGCATTAGCGACCAATGCGCGAGTATATTTAATATGAGATATACTTTAATATTGCTTTGGAGAACAGCTATTCCGCTTGACAATGACATTTTCTCCTGTGACCCTACAACTAATCGCATTTCTTTCCCACATAATTTGACGAATAGATGGCCAACAATGTTTTCCTAAACATTTCTGTAAACTTTAAAAACTATCAAGGAAAAGAATAATTCTGGAGCCTAGAAATGAAAGTGTGATTAATATTAATATCCATATGCAGGATAAGCTCCCGGTTCCGTCACGATGTGCACAACAACTATCGATACTGTTATGGAGAGTGAGAAGGTTATATTTTCTGCCACTGAAATCTTGAATTCCGTGGAACCACTCGGTATGCCACCACGCAAGTTAATATTGAAAATTGGATCACCAATAATGCCATTACATAATATCGACCCATCAAAATTATGCAATGGAACAAGGCCAAATATGGGAAAGAACTCATGCAAACTGTAAAAGAGGGGATAATATGAGGAGGCAATGCTAAAGGAGAAGATGTTTTTATTTCACTCATTCCTATGATACCGACCGATATGCCCTTTGACATGGAGCGATTGCCATTCCCAGTCCGACCTGCATTCATGAGACTATGAACAAAACATAAGTACAATCCCTAGTGACAGCAGAAAGTCCTGGTTTTTCCCATGGTCAGCTACATGCTGCTTGATCCTGAGTGGGTACGCCTAAACATGCATACATTTATGCACCGAAAGGAGAAAACATATTGAGTATCACAAAACACCTGATTAATAAAATGTCCATCTTACATCGATGAACTTACTGAAGAAGAACTATATAACACAGTCCACTATCCAAAATAAAATATACAACTATTAACATGCAAACATCTTTTGTAACCCAAAACAAACAAAAGCACTATAGAATATGTCACATCTGGACAAAGCCTATTCAACTAGTAAACATCTATTTCTGTAATGCTTGTTGCTGTTGTGGAAGTCCTCTAATCTACATTCAATTTTGTTACTTTCTGCTCTGTTTCAATTCTGTGAACTCTTGTGTCTCATTAAAGTTTAAATTAACTTGAATCGATATAACAATAGCTAATTTTAAAAATGCATCTAGTTTGAATCTAGCTACAGCTTGAATAACCAGCCCTCTACGTCAGAGAAAGGGAAGAGTAAGTATTTAAATATATAATATAATCAGTATGAATACCAGGCCACATAAAGAGGAAAGTGAGTATATAAATGTATAATGTATTGCCAGTATGGATACCAGACCACATATAAAGGGAAAAGTGAGTATATAAATATATAATATATCCCGTGCGGATATCAGGATAAATAAATACAGATAAAAGAAAGTACAAAAAAATAAATTGCACGAGACAGCTTCAAAAATGTCTCCGGAATTAGTGGATTATATAGAAATAAGTTAATTAGAATTATCTACATTTCCTTCAAAGTATTTCCCTTCGCCAATTACACACTTTTGCCAACGTGCATGCAGCTGCTGGAAACATTCGTGGAACCCATTATTTAACACCTCTCTCAGCTGCTGGAAACATTCGTGGAACCCATTATTTAACACCTCTCTCAGCTGTCTTGTCACATTGGTAATAACGTCCTCAGCGTCCTTGGTAACCATGTGTTGACAAACACTGGGCACGTGCAGTTCATTGTGGAGAATACTGTGGCAACTTCCAACTGATATTCAAGCTTCTGACACTTTTTTTTACACTAAATATTCTGTCAGCACACACAACGTTTTGAACACGCTCAATGTTTTCATTGTTGATCGAGGTTGACAGTCGAATACTACGTGCATCATCATCTACACTAACACGACCTTCGCGGAAACGCTTGTGCCATTCAAATCTCGCGATTTCGTCTTTGCGGTATTACCAAATTCTTTATTAAGCAATGTTTGTGTTTCTGAGGGTGACATCTCAAGAAAAACACAGACTTTGACATTTGTACGCTGTTCAATCAAAGACATTTTTTAAACTCGGACGATGCACAACACACAAACAAAATTATGTAACTTCTGTTCGAAAATATTTGTGCCGCCTGCCATGTCATTTCGTCAAGGTCAGTACCAACTTATAAATAACTATTTTTCATAATATCATCTTTCATTCAAACACGAGTCTACAATTCCGGGAACTTTTTAAAGCTACCTCGTATATCTCGTATACATAACCAGAATACATGTTGGAAAGGAAAGAAGAGACCAATTATATTTTATGTAAAATGGGATTAAGTAGGGTTGTGAATGGATCTAATAACTTCATCTTGTACAAGAACGTGTCACAGAAGCCACTATACTAGAGAACGTTCCTGATTTGCCTTAAGAGGGAGGCTATTGTTCCTTTACTTTCACCAGACCCTGACTACTTTTCACTTCCACCTTGATTAGTATGTTTTACCTGACCCTGATTACTGTTTGCTCTCACCTTGATTAGTATGCTTTACCTGACCCTGATTACTCTTTGCTCTCACCTTGATTAATATGCTTTACCTGACCCTGATTACTCTTTGCTCTCACATTGATTAGTATGCTTTACCTGACCCTGATTACTGTTTGCTCTCACCTTGATTAGTATGTTTCACCTGACCCTGATTACTCTTTGCTCTCACATTGATTAGTATGCTTTACCTGACCCTGATTACTCTTTGCTCTCACCTTGATTAGTATGTTTCACCTGACCCTGACTACTATTCTCTCCCATCTTGTTTAATATGTTTCACAAGACTCTTGTTTACTTTTCGCTTCCCCTGTAGCTAAGAAGGACACGTTGTTATATAAATGGCATTAGAGGAACACGGCTATCAATCCGGCATTCTTCAGGCACTGACATGGAACGAGTAGGGTAACAGAATATAAAGTGAGGGATGCCCAGTTGTTGAGCTCTTGTTCGAAACAACTTGCCCCGAGTCTTCACTCCTGGTGACGTTTCCTTGATAGAATGTTACAGTTGCTCTTATTAAATCCTGGACCGTATTGAAGAAAGTGGAGATAGGTTCTATTTGCTGTAGTGCAATGTGAGTAGATGCGATTACCGGAAAACAGCGAAAGTATGA
>JAVGWX010000006.1:91143518-91171018 GCA_036924085.1 Ariolimax columbianus | reverse complement strand
AAGGGTTTTACTTGGGCAATCTCTCCATCTCATTGGAGGAAGTCCGCGTAAAGTAATCCGACGTCCATCTGCATTTTCTAAACAACACACCATCTATGACATAATTGAAGGTGATTCTATCCCTGATTTCTTTGTTGCGAATTCGATCCGGTAGCGAGAATGTCGATGTTCTACGCTCGTTTGTCCTTTGAGCGAATCTGAATTTCTTTGCATCTACTTTTCCTAGGCTCCAGACCTTGCAAGCATCGACAATGGCTGAAAAAACCATGCTGTTAAAGGTGTGTGTTTTTGGCTTGTCGTATCTCATCTGTTGAAGTATACGTTTGAAACTGAACCATCGTCCTGTTATACTACGTGGAATCTCGCGATGTCTTTTTGAGGAGTTTGTAATTTATTGGCCAGATAAATGTACGAATTCACGTTTTTAACCAGATAATTTTTTAGCTGCATTTCCTCACATGGATTAAAAAGTGTTCATTACGTATAGGTTTTCTTAATTTATCTGTAGGGGATATGTATTTATTAGGTGATCAGTAACAACATGAATATTTATTTTGCGTTTTTATAGGGAACAAACCAGAACGGTGATAACCGGACTATGTTCACTGTCTTTTCTTGCTGAGATGTAAAACGTACATACAAATTATTGTGTTGTTCACCTGTAACATGTAAACTAGTGTAACGATTGTGTATGCTACCATTATGCTGGACGAAGTTTGTCAAACTTGTTTGTTACTAAAGCTAATAGTAATCACATCGTAGACACTGCTGTCGGGAAATAAGTAATATAGACTTTATTGTATTACGCCACAGCTTGTTTTTTAATAAGGTGGGTTGGCCAGTTTCCTTCCTCGCTGTCATTCCTTTCATAACAATAAGTTAGGTACCTATTTTTAGCTTGACAGACTAGAACTGGTAACAGTAACTGAATCTGCACGCCGTTTCTTTGCCGTGACAAAAAGGGAGTCTTCTACCACTTTGCTAATGACACGATCTTGTTGGACCAACATCTGACAAGAGCAGTCACCAGTCACAGGTCGGCATTAGTGATACCTTTAGTTCCAACGTGTGGGTCAGGTTGCTTGATTTCCTCTTTATACGATCTTCGACAGGTATTTCTCGGCCTTCCAACTTGTTCTTCCCTTGTAGGTCCCGACCTAGTACGTGTTTGTTTACACTGTTAGATGGTTTTCGGAGAGTGTAACAAATCCATATTTAACTCTGCTCCACAAAGTCCTTCTGTATTACTGTAGCTGTTGTTGTTTTTGGTGGTGTTGATAGGAGTACCAGAAATAAAATGGCTATGTTGTTTGTGCTGATACTTTATTCTGACTAGATCAAAGATCAAAGGTTATACTTATGACAGCGTATTCCTCTACAATGTCTTGAACAATAAAACTCAAACAATCAATCGCCATCGATTTCATTTTGGCACGCTGTATTAGGTGATCTATAATGTACACAAGCCATTTCATTACGTCAAGGCAGAACGCATTAAAAAAACCAAAATTCCGTGTTCAAGTTATTGTAACCCGTTCTAAACGACGATCTAAATGCATTGCTAAAGAAATCCCAAAAACTGAAGCTCAGAAAGTTTCTGGGGCAGGATTTGCATAAGATGCTTACTATAAATATGAGTCTTTGCTGTATAAGGAGGTAAATGGAAAAGAAGAAAAAGATGTTACACTGAAACTGACAAGTAAAAATTAGGGTTATAACATTGAAACTGACAAGAGAAGGTTGAAAACATAACATTGAAAGGGAGAAGTGAAAGTTCAAGATGTGACATTGAAATTGACAAGGAACAATTGAACATGGGAAGTCCAAGGAAAGTATGAAGAATATGTAACTGTGACAGATGGGAAAAATAGATGAGATGATGTGCTGAGGAAGAGAGAGGACAGTAGCACAAGGACGAGATGAACATAATGGAATCCGAAATTGATAATGACATGTGTTTTTCTAAAATGTGTTTAAGCACACGGAAGATGTTCCACGGGGTTGTTCTATGTCATCACGCTCATACATTTTGATAAAAAGGGAGCAAGAGCTTCCTTCCCATTATCGTGACCCTTTCCTGATATCCTATGTAATAGGTTGAAGCTTGAAATGTCGCTGAGGGCACACATCCTTAACTTAACTTAACGTCTTTATACTGGTTTAGAAGACCCTGCAGAGTCTGTATACAACCAGTTACATTTACATCACCTTGCTCTAAAAGCTATGCGCATCCAGTTTATTCTTAAATGCATTAACTGTCCTTGCCTCCACTACCTCCCCTGGCAATGCATTCCAAGCAGACACCACTCTCTGACTAAAAACATATTTCCTAATATCTAATCTGGACCTCTCTTTAGTCAGCTTGTAGCTATGCCCTCTTGTTCTTGTGTGTGGCTGTATTTAAAAAAAACTTGTTATAGTCTAATTTATATATTCCTCTGATCATCTTATAAACCTGTATTAAGTCACCACGAATAATTCTCTCTTCGGGACACTGTAGGCCGGTTTTTCTGAGTCTTTCCTCATAACTGTAATTCTGGAATCCCACTATCATCTTCGTCGCTCTTTTTTGTATTCTTTACAGCATGTTTATATCCCCTCTATGATAAGGATTCCACACCTGTACACAGTACTCCAATCTAGGTCTAACTAAAGCTTTATACAGTTTGACTATCACTTCCTTGCTCCTATGTTTAATATTTCTTTTTATCATACCTAACATTGCATTTGCCTTTTTCACTGCTACCTTAACTTGCTCACTCACCTTTCCTGTATGATCTATTATAATTCCTAGGTCCCTTTCCTTATCTATCTTTCTAATATTGTTCTCGCCCATTCTGTAATTATCCGTGAGCAACATTCGTGTCATTTAGTGTCATCAGTCATGTTGATTATCTGTTGTTACTGCTGGGGCGCACGATCACACATACACATCTGCACCCACACACCCGCGCACACGCTCATGCACACACACACACACACACAAATATACGTATACACACACATACACACACACACACACACAAACATATATATATCAGATAAACGTTATCGACTTCTATTATAGCATCGGGCCTGTCTCTCCTGTGTTTTCTCAATATATTGAACCCGCATTACCTCTGCTTATGCAATTAAAGGCGGACGCGCGTATGGAATCGACGCAGTGAGTAAACCTTTCACAATAAACATACGCTCGCCCGAGCGGAACAAAATAGGCCCTACCTGAAATAGCATTTGCTCGTCCAAATAAATCCAAAGTTGACAGAACAGACATGATCCCTGCTGCATTATAAACATGAAGATGGAAATCACACCAGGTAACATTTGTATGGGGCAGTAATACCCCCTCCCCTCCCCTTCCCACACACACATTTCTCGGCAGCTCCTGATGCCATTAATTGACTGTGAAGGACAGAACAGGTCCGATACTTTTCCTTGCCTGTTGTAAAAGATAACAATAAGAGAGTTGTAAATGTGACTTACCACCTCTTCTTGTAAAATCAATTGTTACAGAAACCATCATTACAAAGGCACGTAAAGTGTTTTGTCGACAAGATTTTTATGATGAATAGAATTGTTACTTTCAATCTTAGAACCGATCAATATGCTGTAATGCAATATCGATCATTCGTTTCAACAAAAATATATATAAACGCTTAATGAGACTGGCTGAAAATGATAAATCATCGTGTCCCCTACTGGTAGGAATCGAAATGTTTGGAACCGAGTCATCGCCTTATATCAGGATTCGACTTTGAGATGTGTTCCCACTCATCTCAAAAGCTTCCTGGTGGTAAACATTAGATTTATCCTGTTGATTGATCGTTTTCTAACTGCTTCCTGCTAATGGCACGTGGGATTTCCATTGTAAATGTTATATTCGGCTCGATGAAATGTTGGATTGGATTGTGTTGCTTGTTGACAATAATAATACATCACTTGTTTCGCACTAACTCTCTTGTTATCCTTCTGGAAAAAAAATTGTTTTATAAAGGACATAATTTATTTTGTCTTTCACATCGACCTTTCTATGACATGTTTTGTCTTTCACATCGACCTTTCTAGGACATGTTTTGTGTTTACGAAGTTGATCTGTATTCAGGCTCAGAACAAATGTCATTAGGGCAGCGTATATTTTATCAGTATTTTTTTCTTCTGTTGGAGCTGTTGATTTCATGTTATTTTGACGCAGGTGATGTAACAAACATAGACAGGTGAGAAGATAGACGAGTCAGACAATAAACAGACCATCTATAAATGGGAGTTTGGTGTAACATCTGGGTCATGTGAAACGAACTGATCAAGACCCCCACTTCTCGTCCATGTCGGGCTCCTGAAAACAGCTGTATCACAGCAGTCGATACAACGTCGTGTAGATCGCCATACGTGATCACCATGGTGATGCGCTTACTGAGAAGTATTGCACTGCACTACAGCCAGGAGGACCAGGTCCACCTTCCAAAGTACGTTTCGAAATGTAAGAACTTGCCACCAATGAAACGTCGCCAAGAGCTAATTCAGCTCAGCATGAGTTAACAGCAACAATAGCGACACATCTTTACTTTCGATCAGCTCTTGAAGTGATTGCGTTTATAGTTGTGTATTCATATTTTATTATTGTTAAATTGAATCCATGTTCTGTTATTATCATATTTTATCCATGTTTGATTGTTTAAACGACTGTTTAGTAGTAGCAGCCCCGTTCAGGAGGATACAACCTTGGAGTGGTCACCCCCTATGAATTTTTAATTTGCTTTTATTTTTACGACGTTGTCGTTTCATTTATATCATTCACATTGGCTTCAAACAAGTCAACTGATTTAACAGTTGTTTCTTCCAAGGTATCAAGTGAAGTGCTATGAATGCCGTATCGAAGATGTTCCCGTGTATCTGTAACGGTGGTACCACGATGCGATGTGTTCAGAATCTTCCCAACAGCATTGTTAAATCTCCTTTTTCTAGTGTGCTGGAACTTCCTTCGCTGAAAACTCATTTACAGTGAACCAATGAATGACCGGTGTCGCAGTCTACTCTATGGTCAGATCGCTTGAAGAGTACACACCTGAGAAGGGATCATCTGACAAGAATCAGATTCAGCTTGAGCCATATCTTTGATCATGGGTGCATCCACGATACCTTACGTTGCGGTTTTGTCTGTAATAGAATTTGGTCACATAGAGTTCATGACAGATACATATTTCTAGGAGACGTTGTTCGTTTTCCTTGTACCGACTCTAAGTGCGAAGACACCAAGACCACAACTCGTTATCATCACCAATTTTACCATTGGGTCCCAGGTTAGAACAACCTGTTTTGGACTATGTATGCTTCTATTGAATGTTGCTACATTCTCGCCGAACTCTCAATTGGCCTTGGGTCTACAGCACACGGTAGATGCACTGACAAGTGGGACTAGACCTGCGGTGGTATAGAGACGAAGTGTATGCAGGCACTCTGATCCTTTCTCACCCGTTTCAACCATGTGTATTAAAGACTTTTTCACTGCAAAGCATATTCTATGCTCTCTCGTTGTGTTGGGGTATTTTCATTGTCAGTAGGAAATGTAGTCTTTCTCACTCCTTGATCCTGGGCCGTTAACCAAGTTTCTGGAAGTGCTGCAACCTCAACGTCCAGTCTTTTAAAATCGTCATTAATAACGCGTCTTTACGACATCCATTGTATCATACAGGTTATCGGGCAGTCCAGTCAGTAGGCAACGGACATTGAAATATCCTAATTGAACTACTGATGTACATGTTGTATCTACACTGAGTCGTAGGAAGCTCGCTCCAGGTCAGAAGCTTGGGTTATATTTCTATGGAGAACAAGCTGGTGCCCATGCAGAAGGTTCCCTGTCTCCGCTTAGCTAATTGATCATCAAGTGTATCGATACAGCCTGGATTCGGCGACCTCGTAGGAATTGTCAGAATGGCGATGGGACCACCACTACACTGCCTTAGGGACACAAGCTCCTGGTTGATTTCTTTAGGTTTAATCTTGAAGTCTTTGACGTGATCAAGTGTTCCACAAGGCAGTGGGAATACAAAATGGTAGCGCATTGTTCCCATCATGGCGAGATGAAAAGCTCAATAAAGGACATCCGATTCCCTCTAGAAGGAAACTCGAAAGTATGCGATAGAGATTCACATATACCACAAAAAACTAGCGACTTTCATTTTGGTCATTTATAAATTGAAAATCAACGTTTTACATAAACCAGGATGTCCCAAACCGTGACGTAGTACGAAAGTCAATTTATGTAGTGGAAATAAAGCCATCTCCGTCACGAGGATCATACCACATGTTTCATTATTATGATTAGAATTTGTACATGTTTGTTATTACGATTAGATTGTATACTTGTTTTATTACGATTAGTTTATACCCTTGCTTTAATATGATTATTATATTTTATTATTGAGATTCCGTGGCGAAGTGGTTAAGCCGTCGGCCTCGTGATCAGGTGGTGTGGGTTCGACTACGGACTCCGCCGTATTTTTCACGGGTGCTTGATACGGAATCCCCTGCATCTCGTATTCGCCCCCTAGTCGTCTTGTCCTTGACTTGCACGAGACGAGAGAGTGAGGATAAAAAGTAGCGTTGTTAATCCTTACTAGCGGTAGTCATAATAGCGCGAGCAACATTAATTATCGTCTGCGATGGTCGGCGGCCTTTGCCTTTATTATGATAAGATTATATCCTTGTTTTATTTTTATTGGATTATATTCATGTTTTATTATGATAAGATTATATCCTTGCTTTATTATTATTGGATTATATTCATGTTCTATTATGATTAAATTAAATCCTTGCTTTATTATTATTGGATTATATTCATGTTTTATTATGATAAGATTAAATCCTTGCTTTATTATTATTGGATTATATTCATGTTTTATTATGATAAGATTATATCCTTGTTTTATTATTATTGGATTATATTCATGTTCTATTATGATTAAATTAAATCCTTGCTTTATTATTATTGGATTATATTCATGTTTTATTATGATAAGATTATATCCTTGTTTTATTATTATTCAGTAATATTCATGTTTGATCTATGATTAGATTATATACTTGTTTCAATATTATTATATTATGTTAATGTTTTATTATTAATAGATTATGCGTACTCATTGTTAGATCTCAACCTTACTCTTGCAACTATTCTAGATGTTGCTGGTAGAGTTGAATTTTCTGGAATGGTTTAATAAGAAATCCCAACATGCAAATGGAGAATGAAAAGGGGTAGGCGAAGCGCGTGATTAAAGTAAACGATCGCTGCACACACAAATATCACATGAAGTTCCTGTAAAATACTCACGCTTAAAGAATCTTCAAATACTTAACCCCATCCAAAACAGCAATAGGATATATATCGGCAGAGTGTTTTTGTAAATAGAAAGAATACGAGAAAGAGTGAGAGTGTGTGTGTGTGTGTGAGAGAGAGAGAGAGAGAGAGAGAGAGAGAGAGAGAGAGCTAGAGATAGAAAGAAAGAGAAAAGGATATAAAAAAGAAACAAGCAAGAAATAGGGCTGTCATGAGGGTAAAACAAATATGGTGATAGGACGGTTACATAAAAATTATACAAACAGATCACGCAACGTGAGAGGTAAATAAATACATTTCAATAACAAGCTGGGAAAAAAAATGAGCGGACTGGCAAACAAGAAACTAGTTAAACGCACAGAAAGTCACGCATAGAAAATATACATTTGACAGACAGATATATAGACAAATAGGTAGGTTTTTAGGTAGACAGGAAGTAAGTAAATAGGCATGTATGAAGATAGATGGATATACAAATAGATAGTTAGGTAAGTAGATAGATAGATAGATAGATAGATAGATAGATAGATAGATAGATAGATAGATAGATAGATAGATAGATAGATAGATAGAGATAGATAGATAGATAGATAGATAGATAGATAGATAGATAGATAGATAGATAGATAGATAGATAGATAGATAGATAGATAGATAGATAGATAGATAGATAGATAGATAGATAGACAGACAGACAGACAGACAGATAGATAGATAGATAGATAGATAGATAGATAGATAGATAGATAGATAGATAGATAGATAGATAGATAGATAGATAGATAGATAGATAGACAGACAGACAGACAGACAGACAGACAGACAGACAGACAGACAGACAGACAGACAGATAGATAGATAGATAGATAGATAGATAGATAGATAGATAGATAGATAGATAGATAGATAGATAGATAGATAGATAGATAGATAGATAGATAGATAGATAGATAGATAGATAGATAGATAGATAGATAGATAGATAGATAGATAGATAAATAGATAGATAGATAGATAGATAGATAGATAGATAGATAGATAGATAGATAGATAGATAGATAGATAGATAGATAGATAGATAGATAGATAGATAGATAGATAGATAGATAGATAGATAGATAGATAGATAGATAGATAGATAGATAGATAGATAGATAGATAGATAGAAGGATTCATTGATTGATTGATCGTTTGATTAATGGAGTAAATGATTTGTTGATAAAACATAAATTGAAACGCCAGAGATACAGACCACAGAGGCACACTAGATGCAATCTCAAATAACAGCAGGACATGTATCACAGCCAATAGATTTGAGAAGCCTGTTAGCATATGGTTGCACTGAGTAGCTTTTCAATGAACGATAATCGAGTAAAACCTCATTGGGGAACTCTTGTAGGTTTTCTTCAATCTGTGAACGCTGGAACGGGTTCCTCATCTGGTTAGCAAACACAGAATCAGGCATTCTCCCAATGATTGTAAATCTGACTGAATCTTCTTACATTTCCTTCAGAACATTTTCGAATCTTGTTTTGTACCGTCTTCTTGTGCTTCATTTATAAGGTTGACACCACCCTTTACACTTACTCCCTGTCCAACCATTCTTAACAAAAATAGCCTACGCATTTCAACACCTCTCACCCCATCTCTCTACCTCTACCAGTCTCTAACAAATAGCATACCCTTCTCAACGTCTACATCTCTCCCCTCCCCCCACCCCTGATTCTGCAACAGAGAAACTACCCACCTCAACTTATCAACCACCTCCCCCCCCCCCCACGGGCCCTCCACCATTCTTCAACATTTAGTCTGCCCAAATCAACGCCTCCTCCCCCCCCCCCCCGCAGCCTAACAACCACATTCCAAAAGATGGCATAGGCATCTCAATGACTCCCCCCACCCCCACCCCACCCCAACCACTACAATAGATGTCTTCCCATACCAATTTTCTCCCATTCCCCCCTCATCAGCCTCCACCATTTACGCACCACTCCCAAACGGATATCTACCCATTCCATACCCCCCCCCCCCGCCCCCTTCACAACCACCACTTCCGAACGGATATCTACCCTTTCCATATCCCCCCCCCCCCCCACTTCCCAACCTCCACTCTCCATCAGATTTCTACTCATAAAAATTCTACCCTCCACCCCCTCTTCTTCAAATCCCAATTTTCTCCCATCTCCTCCCCCCACCCCAACCACTCTCCATCACATGTCTTCCCATCCCAACTTTCTCTCCCCAGCACTCTACAACAGAGATCTACCTAGCCCAACTTTCTATCCCCAGCACAACAGAGATCTACCTAGCCCAACTTTCTCTCCCTAGCACTCTACAACAGAGATCTACCTAGCCCAACTTTCTCTCCCCAGCACAACAGAGATCTACCTAGCCCAACTTTCTCTCCCAAGCACTCTACAACAGAGATCTACCTAGCCCAACTTTCTCTCCCCAGCACAACAGAGATCTACCTAGCCCAACTTTCTCTCCCCAGCACAACAGAGATCTACCTAGCCCAACTTTCTCTCCCAAGCACTCTACAACAGAAGTCTACTTTTCCCAACTTTCTCTCCCTAGCACTCTACAACAGAGGTCTACCTAGCCCAACTTTCTCTCCCTAGCACTCTACAACAGAGGTCTACCTAGCCCAACTTTCTCTCCCCAGCACTCTACAACAGAGATCTACCTATCCCAACTTTCTCTCCCCATTACTCTCCAACACATGTCTTCTCATACCAACTTTCTCTTCCCCGTACCCGTACTCTCCAACACTTGTTTAAAATCTTGCTATTTTTGACAAATCTATTTTAAAATTACGTTTGTTCCGCTTGCAGGAAACTACTATTGATTACACAACAAACTATGATTTATACAAATGAATAATATAGCAAGTTGAACTTGGCTTCAACAATATCTCAATCAACAGGATATCAGGAAGCAGATGTTGTGTGATGTTATCTCCTTTAACTAGCTCAAGTTTGTGTTTTTTTTCCACGCCGAAAGTCTGCCGAGCGTTAAGTTCATTTCTGGGTTTAAAGGAAAAGTAAAAGTAAAAGTAAAGTAACCCATAGCATTACTGCCGTAGGGTGTGAGGTGTTAGCGATCTCACATTTCAAAGGATCGGCTATATGAGGGCGGTAGCCATCTCCTCTCCCTCGCCGCTTTTACTTCCCGGACTGAACCGGTACCCATTTAAGGCTGGGTCGACCCGGGAGCCATTGCGGTCTGAAAAAAAAACACTACCGCTTCAACTGGGGAATGAACCCAGGACCACACAGAAGCGAAGCCAGAGCGCTAACCACTGCTCTAGAAAAAATACTCCACGCACAACATTCGAAAAAAAAGAGGGAAAAATTATATTCCCAAACCGATCTGGAGATTTCCGTTTTATGTATACTTTTAGAGAGAGAGAGAGAGAGAGAGAGAGAGAGAGAGAGAGAGAGAGAGAGAGAGAGAGAGTGAGAGAGAGAGCGAAATCTATGCCTTCATTTTGTGGATATTATTATTATAAGTGACTCTCCAAAAATGTCATTTAAAAAGGTGAATAAAGTGGGTTGTGGCTAACAACCTCGTCATGTTAAAAAAATCGTCATTATAATCAGCCACTGCAAAAGCCCGGACACAGGCTTCCTGTAAAAGAACCAGTTGGAATTAAAAGCTGTGCGTCACATTGGAGAAAATCGGTGAATGATTGTTAATGTTTGGAAAATGTTTCCTTGACAAGTTTGAAGCTGGACGTTGTTCTCTGCTTCCCATATTGGGGGGAACTAGCTCCAGGAACAGGCCAATTCCCTTGCCGTTGTGTGTCTCAATTCCCTTCCCGTTGTGTGTCCCAATTCCCATTCCCGTTGTGTGTCCCGATTCCCTTCCCGTTGTGTGTCCCGATTCCCTTCCTGTTGTGTGTCCCGATTCTCTTGCCGTTGTGTGTCCCGATTCTCTTCCCGTTGTGTGTCCCGATTCCCTTCCCGTTGTGTGTCCCGATTCCCTTCCCGTTGTGTGTCCCGATTCCCATTCCCGTTGTGTGTCCCGATTCTCTTGCCGTTGTGTGTCCCGATTCTCTTCCCGTTGTGTGTCCCGATTCCCTTCCCGTTGTTTGTCCCGATTCTCTTGCCGTTGTGTGTCCCAATTCCCTTGCCGTTGTGTGTCCCGATTCCCTTGCCGTTGTGTGTCCCGATTCCCTTCCCGTTGTGTGTCCCGATTCCCTTCCCATTGTGTGTCCCGATTCCCTTCCCGTTGTGTGTCCCGATTCTCTTCCCGTTGTGTGTCCTGATTCCCTTCCCGTTGTGTGTCCCGATTCCTATTCCCGTTGTGTGTCCCGATTCCCTTCCCGTTGTGTGTCCCGATTCCCTTCCCGTTGTGTGTCCCGATTCTCTTCCCGTTGTGTGTCCCGATTCCCTTCCCGTTGTGTGTCCCGATTCCATTGCCGTTGTGTGTCCCGATTCCCTTCCCGTTGTGTGTCCCGATTCTCTTGCCGTTATGTGTCCCGATTCCCTTGCCGTTGTGTGTCCCGATTCCCTTGCCGTTGTGTGTCCCGATTCTCTTGCTATTGTGTGTTCCGATTCCCTTACCGTTGTGTATCCCGATTCCCTTGCCATTGTGTGTCCCGATTCCCTTGCCGTTGTGTGTCCCGATTCCCTTTTCGTTGTGAGTCATGAAGTGGTCCAGGGTAGTCCCGCTTCCCAGCTGTGACGCGTGTAGAAACTGTTGTGCTCATATTAAAACTACTCATTGAATTATTGATGTAATACTTTCAACTTTCGGCCAAACACGTGAGGCGAAAAGCAATGCTCTGATGCAAGCAATAATCATTTGAAATTGTTCTATCAGAGGTAGGCTACCTTAGCTTCAACACAGCAAGAAACTCTCTTGAGGTATCAGTTGCTCTTAGCTTTCGGAGTTAATATGTTTTAAATAAAAAATATGCATTATTGTAACGAGCGGATACCAATTTGTATCTTAATTGGTGTTAAAAAAATTCTCTGTTTTTAATTTATAAAAAAAAAAAAAAAAAAAAAGAAAAGCTCAATTAGAACAGAACCCAGAGAGAAAACTACTAAAAAATTGAGTGAAAGGTATGGGGCAGTATGAATGGAGGTTAAAGAAGAACTTGTCACAATGCATATTATGTCATACACTATGTGGAGAGCTCTAAACAGATTAAGAAAGGCAGTGTCCAGTTGTAGGTCGAATCTGACAAAAATGGGGCTATGTGAACTTGGGGTTACCAAGATCTGTCCCAGAACGTGCAGCCACCTAAGACTGAGCACACCTGCTTAACTGTCCCAGAATGTAAAGCCACCCAAGACCCAGAAAATCATCTTAACTGTCCCAGAATGTAAAGCCACCCAAGACCCAGCGAACCTTTTTGACTGTCCCAGAATGTAAAGCCTTCCAAGACCCAGAACACCATCTTAACTGTCCCAGAATGTAACGCCACCCAAGACCCAGAAAACAATCTTAACTGTCCCAGAATGTAAAGCCACCCAAGACCCAGCGAACCTTCTTGACTGTCCCAGAATGTAAAGCCACACAAGACCCAGAAAACCATCTTAACTGTCCCAGAATGTAAAGCCACCCAAGACCCAGCGAACCTTCTTAACTGTCCCAGAATGTAATGCCACCCAAGACCAAGAGAACCTTCTTAACTGTCCCAGAATGTATAGCCACCCAAAAACCAGCAAACCATCTTAACTGTCCCAGAATGTAGAGCAACCCAAGACCCAGCAAACCATATTAACTCTCCCAGAATGCAGGAATCCTGTACAATGAGATATCTGATGGTGGGAAAGCAATAAAACATAATTGGTGGCGGGTTTCTGGTCGAACGTTTTGTGAGGTAGCCGGACGCGGCACGTACAGTAAGAAAGTAAGCAAGCAAGTAAGTAAGTGAGCAGGTAAGTAAGTAAGTGAGTAAACAAGTAAGTAAGTAAGTAAGCAAGTAAGTAAGTAAGTAAGTAAGTAAGTAAGTAAGTAAGTGAGTAAACAAGTAAGTAAGTAAGTAAGCAAGTAAGTAAGTAAGTAAGCAGGTAAGTAAGTGAGTAAACAAGTAAGTAAGTAAGTAAGCAAGTAAGAAAGTAAGTAAGTAAGCAGGTAAGTAAGTAAGTGAGTAAGCAAGCAAGCAAGCAAATAAGTAAGTAAGTAAACAAGTAAATAAGCAAGTAAGTAAGTAAGGTGTGGACCTGTATGTTGAAAACGTTGGATCTTCCTGTTGTAGGGTTAATAGTAACATAGCCAAGTGTGCCTCGAAACAGAAAAAAAAGAAACCTGCGTTGCTACCACAATGCCTTTTTCGGTGAAGGAAAACACCAGACATGAAATCACCTAACGAGTCACAACAATAACGACAATACAGACTTGATGTTCATCACCAATCCAGCGGCGGACATATCGGTAATAAAAAAATCAAATAGCAGAATAAGAAGGCCACGAGACAACCAATAGTAGCAGCTAGGTTACAAATAAACCGAAGATGTGACGGTACAGACGGTCACAATTTGATAATAACATAAGTAAGTTGTACTCAGTTACCCCGGCGAAACAGAAACCAAACGAAACCAGCGTATAGTATAGTATAGTATAGTATAGTATAGTATAGTATATAGTATAGTATAGTATAGTATAGTATAGTATAGTATATAGTATAGTATAGTATCAGCCATGAGAAGAAATGCTTGTCTTATAACTACCATTTGGGACGCTTATTTCTATTGCTAAGGTGTATCGGAAGAATAAATGGTGCTTGCTCCTGCATTGGCCAAGCATAATTCACGTTAAGCTTCTTGTTTACCTGTATTAGACAAACAATACGTATCTATCTATCTTGGCTGTGAATTGTACATCTTCTTCTTCTTCTTCGTTCGTTCTCAATCTCCCACTACCAAACCCTGAAGGGGCTTAAGTAGCAGAATGTAGTCTAGAGAATGGAATGCATTGTGTCGTAGTTTACAGCTTGGCTGCGATATTTGCACCTTTATGTCCAACACATCCGACTTCAGCAAGCATTTTTTGAGTACCGGGTTAGCATTTCCTCTTCGATACCTTCTCCTTAGCCAGTCTGTCCTGCTGCAGCCTGTTATCCAGGATCACCGCGGGGAGGTGTAGAAGGGTCTTGGCAGCTATGATTCGCTGGCCCTGACGCTAGCAGTCAGCTATGGGTCGCTAACCACTGCAGCGCATGTCGTGCTCAACATCTTGATCCCAATTGTAAGTCTGACGGATCTGATGTCAATCATGCAATAATTAGCTCCTTCAATGGTTCAGTTTTAAGGATATCACGATGCTTCAACTTCACAACCATCATTACAAAGTACGGACAATCACAATAGTTTGCTACACTGAAAATCGACAAGGATCACGCAACGGTTTTCTTCATTTGATATATTATTTCTGGAAGTTGCTTTCAGAAGTCAGTTGCAGATGGGTATATAATTATTATCATTGAACCCAGGTCTACTTGTAATTCTATTATGTAACCAGAGGTTCGAGAATTTCACAACTGTCACTAATCGGCTAATTGGCAAGAAAGGTAAAGTACGGCTTCAGCATCTGCATGTCCTGTAACCCGTCCAGGAAACTTCCAAGCAGTTCTTCTATGTTGTATCTATATCTTTCCAGTTTGTGATCATTTATTTCACTGCCATGGAATGTAGTGATTGTTGTGATCTTTTATTTGACTGCCATGGAATGTAGTGATTGTTGTGATCTTTTATTTGACTGCCATGGAATGTAGTGATTGTTGTGATCTTTTATTTGACTGCCATGGAATGTAGTGACTGTTGTGATCCTTTATTTCACTGCCATGGAATGTAGTGATTGTTGTGATCTTTTATTTGACTGCCATGGAATGTAGTGATTGTTGTGATCTTTTATTTGACTGCCATGGAATGTAGTGATTGTTGTGATCTTTTATTTGACTGCCATGGAATGTAGTGATTGTTATGATCTTTTATTTCACTGCCATAGATTGCAGTGACTGTTATGATCTTTTATTTCACTGCCATGGAATGTAGTGATTGTTATGATCTTTTATTTCACTGCCATAGATTGCAGTGACTGTTATGATCTTTTATTTCACTGCCATGGAATGTAGTGATTGTTATGATCTTTTATTTCACTGCCATGGAATGTAGTGACTGTTGTGATCTTTTATTTCACTGCCATGGAATGTAGTGACTGTTGTGATCTTTTATTTCACTGCCATGGATTGCAGTGAATGTTGTGATCTTTTATTTGACTGCCATGGAATGTAGTGACTGTTGTGATCTTTTATTTCACTGCCATGGAATGTAGTGACTGTTGTGATCTTTTATTTCACTGCCATGGAATGTAGTGACTGTTGTGATCTTTTATTTCACTGCCATGGATTGCAGTGACTGTTGTGATCTTTTATTTGACTGCCATGGAATGTAGTGACTGTTGTGATCTTTTATTTCACTGCCATGGAATGTAGTGACTGTTGTGATCTTTTATTTCACTGCCATGGAATGTAGTGAATGTTGTGATCTTTTATTTGACTGCCATGGAATGTAGGGACTGTTGTGATCTTTTATTTCACTGCCATGGAATGTAGTGAATGTTGTGATCTTTTATTTGACTGCCATGGAATGTAGTGACTGTTGTGATCTTTTATTTCACTGCCATGGAATGTAGTGACTGTTGTGATCTTTTATTTCACTGCCATGGAATGTAGTGACTGTTGTGATCTTTTATTTCACTGCCATGGAATGTAGTGACTGTTGTGATCTTTTATTTCACTGCCATGGAATGTAGTGACTGTTGTGATCTTTTATTTCACTGCCATGGAATGTAGTGACTGTTGTGATCTTTTATTTCACTGCCATGGAATGTAGTGAATGTTGTGATCTTTTATTTGACTGCCATGGAATGTAGTGACTGTTGTGATCTTTTATTTCACTGCCATGGATTGCAGTGACTGTTGTGATCTTTTATTTCACTGCCATGGAATGTAGTGACTGTTGTGATCTTTTATTTCACTGCCATGGATTGCAGTGACTGTTGTGATCTTTTATTTCACTGCCATGGAATGTAGTGACTGTTGTGATCTTTTATTTCACTGCCATGGATTGCAGTGAATGTTGTGATCTTTTATTTGACTGCCATGGAATGTAGTGACTGTTGTGATCTTTTATTTCACTGCCATGGAATGTAGTGACTGTTGTGATCTTTTATTTCACTGCCATGGAATGTAGTGATTGTTATGATCTTTTATTTCACTGCCATGGAATGTAGTGATTGTTATGATCTTTTATTTCACTGCCATGGAATGTAGTGACTGTTGTGATCTTTTATTTGACTGCCATGGAATGTAGTGATTGTTATGATCTTTTATTTCACTGCCATGGAATGTAGTGATTGTTATGATCTTTTATTTCACTGCCATGGAATGTAGTGACTGTTGTGATCCTTTATTTCACTGCCATGGAATGTAGTGACTGTTGTGATCATTTATTTCACTGCCATGGAATGTAGTGACTGTTGTGATCTTTTATTTCACTGCCATGGATTGCAGTGACTGTTGTGATCTTTTATTTCACTGCCATGGAATGTAGTGACTGTTGTGATCTTTTATTTCACTGCCATGGATTGCAGTGACTGTTGTGATCTTTTATTTCACTGCCATGGAATGTAGTGACTGTTGTGATCTTTTATTTCACTGCCATGGATTGCAGTGAATGTTGTGATCTTTTATTTGACTGCCATGGAATGTAGTGACTGTTGTGATCTTTTATTTCACTGCCATGGAATGTAGTGACTGTTGTGATCTTTTATTTCACTGCCATGGAATGTAGTGATTGTTATGATCTTTTATTTCACTGCCATGGAATGTAGTGATTGTTATGATCTTTTATTTCACTGCCATGGAATGTAGTGACTGTTGTGATCTTTTATTTGACTGCCATGGAATGTAGTGATTGTTATGATCTTTTATTTCACTGCCATGGAATGTAGTGATTGTTATGATCTTTTATTTCACTGCCATGGAATGTAGTGACTGTTGTGATCCTTTATTTCACTGCCATGGAATGTAGTGACTGTTGTGATCTTTTATTTCACTGCCATGGAATGTAGTGATTGTTATGATCTTTTATTTCACTGCCATGGAATGTAGTGATTGTTATGATCTTTTATTTCACTGCCATGGAATGTAGTGACTGTTGTGATCTTTTATTTGACTGCCATGGAATGTAGTGATTGTTATGATCTTTTATTTCACTGCCATGGAATGTAGTGACTGTTGTGATCTGTTATTTGACTGCCATGGAATGTAGTGACTGTTATGATCTTTTATTTCACTGCCATGGAATGTAGTGATTGTTGTGATCCTTTATTTCCCTGCCATGGAATGCAATGACTTTCCTTCTTTGATTGGGAAAAAAGATGAAGATTCTTAACAACATACATATCTCTTAGAAAAAAATTATTATTTTATTACAAAATCTGAAAACTTGTTTGAGTAATGCAAGAAACATTCGTATTCTTTTTAAAGAGTGTTAAGTTGTAAGGTTGTTTTTTATTAGATTCATGATAAGTAAAAACAAAAATTAGATCTTGTAGCGTCTTATATTTTACTAAATTGAGGATGAAATCATGTATTTTGTCAGTAAGTAAGTGCAATAGTAAGCCCCAACAGATTGACAAACCTACTTAAAATATACCTGGGTGGCAACCACCACATAATGCAGCAGAAAAAGACATCGTTATATTTATCTTCAAGTTCCAGGTCTTCAATACCATTTTTAAATTGTCGGTGAGGCTTCTAATTAAAGAGTAGTAAATTGACAATTTCAAGAACATGTTCCATAACATCGGCATTGTTCAAGTATCTGGCTGTCAGATATTCATAATTGATAATAGAAAGCACAGTGGGAATCTCAGGAAAGCCGGGATCAATTTTTCTAAATGCAATTAGTCATACATTTTCTCCGTTCAACCCATTATTGCAGTTCCTCCATCTCGTGTAAATGAAACACCACGAACCAGTACGGCCAATTGTGGGCTGATTTGTACGCCTGTAGATTCTTCAAGAGCTGAATTTTAAATAATGTCCTTTGATATTAGCATTGATCATTCTAATCGGTCTCTCTAGTGTGACGCCAAGTTGGTGATTGCTGATGTAAGTCGCTAGGGTGTTTTAATATTTAAATATAGCACTGCAACAACTTCAGCTACATTCTCAACAAACTCGCCAAATAGAACAGGAACGTTTAGCAAGAGCCATATTCAATGATAGAACAAAACTTAGTAGTTGTATCAGATTCCTTACTGAACGTTATCAACAGGTCATTGTATCAGCTTCCTTACTGAACGTTTTTAACAGGTCATCAGTTTCCTTACTGTACGTTATCAACAGGTCATTGTATCAGAGTCCTTACTGTACGTTATCAACAGGTTATTATATCAGATTCCTTACTGTACGTTTTCAACAGGTAATTGTATCAGTTTCCTTAATCAATGTTATCAACAGGTCATTATATCAGCTTCCTTGCTGTACGTTATCAACAGGTCATTATATCAGTTTCCTTACTGTACGTTATCAACAGGTCATTATATCAGCTTCCTTACTGAACGTTATCAACAGGTTATTGTATCAGATTCCTTACTGTACGTTATCAACAGGTCATTATATCAGTTTCCTTACTCAATGTTATCAACAGGTCATTATATCAGTTTCCTTACTGAACGTTATCAACAGTGTCTGATGTCTAAGTTAGTGTATGTTTTAACATAGTGAACTTGTTTGTTTCTTTGTTCTGATTTTCGTGGACAATTAGACACATGTTCTTTGTCTTCTTCCTCGTTTATCTTCAGACCTCAACTTCAAGGACTCTAACGAAGTCGGCAGTCGACTCAAGGCTACTCGTGGAAACACACTCTGTTGTCAAATGCTACTTCTTTTGTCGGTATACAGTGAACAGGACTGTAAAATATGTTCTGCCTTCATGGGGGCTGTACCGCAGGCACAGAGAATTCTGCAGTGCCAATCTTGAACTTTGTGTACAGATAACATTTAAGTCTGCCGTGACCTGTGCGTAGCCGGAGAAAGATCACCTGGTCTCGCCTGGAGAGTTGAACGGTAGGCATCGTTTTCTATGTGGCCATGGTGGTCGTTTTTCCATTTTGGACTGTACGTTGCACTGATGTATGCTTTAGTCTCATTGTATGTGATTTCTGTATCACTCTGCTGCAGCATTCCACCCTCTCTGGCGAGTCTGCCCGGCTCCTCGTTGCCTAGAATGTCGCAGTGGGCTGGTATCCGCTGGACTATGCTTTCTTTTTCAAGCACTGGGACAGGCTTTCGAGCGAGTCTGCCAGAGCACCGAGTTCATTTTTGTGCTGGTTCTTGAGCACCATTAACACTGCAAGGAGGTCTGTGAAAATGACCATTTGCTTTTCTACCTGCTCCTTATAGTCTATATGGGTTTCAGATGCTTGTCTCAGGGCACTGTCTTCAGCACCGAAGTTGCTGCAGCGTCTCCCAGTGACAAATTCTGCTGAGTATACTTTGCTTTTTAGTTTTATAGCGAAGCCTCCTCACTCATTTCCAATGGCATCTTTGGCTGAGCCATCCGTATAGGCGTGTGTCCAGGCTGTTGGTGGGAATTTTTGGTTGATGTAATTTGTAACTATATGTTTTTTCTGTTCCTCTGTTTGTGACTTTGTGTATTCGATGTTGGAGATATGGCATATAAGATCAGGGAAGGAGGCAGCGGATAGAGTATGCTGGTATTTGTTTTATTTTTTCGTTAAAAAGTGCAGCATTGTCTTTAATCTTTTCTTTTGCATGGACTGTAAAACTTTTCCTTTTTGGCCTGCCGCGTCCCAGTCCATTTAGTCTGTGTTGCATTGGGTGATCCATGATTCTTTTAAATTTTCCAGCTTGCTGTAGGATTCTGCAGTCTCTGTGGTCTTCCATTGTCTGTAGCCAAGTCATAGCTTCCAGGTCTTTTATTTGGGTGGAATTCAGAGCTCCTGTTATGATGCGGGCTGCTTGGTTCTGGGAGAACCCTATTTTGTCAAAGTTTGATTTAGATGTCGTGGCCCAAGCTGCAATGCCGTATTCCAAAACTGGTCTCACTCTGCCTGTGTATAATTTCTTTACTGTGTTTTAGTCAGCACCTCATGTAGTACCAGCAAATTTCTTCGTGATAGACATGCGTATCCTCGCCCTCAACTGGGTCTTTAAGATTGGCGTTTTCCAGGACAGATGTCGGTCTAAAGAAACTTTAAGAAGGTTGCAGCATCATCTAGTCGTATCTTTTTTCCTTTTAATTTGAGTTTTACTTGCTGCCGTATGTTTGACAGAGAGAAGATGGTATGTGTCGTTTGTTGTTCATTTATTTTTATAAATCATGTCTTGGACTATCTTTCAAGGACTGCCACAGAGCCTTGCATTCGTATGCTGACTGTAGCGATGTGTTTTTCAGTAGTCTACATGGCCAGGCCATTAGCGTAGAAAGAATATGTATTTTTGTGATTTGCTTCATAGTTACTTTCTTTGTAATGACTTGTTAAGACATTGCGGATAGCGCACACAGGATTACATATTTAACATTCTAAGGTTTGTTCCTTTAACAGACAAGGGTGTACTTCCTTTAACGGGCAAAGGTTTACCTCTTTAACATACAAAGGTTTACCCTATTTAACATACAAAGGTTTGTCTCCTTTAACGAACGAAGGGTTACCTCATTTAACATTAAAAAGGATTGCCTCCTTTAACGGATAAAGGTTTACCTTATTTAACATACAAAGGTTTACCCTATTTAACATACAAAGGTTTGTCTCCTTTAATGTACAACGGTTTGCCTCCTTTAACCGATAAAGGTGTACCTCATTTAACATAAAAAGGTTTGCCTCCTTAAACGGATAAAGGTTTACTTTATTTAACATACAAAGGTTTACCTTATTTAACATACAAAGGTTTGTCTCCTTTAACGGACAAAAGTTTACCCTATTTAACATTCAAAGGTTTGTCTCCTTTAACGGATAAAGGTTTGTCTATTTAAGATGCAAAAATGTGCCTCCTTTAACGGGCAGAGGTTTACCATATTTAGCTCTGAATTCCAAAACTGTCCTCCCCTCTAGCTGCACATTATGTTCTCATGCTAAAATTGTTCACGTCCTGTAGTTTAATGACGTGCTCATCTCTAACAACATTTTCACAGGCGCTTTTTAACAATAAAAGTTAAAAGAATATTAAACGTGCAATAAAAATCCGGTTTCATGATATCACTCTGATAATTTCATTGGCCACAACACAGCCACACGCGCCACAATCATGTAATCACAAATAGTACCTGCACCCGCATTCTCCAGCACAATTTCTCTGTATTCCTTACTGTATCCTGGCTGTATTCCTTACTGTATACTGGCTGTATTCCTTGCTGTTTCCTGGCCGTATTCCTTACTGTATCCTGGCCATATTCCTTACTGTATCCTGGCCGTATTCCTTACTGTATCCTGTCCATATTCCTTACTGTATCCTGGCCGTATTCCTTACTGTATCCTGGCCATATTCCTTACTGTATCCTGGCCGTATTCCTTACTGTATCCTGGCCATATTCCTTACTGTATGTCTTGCTGTATTCCTTACTGTATCCTGGCCGTATTCCTTACTGTATCCTGGCCGTATTCCTTACTGTATCCTGGCCGTATTCCTTACTGTATCCTGGCCGTATTCCTTACTGTATCCTGGCCATATTCCTTACTGTATCCTGGCCATATTCCTTACTGTATCCTGGCCATATTCCTTACTGTATCCTGGCCATATTCCTTACTGTATCCTGGCCATATTCCTTACTGTATCCTGGCCATATTCCTTACTGTATCCTGGCCATATTCCTTACTGTATCCTGGCCATATTCCTTACTGTATCCTGGCCATATTCCTTACTGTATCCTGGCCATATTCCTTACTGTATCCTGGCCATATTCCTTACTGTATCCTGGCCATATTCCTTACTGTATCCTGGCCATATTCCTTACTGTATCCTGGCCATATTCCTTACTGTATCCTGGCCATATTCCTTCCTGTATCCTGGCCGTATTCCTTACTGTATCCTGGCCATATTCCTTACTGTATCCTGGCCATATTCCTTACTGTATCCTGGCCGTATTCCTTACTGTATCCTGGCCATATTCCTTACTGTATCCTGGCCATATTCCTTCCTGTATCCTGGCCGTATTCCTTACTGTATCCTGGCCATATTCCTTACTGTATCCTGGCCATATTCCTTACTGTATCCTGGCCGTATTCCTTACTGTATCCTGGCCGTATTCCTTACTGTATCCTGGCCATATTCCTTCCTGTATCCTGGCCGTATTCCTTACTGTATCCTGGCCATATTCCTTCCTGTATCCTGGCCGTATTCCTTACTGTATCCTGGCCATATTCCTTACTGTATCCTGGCGGTATTCCTTACTGTATCCTGGCCGTATTCCTTACTGTATCCTGGCCGTATTCCTTACTGTATCCTGGCCATATTCCTTACTGTATCCTGGCCGTATTCCTTCCTGTATCCTGGCCGTATTCCTTCCTGTATCCTGGCCGTATTCCTTACTGTATCCTGGCCATATTCCTTACTGTATCCTGGCCGTATTCCTTCCTGTATCCTGGCCGTATTCCTTACTGTATCCTGGCCATATTCCTTACTGTATCCTGGCCGTATTCCTTCCTGTATCCTGGCCGTATTCCTTACTGTATCCTGGCCGTATTCCTTACTGTATCCTGGCCGTATTCCTTACTGTATCCTGGCCGTATTCCTTCCTGTATCCTGGCCGTATTCCTTCCTGTATCCTGGCCGTATTTTTTACTGTATCCTGGCCATATTCCTTACTGTATCCTGGCCGTATTCCTTCCTGTATCCTGGCCGTATTCCTTACTGTATCCTGGCCGTATTCCTTACTGTATCCTGGCCGTATTCCTTACTGTATCCTGGCCGTATTCCTTCCTGTATCCTGGCCGTATTCCTTACTGTATCCTGGCCGTATTCCTTCCTGTATCCTGGCCGTATTCCTTCCTGTATCCTGGCCGTATTCCTTACTGTATCCTGGCCATATTCCTTACTGTATCCTGGCCGTATTCCTTCCTATATCCTGGCCGTATTCCTTACTGTATCCTGGCCGTATTCCTTCCTGTATCCTGGCCGTATTCCTTACTGTATCCTGGCCGTATTCCTTACTGTATCCTGGCCGTATTCCTTCCTGTATCCTGGCCGTATTCCTTACTGTATGTCTTGCTGTATTCCTTACTGTATCCTGGCCATATTCCTTACTGTATCCTGGCCGTATTCCTTCCTGTATCCTGGCCGTATTCCTTACTGTATCCTGGCCATATTCCTTACTGTATCCTGGCCGTATTCCTTCCTGTATCCTGGCCGTATTCCTTACTGTATCCTGGCCGTATTCCTTACTGTATCCTGGCCGTATTCCTTACTGTATCCTGGCCGTATTCCTTCCTGTATCCTGGCCGTATTCCTTCCTGTATCCTGGCCGTATTCCTTACTGTATCCTGGCCATATTCCTTACTGTATCCTGGCCGTATTCCTTCCTGTATCCTGGCCGTATTCCTTACTGTATCCTGGCCGTATTCCTTACTGTATCCTGGCCGTATTCTTTACTGTATCCTGGCCGTATTCCTTCCTGTATCCTGGCCGTATTCCTTACTGTATCCTGGCCGTATTCCTTCCTGTATCCTGGCCGTATTCCTTCCTGTATCCTGGCCGTATTCCTTACTGTATCCTGGCCATATTCCTTACTGTATCCTGGCCGTATTCCTTCCTGTATCCTGGCCGTATTCCTTACTGTATCCTGGCCGTATTCCTTCCTGTATCCTGGCCGTATTCCTTACTGTATCCTGGCCGTATTCATTACTGTATCCTGGCCGTATTCCTTCCTGTATCCTGGCCGTATTCCTTACTGTATCCTGGCCGTATTCCTTACTGTATCCTGGCCATATTCCTTACTGTATCCTGGCCGTATTCCTTACTGTATCCTGGCCGTATTCCTTACTGTATCCTGGCCATATTCCTTACTGTATCCTGGCCATATTCCTTACTGTATCCTGGCCATATTCCTTACTGTATCCTGGCCATATTCCTTCCTGTATCCTGGCCGTATTCCTTCCTGTATCCTGGCCATATTCCTTCCTGTATCCTGGCCGTATTCCTTACTGTATCCTGGCCGTATTCCTTACTGTATCCTGGCCATATTCCTTACTGTATCCTGGCCGTATTCCTTACTGTATCCTGGCCGTATTCCTTACTGTATCCTGGCCGTATTCCTTACTGTATCCTGGCCGTATTCCTTACTGTATCCTGGCCGTATTCCTTACTGTATCCTGGCCGTATTCCTTACTGTATCCTGGCCGTATTCCTTACTGTATCCTGGCCGTATTCCTTACTGTATCCTGGCCGTATTCCTTACTGTATCCTGGCCATATTCCTTACTGTATCCTGGCCATATTCCTTACTGTATCCTGGCCATATTCCTTACTGTATCCTGGCCGTATTCCTTACTGTATCCTGGCCGTATTCCTTACTGTATCCTGGCCATATTCCTTACTGTATCCTGGCCGTATTCCTTACTGTATCCTGGCCATATTCCTTACTGTATCCTGGCCGTATTTCTTACTGTATCCTGGCCGTATTCCTTACTGTATCCTGGCCATATTCCTTACTGTATCCTGGCCATATTCCTTACTGTATCCTGGCCGTATTCCTTCCTGTATATCTTGCTGTATTCCTTGCACCTTCTTTACCCCTTGACACAAATCTAGCTTTAAAATGAAAGTTTGAATTCTTAAAATTATTTTCTTATCATAAACATTAACTTGAATGTATAATCCTGTGTACTCTAAGCCTGTGAATAGTTTACCAGCAAAAATTATTTCTTTATTTTAATTTTAAATTTGGTGCCAAATATTTCCACAAGTCGCAATATATGTACAGGGCTTGACAAAAGTGCTCGTCTGTGACGAGTATATACATTTTCTTGACGAGTACAAAAAAAATCCGGTTTTAATTTGTTAATTACATTTTTAATCTTTACTACATAACGACTCTCGCACAAGTATGAATGATATTACGGTTGAAATAGATTGTACATAAGCTAGCTTATGATGATGAATCTAAATGGACCTCCACTGTCACAATTTAAACCTACAAAAGCCATCGATAAATTGTACTTCAGTGCTAAAACTACTAAGCATGTCAAGAACACACACGCCATGTCTCTGACATCAGTGCATTTTTTCTACAGAAGAAATAGGCTAATACTGTGTAAGTAAAACAATATATGTTGCTTTGGTACGTATTGTTATTTAGAAATAAAGGTTAATTAGTGCCTAGTTTAAATTTGTTAACGTGAATTGCATGACTGTAGTCCGACCATGCTGATTGGTGAAACTTTTGACTGACTGGTGAGCCACACATAATTTGTCAGCCCTGTATATACATATTTTTTAAAATTCGTTTTTTGGCCTGCGTGTGCCTTTCGGCGTCAGATTGTGAAAATGTTTCTTGACCGGGTCCTAATATGTGCTTAGAACACAGTGAGCTTCACTTCTTCTCTTATTTCTTCTATCCATCTTTTCCGTGATCGGCAATGGATTTTGTATCCATTGTATCTGTATCGCATTGCTTTCAGAGGGATACCATCTGGTGTTTGAGGTGTCACGTGGCCGAGCCATTTGGTTTGCTATCTTTTGATGTGGTCGAGCGATGGCACTGTACCTACCTCTCTCCTCTACCTTTCTTTTTTCCGAAATCAATGTCAAAGAGCTGCATGTAGCGCGCTTGTCGCGGTTTGACCACTGTTAAATGATATCTTATAGAGAAAGACTGGTATTCTGACCGTGTCGGGTGTTGAAATGATTTCTTCCAAAAAAATAGTTTACTTCATGTTTACTTCAACCCTACTTTTTACGCTATTGTTTCTAGCTTGGTACCTGGATATGCTTATATTTGTGAGCCAGGAGCACTATATTCACTATATATAACATCCAGGACTTCTAACATGATGAACGGTGTCCATCGCGTACGTCTCTGTTCTTTCCCAGTATTATTCTGTCGTACTCAGTCAATGGCAAGGTTGAATAGTAAGGGTGAAAGGGCACATCCGCTCATCCTTGTCTTAAGCCAGACTTCACTGAAAATGTTCTATTGGAGTTCGTCATGCTGCAGGACAAATCTGGGTAGAAGAGAGCAATGATGTTAACTGTCTTCTGTGGTATGCCTACTTCTGTGGTATGCCTACTTCTGTGGTATGCCTACTTCCGTGGTATGCCTACTTCCGTGGTATGCCTACTTCTGTGAAGATACACTTACTAATTAACTTTTATCAACGTATCGTTGTGGCGGGTTACAGAGGTAGAAAGGTTAAGGTGAGTCACGTGGCAACAATTGCCGTCATGGATGATGTCTATGTGAGGTAGGGTGGTCAGTTTCTTTCCTTGCTGTGTGACCTTCCCCAAATCATGCGTCAGCTACCCATTTGCAGCTGGGTTGACAGGAGGATCTGTCGTACAAAGACAAAACCACGCCAGGTAAATGTTATTGTTCGTCCGTGATTTCGAACCTTGGCGCGCTGTAATCCCAGTCTTAGCAAGTCAGCTCACTGTCGACCTGGCTACACGCTCCCCATTACAGAGTTACAGAGGTTCTTCTTAAACTGGTAGACATACTTGAAAAGGTGGACTGGTGTCCGTTGGTCATAGTGCAGCTCAAGGTTTCTCAGCAATTCACCACTATGGGAATTACATGTCGATCCCCACCTCGCTGACCAGACTGTTTTATCACATCCTTTTTCTAGAAACATGAGCCAAAAATGTTAGGTGGGATCTTCATCAGTATGTTTCTACCTAACCGTGACTAATTTTACGTCCCATCACTCCAAATAATACAACGTCACCAATCGCAATACCCTACACATTTATAAGCCCTCAGGACACACGTATAGATACAGTCGGAAAAAAGTCCATTTGTAGACATTACATTACGAACACTTGCCGACCAGGTGTCGACCACACCTACCTGAACTATCTTCATTGTCATCATCTGGTTGATTAGTCCTTAGACTGGTTGTAATATTGTCTGAAGATGTTTCTCAATTTGACCATATTATCTGCAGGTCTCTTCATTACAGTACAGGTT
>JAVGWX010000006.1:90953518-91138518 GCA_036924085.1 Ariolimax columbianus | reverse complement strand
CTCCGAACATGGTCCCCTCTCCTTGGTGTTCTGTGCCAGTTCTGGTAGCTACCTCCGAACATGGTCCCCTCTCCTTGGTGTTCTGTGCCCGTTCTGGTAGCTACCTGCGAACATGGTCTTCTCTCCTTGGTGTTCTGTACCACTTCTGGTAGCTACCTCCGAACATGGTCCCCTCTCCTTGGTGTTCTGTGCCAGTTCTGGTAGCTACCTCCGAACATGGTCCCCTCTCCTTGGTGTTCTGTGCCCGTTCTGGTAGCTACCTGCGAACATGGTCTTCTCTCCTTGGTGTTCTGTACCACTTCTGGTAGCTACCTCCGAACATGGTCCCCTCTCCTTGGTGTTCTGTGCCAGTTCTGGTAGCTACCTCCGAACATGGTCTTCTCTCCTTGGTGTTCTGTGCCCGTTCTGGTAGCTACCTGCGAACATGGTCTTCTCTCCTTGGTGTTCTGTGCCCGTTCTGGTAGCTACCTCCGAACATGGTCTTCTCTCCTTGGTGTTCTGTGCCCGTTCTGGTAGCTACCTCCGAACATGGTCTTCTCTCCTTGGTGTTCTGTGCCCGTTCTGGTAGCTACCTGCGAACATGGTCTTCTCTCCTTGGTGTTCTGTGCCCGTTCTGGTAGCTACCTCCGAACATGGTCTTCTCTCCTTGGTGTTCTGTGCCCGTTCTGGTAGCTACCTCCGAACATGGTCTTCTCTCCTTGGTGTTCTGTGCCCGTTCTGGTAGCTACCTGCGAACATGGTCTTCTCTCCTTGGTGTTCTGTGCCCGTTCTGGTAGCTACCTCCGAACATGGTCTTCTCTCCTTGGTGTTCTGTGCCCGTTCTGGTAGCTACCTGCGAACATGGTCTCTTTTCCTTGGTGTTCTGCGCCAGTTCTGGTAGCTACCTCCGAACATGGTCTCCTCTCCTTGGTGTTCTGTGCCAGTTCTGGTAGCTACCTCCGAACATGGTCTTCTCTCCTTGGTGTTCTGTGCCAGTTCTGGTAGCTACCTCCGAACATGGTCTTCTCTCCTTTGTTTTCTGTGCCATTTCTGGTAGCTACCTCCGAACATGGCCTCCTCTCCTTGGTGTTCTGTGCCAGTTCTGGTAAGTTGTTGTGCGACATCAACAAGGATCCATCCATGGCGCCTTTAGGAGTATGTGCAAACGACGGCGAAAGGGGATTGGGAACGATTAGTGATCTGTTCGTGTCTCCATTGAAAACACCAGTTGAAGAACCTTTGTACTAGATGAAAAAAATGTAATCTTAACAGAAGAAAAGCAGCAAATACAAATAACAACAGTAACAACAGATAAACAATACTGATAATAGTGCGAGGTAGCGCTGTGGGCAGTGAACTGACTTCCTCCCCGGCTCAAACGATCAGGGTTAGGTCTCCAATTGTTGCGGAATTTACCGATCGCAAAACTATTCCTGGGATCAATCACAGATTGATCACAACTACACAGATAAAAAAACAACAGATAAAAAACAACTACACAGATAAAAACAAATAATAAACAATTACACAGATAAGCAAAAACTACACATATATACAACACACATAAACAATTACACAAATAAATAACACATATAATCAATTACACAGATGGACAACAATAACACATTTAAGCAACACATATAAACAGCAACAACATATAAACAACAACAACACATAGAAACAGCAACAACACTAATAAACAATAATACACATAAAAATAACGCATTACAAACCAACAGTGATAAACAAATGTATCTTTTGTCAAGTGAAACGTTAATATTTTCCTTCACATTTTTTTGTATTCCATGATTAGAGAAATGTTTTGCTTGGCATCCTCTTAGAGAGATGAACATTTTCTATCCGCTCTTTCATTGCCTCAAACATAAATCCTCCACACTTTTATTATTTATTCTGCTGTTATTATGGTAATAATATATAAATCAATCCAACCTCTTTTTTCTCAATCTTACATTATTCAGTGGTCTTCCGTGGATTTATAAACCAGATTTGTTTTTTCCTATCACTCGCTCAGACTTTTCCCTCTAACATACGATTGCTGCCATTTCTCAGCGACGTGTGTCATTAGACATGACACGTGGAAAGTCAATGAATTGGAAATCTTGGGGCTGGCAAAAGACTGAAGCGGTCGTTACATCATTTGTGGAACATGTTTTAGCTATTAATGAGAATGTCCGGAGGGAGATAAATATATAAATACTATTTATTACATACAAGTTCTATACCAGTCAGACCTCATTAATGACTGTGTTTTGTTTGCGTTTAATGAGTTGAACCGGAGTTGTGCCCATTCGACAACTAAGTTAATTTAACTCTTAGCTACGTTTCTTTGATCGCGGGTTACAGTGGCGACATATCTGCAGGTTGATCAGAATCCTCCTGGCTGTAATGCAATACGATGATTCTCAGTAAGTTCCCCAATATGGTGATTATTGTTGCTGACCAGTTTGTTTAAATGAGCCCTACGAAAAAGTGAGATCTTGATCAATGTACACCATTTAGGACATACATCAGTCAAAGCAGATCAATGTACACTCACCATTTAGGACATACATTAGTCAGAACAAGTCAATGTACACTTACCATTTAGGACATACATCAGTCAGAGCAGATCAATGTACACTCGCCATTTAGGACATACATCAGTCAGAGCAAGTCAATGTACACTTACCATTTAGGACATACATCAGTCAAAGCAAGTCAATGTACACTTACCATTTAGGACATACATTAGTCAGAGCAAGTCAATGTACACTTACCATTTAGGACATACATTAGTCAGAGCAAGTCAATGTACACTCACCATTTAGGACATACATTAGTCAGAGCAAGTCAATGTACACTCACCATTTAGGACATACATCAGTCAGAGCAAGTCAATGTACACTCACCATTTAGGACATACATCAATCAGAGCAGGTCAATGTTTAGGTTGTGTTTTTTAGAAGAATCGGGCAAAGCTGTATTTGAAAATGGTCAGACCTAAAACAAGTTGCTTTTTCCCGGTCATATTATCAGGTCAGTCCTTGGTCTCGGAAAACTGCACAACATACTTCTTATTCTTCGTCGTCGTCGTTTTCTTCTTCTTCTTATGTTTCTTCTTCTTCTTCTTCTTCTCCTTCTTATTTTGTTTCTTTCTTTTTTTCTCCTCCTCCTCTTCCTTGCCTCCTTCTCCATCTTCTCCTTCTGTTTCGCCCTGATATGACGTTCTGAGGTTGTGTCATAGTTTACAGCGACGATATCCTCGCCTTTCGGGCCGACACATCCGATTTCAGCTTGCTCTTTTGCCCACCAGGGTCCCTATTCTCTTACCCAGACTACGCTAGTGCAGCTTGTTTCCAGGGCCGTACCTTGAAGGCGGAATATGGTCTTGGTCAGCCCGGGTTGCCTGACCCTGATGCAGACAACCAACTAGAAGTCACTGACTGCTGCCAGCTCATTTACCGTGCTGCATCTTCGGTCCCGTACACACATCTGATAATGGATACCTGATTATAGATTTGAGCTGGTAATATCAACTCAGAAAATGGTCAGATCTAAAACAATGAAGTATCTAACAAGGTATCAACAACGGCTGTTTTTACTACATTTACTTTTTGAACGAGAAAAATAAAGAACAACACACAAAGATAGCGGTGAGAGAAAGACAAGAAGGTAATATACTGGACAAGTTCAACAACATAGCACGGAAAGCAGACAAAAATAACATGAAAAAGTATCACTCAGAAAATACGTCGAAACAAAACTAAATGAAACCCTCGCTACTCTCAAAAGGTCTACATCAGGAGCAACGAATAGCTAGCAAACGAAAAATACTAAGAAATCATGCGAATAACAATGAACAGTGGTAGGTACTTATCTCTAAGAGATCATGCGAATAACAATGAACAGTGGTTGGTACTTATCTCTGAGAAATCATGCGAATAACAATGAACAGTGGTAGGTACTTATCTCTACGAAATCATGCGAATAACAATGAACAGTGGTAGGTACTTATCTCTAAGAGATCATGCGAATAACAATGAACAGTGGTAGGTACTTATCTCTAAGAGATCATGCGAATAACAATGAACAGTGGTTGGTACTTATCTCTAAGAGATCATGCGAATAACAATGAACAGTGGTAGGTACTTATCTCTAAGAAATCATGCGAATAACAATGAACAGTGTTAGGAACTTATCTCTATAGATCCAGCTGGATGATAACCATTGAAATGCAGGACTGAAGCAGGCATTTATATCGCCAATTTGTTATGCCACTTGTACATTTTTGTACACACGGTAACCTTCCTTTATATACACTTTCTCAGCGTGTACCATTGCATTGCCATATACGTTATTTAGTTCCTCCTGAACATGGTATACAATTATTTCATAAATTAAATCTATTTGTAATATGAGTTTCAGGAATCTTCATTAATCATTTAACGGATCGTAAATCTGAAATCTCGAATATATATTTTACTTCAACTGCTAAGATTCTAAGAGGCAATATTTCTCTGCAAGGATCGAGAAGGAACATGTGGTGTGTTTTGTATCGAGAACGAAACTGAAATTGAAATACAAAATATAAATGATAAACTATACGGTCCAAACGTTGACGCCGTTTTTTAAAATGAAATTCCTAAATTATGTTATTCTACGTTTGAATGGTCTTCTGTGTGTAGATGTCTCCAACAATTGCCACGTGTTACATCACCAAGTAGTTTATATTATCCCATATAGCTTCTTTTTTTTCTTTCTTCCTTTTGTTCTTCTTTCTATTCTTCTTCTTCTTCTTCTTTGTCGACTTCTTCTTCACATCTGATTAAGAAGGATGCTATCATCCCTACAGGACGTATTTACCAATGCAGCTTGTGTTTTGCAGACATGGTATATGTAGCAATGTGTTTTACATGATCAGGCTGTTAATGCCATACACAACTTTCACTAGTAGATTTTTTTAACGAAATGAATTGTAGTGTAGTGGCCCTTTTCTGTCATGCAGAGTAGGGGTCCTATTTTCTCTTGTTGCGACTTGTTCAAATATTTCATTTCTAAGGTTCCCAACTATTGTGTTTGAGATGGCTGTTTACACCAAAATGTTTAGCTGCCACAGCAGCGAGTTGGCGATAAGACTTTGAAACGCGTTACTTATTTGTTGTAAATTGATATTGCTGATTATTGTGTGTGTATCATAGAAAATGATATACTTCAGACCGATCTTTTGAATGGCAGACAAGGATCACATCTGAAATTTTAACATGCGAAATACAATTTGACATATTATCGGACCGAAGAAAGATTGTCGGACATTTGTAAAACGGTCAATGATGGAGCGAGGAGTAATCAGGTCCAGGTGCAATGTACTGATATAGACTTTACATGAAGCCCACATTTGGGATCCTGGAAATAGATTGTGTCACAGTAGCCTGGCCAACGGGGAAGAGACCGATTACTCTAATACACGTAGTGGTGAGCTTACTGAAAAGACTCGCATTACACTACAAACAGAAGGGAACCAACCTATTTAAATGTACATGCACAGTGGGCTTGAAAATATCGAGAGAGAGAGAGAGAGAGGGAGAGAGTGGGAGAGGGAGAGAGAGAGGGGGAGAGAGATAGAGAGAGAGGGGAGAGAGAGGGAGAGAGGGAGAGAGAGAGGGAGATAGAGAGAGAGATTATGATGACTGACTGAAGTGGACATGAAAACATAGAGAGAGAGAGAGAGAGAGAGAGAGAGACTGATGATGGACTGACAGAAGTGGACATGAAAACATAGAGAGAGAGAGAGAGCGAGAGAGAGAGAGAGAGAGAGAAAGAGAGACTGATGATGGACTGACAGAATTGGACATGAAAACATAGAGAGAGAGAGAGCGAGAGAGAGCGAGAGAGAGACTGATGATGGACTGACAGAAGTGGACATGAAAACATAGAGAGAGAGAGAAAGAAAGAGAGAGAGAGACTGATGATGGACTGACAGAAGTGGACATGAAAACATAGAGAGAGAGAGAGAGAGACTGATGATGGACTGACAGAAGTGGACATGAAAACATAGAGAGAGAGAGAGAGAGAGCGAGAGAGAGAGAGACTGATGATGGACTGACAGAAGGGGAAACACATAACACAGAAGTGATAACCCCGACGAGCCACTTTGTTACTGGGGAACACGAAGAAGAGCAGCAGAAACCGATCATAAACAACGATGACTAGAATCCTGGTACCACTCTGTGCATGTGTACAATTGTATAACAGAGCGTTGTGTTTGAGACTAGCAACAACATCATAAAATCGGACAGCTATGTAAACCTTCCCAGCTATAAGATGTTCTTCTGTTCCGGATTCAGGTTTGCCTTGACTTTTCCCACTTTGCTGGTCATCTTCTACCTCAGGTATAGAGGTCTTCTTTTGTTCTTGTGGCTTCCAGTTTCTACATGAAAAGGTTGCCGGGGATATGTCTATCCCTTCCTTTAGTCATCTCTTACGACTTGCCAGGCACATTACATTTATTTAGTACCCTTTCCAGCCTCTGTGACGAGAATAAGATTCATTCCAAGGGTTTTAACTACCACGGAGGACACACGATCTCAGTGAAGCTGTAAAGATACTTAATAATTGCTTGACTTGATGTTTTATTCGAACGGTTGTGCTAATGATAACGGAATAATTGGCATGATTAGCACTCGCCCACAAACGTACAAAAAACTACAACCCGATTAGCATTAGATCTCTCAAAAACCGCTTGCAAATGGGGTTGAAGGAGTGGTTAAGGCTAATTTATGTTATTTCTACGAGAGCGAACAATTACGACCTGAGACAAATAAAGTAAAATGTCTAAGGTATCTGAATTGGAGAGATGCAGTTGATGAAGTGTGTGCTTCTTATGGAGCTGACAGACAATAGACGATAGACAAGAGGACGATAGACAATAAGCAATACACGTTGCTTATTCCACTCTAGCAAACCTTTGAATGTATCCCACACATACAAACAAATGAAGATATCCCTTGCTTACTAACCTATGAAAGTATCCCACACTAACTAAATTGTGAAGGTATCCGCCGGTTACAAACCTATGAAAATATCTCTTGCTTACTAACCTATGAAAATATCTTTTGCTTACTAACATAAGAAAATGTCTCTTGCTTACTAACCTATAAAAATATCTCTTGCTTACTAACCTATGAAAATATCTCTTGCTTACAAACCTATGAAAATATCTCTTGCTAACTAACCTATGAAAATATCTCTTGCTTACTAACCTATGAAAATATCTCTTGCTTACTAACCTATGAAAATATCTCTTGCTTACTAACATAAGAAAATGTCTCTTGCTTACTAACCTATGAAAATGTCTCCTGCTTACTAAACTATGAAAATAGCTCTTGCTTACTAACCTATGCAGGTATCTCTTGCTTACTAACTTTTAAACGCTTACTAATTTTTGAAGGTATATGACGCTAACTATCTTTTAAAGGTATCACCCACTTACAAACTTTTGGTAACAAACTTTCATAAGTTAGGGGAGGAATCTGTTTGGAATAGTGTATGTGGAGAAGCTACAAATGTCTTTATGTCACTTACAGAATAATCTATGGACATAATTAGTGAATGGGCTATCTTTAAAAGCAACTTTAACGACTGCGCTTCATAAGTGCGGTGGAACAAAGAACTTACGTCATGAAAAAAGATTAGAAGCGAACAGCTTGGTAGAGTGATGCAGCAAGGGAGGCTATACTGCCTAAAAAGAAAGCTTAGAAGGGTTGGTTGACCTCCAAAAAGCAAGGTGACTACAACGCCTACCAGGCAGCCAAAACGCGCCAGAGAAGAATCTTAGAAACATTATTGCGAGCAACTCACTTCCATTTGTCAAAATCCTCCTAGAGACTTTTTCAAAAGTGTCAAGGCGATGCGATTCAGAGACGAATGCTTCAATCCTACTACAGCCATCACTGGCAAGTATGACTTTCCTATATTTATCGAGCTCAGCAGAAGAGATCGATGGAAGGAATGATTTCAAGAACTTTTCAACTTTACTACCTCCAAGAGGGATTCACTTTTTCTACCATGCAAACCAGATCATACTGAACCCGACATAATGATTCAAGAAACGGAGAGAGTTATAAAGAATAGTCACAGGAATGAGTCACCAGGCAAGGACGGCATAACAACGGAGGTGATTCATGCATGTGGAGAAACAGGTTTACTCTGGCTACATTGATTCTTTACAAAGGCATGGAAAGACAGTCGCGTACCAGAGACTGGTAGCAAGCTATAATCGTTCCAATTTGGAAGAAAAATGGCGACTAAAGAAACTGTGACACGTACAAAGGCATATTGCTACTTAGCCACACTGGTAAAATGTATACCAAAATTCTGAAACATAGAATAAAACCTATTGTTGAACCTCAACTATCCAGAGCTCAATTTGGATTCCGCCGAGGTATGAGCTGCACGGACGCCTTGTTCACCCCAAGGGAAATACGCGAAAGATCAATAGAACACAACGAAAATCTACGTGTTGCTTTCATTGATCAGGAAAAAGCGTTTAATAGGGTAGACAGGATTCAACTTTGGAAGATACTCGAAGATTATGGTGTACAAGGCCAGCGTCTTGATAATGTCCGAGCACTGTGTCGTTCAAGTACAAACGTCGTCAGAACGACTGATGGTGTCACAGATGCTTTTGAAATCACTACCGGCGTGAGACAAGGGTGTGTGCTTTCTCCTCTGTTGTTTAAAATCTACGTGGACAAAATCGTATCAGAGACTGGTCAAATTGAGACATCTGAAGCAGAATATAACTCAATACACGAATTACTCTTTGCAGTTGGTGCTTGCTGTACGACGATGAAAACAAACTGCAAAACCACATAAACGCGTTTGCGACTACGTGTGCTAAATACAATATGCGAATTAGCGAGAACAAAACATAAACTATGATGATCAGTAGAACTCCTGGGCCACTCAAGATAAGTCTAAATGATATTGCTCTTCAACAGGTCCATGGTTCAAGTATTTGAGCAGTATTTTTTTCAGCAGATGGTAGGATCGACAGGGACATTGAGACCAGGTGTCAGAAAGCATCTGCTTAGACAACCGAGCATTAGTTTGACAACAAGGCAACAGCTGATAAACAGTATACTTGTATTTATGCCGACTCTGTGCTACCAGTGCCAAACGTTGCCTCTGTCAAGGGCGAGCGAGAGTTGAATTCCGACTTAAGTAATGAAGTGCTTGAGGAAAGTCATCGGTGTTACCAGATGAGACATAATGCGGAACGACGACATTCGAAGTATGGTTGGCACTACATCTTGTGTCGAATACATTTCCAGGCAGAAAATAAGTTGGTTTGGTCATCTCATGAGAATGCACGCTCCTCAACTTCTACTGATGGTTTACAAGGCTGGTAGAGCTGGTACAAGTGGAAAGAAAAGTAACTAAATTTTGAAGGTATCTCCCGCTTACTAACTTTTGAAGGTATATGACGCTTACTGACCAATGAACGCATCCCACACTAACTAACTTTTGAAGGTATCCCCCGCTTACTTACTTTTGTAGGTATCCCACGCTTACTAACTTTTAAAGGTAGCCCAAGCTTCTAACTTTTGTAGGCATCCCACGCTTACTAACTTTTGAATGTATCCCACGCTTACTAACTTTTGAATGTATCCCACGCTTACTAACTTTTGAAGGTATCCTATGCATACTGTCCAAAAGTATCCTATTTTAAACTATTATTCCAAATGATGTCCTTAGTCCACATTGACGATTAATTTTCATACAGCAAAATGGTGCTTATAAACCTCGTGTTGTTACATCTTTCAAAATTGATTGAACATAACAAAAGTGCCCTTCTTTAACATGTACATGATTGTTCTATAGAATGTTCCATTTTTTGGTGGTTGTACATTTAATTCACGGACAGAGATACAGTTTGTTGGTTATGTCATAGCCCTGGTTTTTGTAAATTCTACATATAGGTATAATTTCTTGTGCAGCGCTGATAAGCAATATATTGTTGAAAGGGCCTGAGCAAGCAACAACACGTGATTGTAAGCGTACGAGTAGATTACAAAGGGAGCAAGCAACATTATATGATTGTCAAAATTAAGAGGGGACTGTAGAGCAGCATATAAAATATGGCTAGGCATTGTCTTTTTATATTCAAGAGAGTGTTCGTTTTATTATTATACTTAATCAATTTGTCGATCAATTCTCTGCACAACTGTCTGGCACTCTGACATTGAAAGAAAAGGCGTTACTCTACACGGCGATATTGCTATTGTCTCTGTTTATTACTGGCAGTTGGACCGAACAATCCTGAAACATGTCGTGTGTGGTATCAGGCGCCACCTACAACAGCGAAACGACTGCCCGCAAGTTATGTGAATGTACATCTTACGTTCTTGAAACACATGCGCATTTGAGACTTTCCGTAAATTGACTTGCTGTTTGTTTGGACTTAAGCTTTCTCTTGGTGAAGAAACGTTTCTTGCAAACACAGACAACCCCATCAGGAAGTGTGAGACTGCATACAGGACAGTGTTGACTACCTCGGATACGACACACGTGCCGGGCTTAAGCAGAGCATTTTGTATTGTGTTAAATTGTTTTGGGGTGTATTGTATTGTGTTCAATTGTTTTGGGGTGTATTGTATTGTGCTGAATTGGAGTGTTGTTGTTGTTGTTTCGAATGCCGACAATGAGTAGGACCGCCCCCCCCCCTCTCCCAGGCGGTTGTGCAATCTTTGGCTTCATCTGCGTGCTGCTCACTATTACGGGGATCACGTCGAAACCTCATGCTGTTTGGCAGGTTACCATGAAAACATCCCGTTTCCAGGTAGGTCTACGAGTAAGCCGAGAAGAGGGTCTTGACCAGTATATTTTGCCTGACCCTAACATGTCTGATCAGTATGTTGTGCCTGACCCTAACATGTCTGATCAGTATGTTGTGCCTGACCCTAACTAACATGTCTGATCAGTATGTTGTGCCTGACCCTAACTAACATGTCTGATCAGTATATTTTGCCTGACCCTAACATGTCTGATCAGTATGTTGTGCCTGACCCTAACTAACATGTCTGATCAGTATATTTTGCCTGACCCTAACATGTCTGATCAGTATGTTGTGCCTGACCCTAACATGTCTGATCAGTATGTTGTGCCTGACCCTAACTAACATGTCTGATCAGTATGTTGTGCCTGACCCTAACTAACATGTCTGATCAGTATATTTTGCCTGACCCTAACATGTCTGATCAGTATGTTGTGCCTGACCCTAACTAACATGTCTGATCAGTATGTTGTGCCTGACCCTAACTAACATGTCTGATCAGTATGTTGTGCCTGACCCTAACTAACATGTCTGATCAGTATATTTTGCCTGACCCTAACATGTCTGATCAGTATGTTGTGCCTGACCCTAACTAACATGTCTGATCAGTATGTTGTGCCTGACCCTAACATGTCTGATCAGTATGTTGTGCCTGACCCTAACATGTCTGATCAGTATGTTGTGCCTGACCCTAACATGTCTGATCAGTATGTTGTGCCTGACCCTAACTAACATGTCTGATCAGTATGTTGTGCCTGACCCTAACTAACATGTCTGATCAGTATATTTTGCCTGACCCTAACATGTCTGATCAGTATGTTGTGCCTGACCCTAACTAACATGTCTGATCAGTATGTTGTGCCTGACCCTAACTAACATGTCTGATCAGTATGTTGTGCCTGACCCTAACTAACATGTCTGATCAGTATATTTTGCCTGACCCTAACATGTCTGATCAGTATGTTGTGCCTGACCCTAACTAACATGTCTGATCAGTATGTTGTGCCTGACCCTAACATGTCTGATCAGTATGTTGTGCCTGACCCTAACATGTCTGATCAGTATGTTGTGCCTGACCTTAACTAACATGTCTGATCAGTATGTTGTGCCTGACCCTAACATGTCTGATCAGTATGTTGTGCCTGACCCTAACATGTCTGATCAGTATGTTGTGCCTGACCCTAACATGTCTGATCAGTATGTTGTGCCTGACCCTAACATGTCTGATCAGTATGTTGTGCCTGACCCTAACATGTCTGATCAGTATGTTGTGCCTGACCCTAACATGTCTGATCAGTATGTTGTGCCTGACCCTAACATGTCTGATCAGTATGTTGTGCCTGACCAGGCGTTAGTCTTCCTCTCCATATTGGATTGTACTGTATTGTTTTGTGTTGGGCTATGTTGTATTGTGTTGTTGTGTTGTATTATATTGTGTTGTGTTTGTTCAATTGTATAGTATTGGGATGTATTATCGTGTGTTTGTTTTATTGAACTGAGACGTCAGCAACTATTTTGCTTTTATGTCTCAACTCCTGTGCAGCGCCATAAAGTATTTATAGCTGAAAAAGGTTTTAGTCTGAGCCAACCGCTGGCCAGCGTTGTGGGCAGGGCCGATTTATTGATCTGACGGAGAACTGGGCTGAGGATGCAGATGACCAGACTGTCCAGGAGGGAGAGGACCGGTCTGTTGTGGTGGGGGAAAAACTAGATCGTTGACAAGTGATACGGCGAAATTGTCGAACAGGGAAAGGACCGGTCTGTCGAGAAGGGAGAGGACCTTTCTGTTGAGGAGGGAGAGGGCTGGTCTGTCAAACAGAGAGGTCCGGCTTTGAAGAGGAAGAGGACCGTTCTGTTGAGGAGAGAGATGACCGGTCTGTCGAGGAGGGAGAGGACCGGTCAATCAAGGAGGGATAGGAATTCAGTATATCGAGGATGGAGAGGACCAGTCTATCAAGGAGGGAGAGGACCAGTATGTCGAGGAGAGAGAGAACCGGTCTATCAAGGAGGGGGAGGACCAGTATGTCGAGGAGAGAGAGGACCGGTCTATCAAGGAGGGAGAGGACCAGTATGTCTAGGAGGGAGAGGACCGGTCTATCAAGGAGGGAAAGGACCAGCATGTCGAGGAGAGAGAGGACCGGTCTGTCGAGGAGGGAGAAGACCAGTATGTCGAGGAGGGAGAGGACCGGTCTATCAAGGAAGGATGGAGAGGACCAGTAAGTCGAGGAGAGAGAGGACCGGTCTGTCGAGGAGGGAGAGGACCAGTAAGTCGAGGAGGGAGAGGACCAGTAAGTCGAGGAGGGAGAGGACCAGTAAGTCGAGGAGGTAAAGAATTGTAAATTCAAATTTGTTGTTTGTTGATCTGAACCGAAAGTGCAGTAGTCAATGATTGTTGTGTCAATGAAAATATACCTAGTAAACGTCTTGATTTCTCCTTGTTATACCGGTATCTATATCAGGCTGATGGTGAACTGAGACTAGTCCGGTCAAACACAATATACTGACCAGGACGTCGCGTCAGGGTCAGGCACAATATACTGAACAATACCATTATCTCTGTCTCATGTAAGGTTCCCTAGAAACAGACAGTTTTCAAGGCAGTCAGACTGACGAGATGTGGATTCACTTTATCCTTGAATTTGTGAGAGTCATGCGGAGCATAGCACAGCCGGATGTGGATACACTTTATCCTTGAATTTGTGAGAGTCATGCGGAGCATAGCACAGCCGGATGTGGATACACTTTATCCTTGAATTTGTGAGAGTCATGCGGAGCATAGCACAGCCGGATGGGGAACCACTTTCATCAGCACGCTCGGGATGTGAAGAAAGCTACTACAACCTGCTACTTAACGTCCTTTTCAGGGCGCACAAAAGAGTAAACTACTCATTGTGGGTATTAAAGAACAACAACAACATAATGATATATCATTCCTCATTCTCTTGCCAAGAAGTTTGCAATTTGAAAGAATCAGCTATACCACAACTCTCTTGAGCAGGGGACATAGTTTATAGAGTATCACTCTGTTCCTTTATGTTTTTATCTGCTGGCTCCCCAGTTCAGCAACCACTAACATCATATCTGTGAAGGGGATCAAGACGCTGAGCAGCGCATGAGCTGCAGCGGTCAGCGACCCAAAGCTGACTGCTAGCGTCAGGGCCAGCGAACCAGAGCTGCCAAGACCCTTCTACACCTCCACGCGGTGATCCTGGATAACAGGCTGCAGCAGGGCAGACTGGCTAAGGAGAAGGGATCGAAGAGGGAATGCTAACCCGGTACTAAAAAAATGCTTGCTGAAGTCGGATGTGTTGGACCGAAAGGTGCAAATATCGCAGTCAAGCTGTAAACTACGACACAACCCATTCCATTCTCTGGAGTACATTCTGCTACTTAAGTCCTTTCAGGGTTCGGTAGTGGGACATTGAGAACGAACGCAGAAGAAGAAGAAGAAGATATCTGTGAAGACTGCTGTTTGGCTCTCTGTGTTTCCATCTGTCACTAGAACTTCTGCTAGGGGACCCTGTGGCGAAGTGGTTAATCCGTCGGCCTTGTGATCACGTTGTGTGGGTTTGACTCCGGACGCCGCCGTCTTTTTCACGGGTGCTTGATGCGGAGTCCCCTGCACCTCGTAGTCGCCCCCTAGTCGTCTTGTCTTTGACTTGCCACTGGAGTCGGGTAGCACGAGACGAGAGAGTGAGGATAAAAAGTAGCGTAGTTAAACCTTACTAAAAATACCGCTAGCAAAATAAATTATGCCATCATCGTCTGCGATGGACGGCGGCCTTTGCCTTGTTGACAATTTCTGCTAGTTTTCAAGGCATCTTCCTCTGCTCTGCAGTTACTTTAAAGGGCGATGAGGCTAACGTCTGGTAAGGCAAAACACACTGATCAGACAATGTTAGCCAGGGTCAGGAGAAACATACTGACCAAGACCCTCACCTGACCTCCTCGTTGGTCGTCCTGAAAGCGGGCTGTTGTCGAGGACAAAAGTCTGGCTAACAAGGTGAGGTTCGATGTGATCCCCGTAGTAGTGAGCGACACGCAGACGAAGCCAAGCATAGCACAACCGCCAGGAGGACCCTGTTCCACCTTCATCAGCACGCTCAGGATGTGAGGACAGCTACAACAACCTGCCACTTAACGCCATTTTCAGGGGGCACACAAAAGTAACCTACTCAATGTGGGAATTTGCAAAGAACAAAAAGTTACTTGAAAATGTTCCAGTCGCCACTGATAGCTGTCTTTGTGTAATGTTCTTTTTAGGATATGAAAGATTCTTCCGCCTTTTGCATTTGTTGCTGATCTATCGGTATATACATGAGTCCAGCTGTTTCTCGGGTAGTATTTCTTTATTTATGTTATAGTTATGGCTCTTTTTTCTGCTTTTGTCTAGTGGTTATTTTGCTCCGATGTCGAGAATGTTTTGTATCAGCTCTGGGTCGCGATGTTTTCTCCAGGCGGGAAGCGTGTGTGTCGTGTGCATATGTTTTACAGTATTTATGATAGGGTGGTAGGATCTGTTCTCCACCTTTTTTTTACTCATTCTACATAGTTGCCCAGCTTGAGTCTTTCCCTTCCAAGCCAATTTATTATCTGGTACATTGAGTGGACTATCACTCTTCTGAATTTCTCACCTTGTTGTTGGGCTATAATGTCTTTTTTGTGCCTCATTAGTTCGAGGTTAGTAATTATTTCTAGTTCTCTAATGGGTGTAGTCCTTATGCTTGATGTCATGATTCTTATTGTGCAGGTTTGAACTATGTTTATTTTGCCAAAGTTTGGTTTGGCTGCAGTTGGCTGTTGTTGTTATACCATATTCTAGGACTCGTCTCCCAAATCAAGTGTACATAGTCTTTAAAACTCTTTCATCTGATCCCTCTGTTGTTTCAAGTCCGTATATTACTACATATATCTTGACTAAGGTTTTCATTGTCCAGTGTTATAACTTGATCGCATGTAAAGTTTAGATTGAAAGATGTTATCTACCTTACTCCATTGAAGACTATCATTTGCTCGTCTTTTTGGGAATCATTTTAATTGGATTTAGTTCTGAATTGTAAAACATAAGTTGTGGACAAACAACTTACACTCAATGACACACGGAGCATATGTACCACGGATCACAGAGCTAAAATGGACGAGTAACAATAGAATCCGGCTAGTAACAGTTGGACTGTGTTTTCAATGTTTCGGACAGTTGTAGCAAGTATCAGCGATATTCAGCAGTTATTTATAATATCATTATTTCTTATCCGACCAGCTGTTTCTGATGATCATATTATCTCATGTAATAGATCACTAAAATTATATAACAAGGGTCCCTCTAATCGTGTAACAGGCCACTCTAAACGTGTAACTGACTTCTCTAATGGTGTAACAGACCCCCTCTAATCGTGTAACAGGACCCTTAGATCGTGTAACATACCCCTCTAATCGTGTAACATACCCCCCTAATGGTGTAACAGACCCCTCTAATGGAGTAACAGACCCCTCTAATGGTGTAACAGACCCCTCTAATGGTGTAACAGACCCCTCTAATCGTGTAACAGACCCCTCTAATCGTGTAACAGACCACCTCTAATGGTGTAACAGACCCCTCTAATCGTGTAGCAGACCACCTCTAATGGTGTAACAGACCCCTCTAATCGTGTAACAGACCACCTCTAATGGTGAAACAGACCCCTCTAATCGTGTAACAGGCCACCTCTAATGGTGTAACAGACCCCTCTAATCGTGTAACAGACCACCTCTAATGGTGTAACAGACCCTTCTAATCGTGTAACAGACCACCTCTAATGGTGTAACAGACCCCTCTAATCGTGTAACAGACCACCTCTAATGGTGTAACAGACCCCTCTAATCGTGTAACAGACCACCTCTTATGGTGTAACAGACCCCTCTAATCGTGTAACAGACCACCTCTAATGGTGTAACAGACCCCTCTAATCGTGTAACAGACCCTCTAATCGTGTAACAGACCACCTCTTATGGTGTAACAGACCCCTCTAATGGTGTAACAGACCCCTCTAATCGTGTAACAGACCCCTCTAATCGTGTAACAGACCACCTCTAATGGTGTAATAGACCCATCTAATCGTGTAACAGACCACCTCTAACCGTATAACATGCCCTTCTTATCGTGTAACAGACCCATTCTAATAGTGGAACATGTATATAAGATTTGAAGCGAATGCTCCCTACAAATATATACACACAAACACACATCAAAGCGTATGCCGGTTAGAAGTACAGAGTATATGCCACTCTAAAGGAAATTTCAACATACCAAAACGTTTGTCAGACTAGGGACCAACCTTTAATATCGCAAGTGTCTACTGTTTCAGTGCTGTCTTCGATTCTCTATCACTATCACATACACACACCCATACACACATACATACATACATACACACACACACATACACACAAACACATACACATACACACACACACATCAAACGACATCGGTTAGAAACTCTAAATCTACATCGCTCAAAGCTGCACCTAGTGGAAAGTTAAACACACCGATAATATTCTGGCAGCGTAGTTAGCTAGTAATGGTGTGATCGAATTAAATTCGATCTAGCGGCAGAAGTTCGCAGTGAGATGAATACAACCCTCGCTCTAATAGATTGAAACCTCGTTAAAACGAGTTCGCTGACCACGCCCCAGGGGAATTTCCATCTGAAGGCTCCTGCATTAAAAGAAGTGAGGTACAAGATATGGACTTTGTTAGAGGGAATTGGAATAGAGCTACTTAGGGGGATATCGTTTATATGTGTATGTGCGTGTAGGTTCGTGGGTGCGTGTAGGTATGTGTCTGTGTGTGTGTACGTGCGCTTGTGTATGTGTACGTGCAAGCGTGCATTTGAAGAAAAAATATAGCCAATATTGCAACAACCCACTCGTGTGCACATTAATCCATGAATTGTATGCGCCAGAAGCCAGTAACGTATTTTAGTGCAATGCACACCTTTAACAGTCTAGTGAACCATATGGATGCCTTTGACAGTCTGGTTAAGCCTACAATTTCCTTTGTCAGTCTGGCGAATTTATGGACACATTTGACAGAGTTGTGAAGTCTATTTACAGATTTAACAGGCTGATTAATTTATGTAAACATTTTATAGGCTGGTGAATTTATGTACACATTTAACAGGCTGGTGAATGTGTGGACATATTTAACATGCTGAGGAATTTATGTACAGATTTAACATGCTGAGGAATTTATGTACAGATTTAACAAGCTGAGGAATTTATGTACATATTTAACAGGCTGAGTAATTTATGTTCAGATTGAACAGGCTGAGGAATTTATGTAAATATTTAACAGGCTGATGAATTTATGTATAAATTTAAAAGGCTGGTGAATTTATGTACACATTTAACAGGCTGGTGAATTTATGGACACATTTAACAGGCTGGTGAATTTATGGACACATTTAACAGGCTGATGAATTCATGGACACATATAACAGGCTAGTGAATTTATGGACACATTTTACAGGCTGATGACTTTATGGACATATTTAACATACTGATGAATTTATGGACAAGTTTGACACTAGTCAATGTGGGGACACATTTTACAGTCTCGAGAATTTATGGACAAATTTGATACTAGTCAATGTGGGGACACATTGTACAGTCTTGAGAAATTATGGATAAATGTGATACTAGTCAATGTGGGGACACATTTTACAGTCTTGAGAATTTATGGACAAGTTTGACACTAGTCAATGTGGGACACATTTTACAGTCTTGAGAATTTATGGACAAGTTTGACACTAGTCAATGTGGGGACACATTTTACAGTCTTGAGAATTTATGGACAAGTTTGACACTGGTCAATGTGGGGACACATTTTACAGTCTCGAGAATTTATGGACAAGTTTGACACTGGTCAATGTGGGAACACATTTCACAGTCTCGAGAATTTCTGGACACGTTTAACAGTCTGATAACTTTATGTACAAATTTGACAATCTTGTAAATGTATGTATACATTTTACAGTCTGGTGAAGACAATGTATGCAACTTTTACTGGTTAAATATATGTACACATATGACAATCTCGTGAATTTATTTATTTCTCCACACTTTGACTTTGATGAAGTCTATGTACACATTTGACAGTATGATAAAGTTTTTGCACACAATTGACAGTCTGTAGTCTTTTCTTCTTCTTGTTATTCTTATTCTTTATCATCTTTTTCCTCGGCGTTCCCCTTTCGGTCCTTCTTCTTCTTCTTCGTACGCTGTTTACAGCGATATTTACGTTGCACTGATTTAATTTGTTAGCCAGTGGCTCAGTGCATCCGATTTCAACAGGCGTTTCTGTAGGGTTGCCCTCCTTAGCCTTTGGCTGTCCCCAGCCTAACTGCAAGGCAGCAGTTGTTTTTGGTCAGAGTTGTCTCTCTTGGGAAGTTGTCTTGCAGGACTATCGAGTCTTCCCTACTCGTGTCTATAGCGTTTGGAAATGATATGATGGACTATGTACTAGTTTGTACTATCCCGGAAGAGAGGCAGTCCAGTGTGACTTTTTCCCAGGATCGTCACGTCCTGCCAGAAACGTAGCATATGCATATGAGTGAGGTATCTTTTTGCTCGCTCTATTTTCTCGGCTCATCTGCAGTGATGGTACGCCTAGCATTCCCCGCCACCCGGGAGCTTGCCACCATAGGACAGGAGGTGCAGTGTCCGCTGGACTGCATCTCTTCTGCGTCCATTGGAATGACTGATAGCAGACAGATGCAAAGAGCGAGGAAGGAGTGCATTTTACCAGGTGCATTCCTGCGGCTGATCGGGCCGGGACACAAGCCCCAGCCATGTCGTAGCCTCCCATCTCAGCGGTGCTGAGATTTTGGGCTGGATTCTGGCTTAGAGGCGTTCGGCCGTAATCCCTCAGATGGTAGTTTATCAGCCAAGCACGTGGACCAAATGTCAGCGACCTGTGATTCCTCTCGAAATAGTGCATTTGACCAGGTGACAAGCCTAGTCTTGCACGGAGATGTTGTCCGCCTAGGGAGCGGACATGGTCAAGGGTTGAGTCTCAGCAGTTCGCAGTGAGGTAGCTGATCTACTGCTTAGGGCACCCGACCGAGAACTAAGTCTTCTACAAATGATTTCATTCCTCATCGCCGTATGGGGTGAATATCGAGCAGCTTCCCGCCCGCTTTTATCAGCGGACGGCAGAGACCTCATTCTGCGGCTTGACCGGGCGGGGCTGGAGCGTGACCCCGAGGTCCCCACCATGTCGAAGCCTCCCTTTGCATTTGTGCTGGGCTGCTTTTAGGCGGGATTTTTGGCTTAGAGGCGTTCGGCCGTAATCCCTCACCTCGAACCGTTGGCTTATCCGCCTAGTACGTGAACCAAAATGTCTGCGGCTCCTCTCGGGTTTAGCAGGATTACCGTAGCAGAGCATTGTCATTTGTAGGGTAAAGCTGACCTGTCTTCAGAGGGTTTATTTCCAGCACCCGTTCAATATTAGCCAGACCGTATCAATAGAGGGCTTTTAGTTTGTCAATGGCCCAGTTTCTGGAGCCTGCGATTTCTGCAGGGTGAAGACCAGATTACCGTAGCAGGCGCTCTTTCATTTGGGGGTTTTGAGACTGACCTGTTTTCCGTGGGTCTAATACCAGCACATGTTCACTATTAGACCCCACGAAGGTGCTCTCTTTTGACAGTCATTCTACACTATTGGCGTGTTTAGTCAATTTTAGCCTCAGGCTCCACTCCTGATAGTCCTCTTCCGTCAATTCCTTTATCAAACACTGGATGCAGACCAACCGAGCCTCAGAGGGCATAACCCCAGATTTCTGAGGGTCTAAATCCAGCACCAGTTTCATATTAGACCCCAGAAAAGTGGTCTCGGCATGTCAGTCATTTCAGTGTTGGCCGTGTTGAGTCAAATTAAGCCGCAGGCTCCACTCCTGGTGGTGCCCTTCCGTCAATTCCTTTAAGTTTCAGCTTTGCAACCATACTTCCCCCTGAACCCAAACACTTTGGTTTCCCGGAAGCTGCCCGCAGAGTCATCGAAGCAACTCCTGCGGATCGCTAGTCGGCATCGTTTATGGTCAGAACTACGACGGTATCTGATCGTCTTCGCGCCTCTGACTTTCGTTCTTGATTAATGAAAACATTCTTGACAAATGCTTTCGCAGTAGCTCGTCTTGCGGCGATCCAAGAATTTCACCTCTAACGCCGCAATACGAATGCCCCCGTTTGTCCCTGTTAATCATTACCTCCAGTTCCGAAAACCAACAAAATAGAACCGAGGTCCTATTCCATTATTCCATGCACCATTATTCAGGCAGCCGAGGCCTGCTTTGAACACTCAAATTTTTTCAAAGTAAACGCGCCGGCCACCCAGGACGCTCAGCGAAGAGCACCCGCGGGAGAGAGCCGGCAGACGGTAGGGCAGGAGACAACGGGCAGTGAACCGGCGCGTGCCGGACCGCCCGCCTGCGCCTGAGATCCAACTACGAGCTTTTTAGCTGCAACAACTTTAATATACGCTATTGGAGCTGGAATTACCGCGGCTGCTGGCACCAGACTTGCCCTCCAATAGATCCTCGTTAAAGGGTTTAAAGTGTACTCATTCCAATTACGGGGCCTCGAAAGAGTCCCGTACCCTTTCGGTCCGATATATCCGATTTCAGTCGACTTTTGTAGGTTCCCGGGTTCATCTTCCGATTGCGATTATGTCTTTGCCAGGGTCGTTTCCAGGGCCGTTACTTGGCGGGGAAATAGAGTCTTGGTCGTCCCCGGTTCGTTATCCCTGATGCAAACAGCAAGCTATGAGTAGCCGGCTGCTGTCAACTCATTCACCGTGTTACACATTCTGTACCGACAGTTCTATGGAACTCTAAAACGGCAACCAACTGTACAACCAATATTTAGAACCCCTGCTTTAGTATGTTCAGAGATTTAGCATTAACTTGCGGATAGATCCAGAGGGACTTCCACAAAATCGTTTCTGTCCTGTTTTCACATCTTCTGCACCACGTCTATAATCAATATTAGAGATTCATATTGACATCATTTGGGCCCTAATAAAACAAAGAATACAGAAGTAGACGTAGACGCAGTATGGAAAACCTGATTTTTTTCTTCGTGTGCTTATCTGTAAAGTAGTTTTTAAAAAAAAATGATGTTTCTTCTTCTTCTTCTGCGTACACAGTCAGACAGTAACCATTATTTTCTCGAAAAAAGCGGCGGTCATCCTGAGACTCTCGCCACTACCATACAGCTTGTCTTGCAGTTCCACTGGCAATGGCCACATCTGCTCTCTCTGATCCTCGTATGTCGGGCAGTTCTGCAGCAGGTGTTCAGTGGTCATTTTACCAGTACCGCACGGGCATTCGTCGGTACACCCTATCTTCAGTTTGTTGAATAGGTGGTACCTCAGTCTGTTGTGGCCAGTGCGAAGTCTGAAGACAACGACCTGCTCTCTTCGGTTCAACTGGTAATAGGCATCGTTTTTGGTGTAACCAGTATGTTCGGTTTCCCATTTGGTCATGTATCTGGCTTTGATAAGCCGTTTTGACTCTTCGAAATTATGTTTCAATAGTGCTTGTTCAACTCTATCAATTCATCTTTTTATTGGTCTTCCTCTGAAGCACTACCTACAAATGTCACGAATCCTGGGATAGCGCCACTCATTGTGATCCTGGACGGGTCCTTTCCGCTTAAGCTACCTAATTACCTACCTAGCTACCAACCAACCTACCTACATATCTACGTACCTGCCTTCCAACGTACTTACCTGCCGACCAACCTAACTACCTTCCTAACAACATACGTATTAATATACTGTTGATCATTTATCTGTTTATTTCCATCGAATCGCACGGAGAAGAACAGTTGATTTCAAACCTGAAAAAAATTATGTGTCAATACGGCTTACTGCATCAATATAATAGACATACTTCAAGAGCGAAAGGCAAGCTTCCCAGGCCTCCAGACAGCATCAGTAAACCGATGAAATAAAATGAATTTCTCGCAGCAAAGGGACCTATTAATCAGGACATGCGAATTCGAGCCCTTGGTTATTCTTTTATCCATCATAATATAAATAAAGATAGTGTGCTGTGCACAGTCTAAAATTCGCCAGTGTTATAAATTCTACTCCCCATCCCCGCAAACCTGGAAATGGAAAATCGCTGTAATAATAAATTGTCCGTACCCGGATACAGCAAGCAGCGGCTGCCGGAAATACACATATGATAATCGTCAGGAGGTAATAAAGAACCATCGTTTCTTTGTACCATTTCACTCCGCTTGTCTATCTATCTATCTATCTATCTATCTATCTATCTATCTATCTATCTATCTATCTATCTATCTATCTATCTATCTATCTATCTATCTATCTATCTATCTATCTATCTATCTATCTATCTATCTATCTATCTATCTATATCTATCTATCTATCTATCCACCCATCCATCCATCCATCCATCCATCCATCCATCCATCCATCCATCTATCTATCTATCTATCTATCTATCTATCTATCTATCTATCTATCTATCTATCTATCTATCTGTCTGTCTGACTGTCTGCCTGTCTGTCTGCCTGCATGTATGTCTGTCTGTCTGCCTGTCTGTCTATCTGCCTGTCTGTCTATCTGCTTGTCTGTTTATCTATCTGTCGATGTATTTGTATGTCCACCTCCTTGTCTGACTGCCTGTCGGACTGTCTGTTGGTTTGTCAGTCTGTATGTCTGGCTGTCTATATGTTCACCAATCCCTTATTGACCACGAATATCAACGCTATTGATATATTAATACGCGTTAACTGAGGGAACGTGGAGAAGCAGACGCTGAAACATTGCATGTGTGGCGCAACGACCGCAGGTCTAAGTATTTTGTACACTCTGCCAGCAACCAGAATGTTTTGGGTTTTATTCACAGGGCTGACAGAGCATTTGGGGGAAGGGAGCGGGCTTGATAGGTAGAGAGAGAGAGAGAGAGAGAGAGAGAGAGAGAGACAGACAGAGAGAGAGAGAGGTAGGCGATAACGAATATATTGAACAGAAAGACAGAAGATACCGCTTAGATGTAAAGTGTTAAGAAGTCATTGGGGCCATTCCATATGCTCGCATGGGGTAAGGGGAGAATTTCTGAAATCAGTCATATTTTCTTTTGTTGTATTTCTCTGCTGAGTACCCTATCATATTTTCTTTTGTTGTATTTCTCTGCTGAGTACCCAATCATATTTTCTTTTGTTGTATTTCTCTGCTGAGTACCCTATCATATTTTCTTTTGTTGTATTTCTCTGCTGAGTACCCTATCATATTTTCTTTTGTTGTATTTCTCTGCTGAGTACCCTATCATATTTTCTTTTGTTGTATTTCTCTGCTGAGTACCCAATCATATTTTCTTTTGTTGTATTTCTCTGCTGAGTACCCAATCATATTATCTTCTGGGTTATTTCTCTGCTGAATCTCCTATCAAATTGTCTCCTGTTGTATTTTTTTGCTGAGTATCTTATCATATTTTCGTCTGTTGTATTTCTCTGCTGTCTCCCATCATATTGTCTCCTGTCGTGAGGATGGCGTGGGATAGTGGTTAAGTGACACGGTTCACAATCCGAAGGTGTTGGGCTCGATCCCCAACACAGCACCGACCGTTACCCCAGGGAAGCAAACTCTTAGAAAATGCAGGAGGAAGCAGACCCTTCCATAAAATGCATGCTGAAGTCGGATGCACTGGGCCAACAGGCGCAAAATAAAAACCACAGTGCAACGCACACCGCCCTTGTGGAATAGAGAAATAAGGCGAACGCAAAAAGAAACAAAAAATAAACAAAACAGTTGTTCCCAAGGGCACCTTTATTTTTGCTCAGTCCCTTTCATTGCTGAAAGTACCGACAACAGATCACAAATACCGTAGCTGCAACGGTGGCCTTTACGTTTATCACTGACATCGTCAGGTATCCATTTACAGCTGGGTCGACTGAAAGATGGGGTAATGTTATGAAATATTCCCCGTCATGCTCGGTCTGCCAAATTGAGCACGACGTAATTCGAACCTGGAGCGTTGGGTGGTAAACCGAGCTCTCATCCCTTAAGCCACCAAAATTTCCAACATAAAAGTGAAGAACACATTTGGTGTTTGGAAAATATGATGATGATGATGATGATGTTTCTCTTTTAAGCTACAAGTGAAGCATAGGAATCGGCACTGCAGCTGGTCTGTTTATAGAAAGCATGTATCTAAGCACGAATGGTGGTTTCGTAGCAATGTTTTGACACGATGACTTTCAAGTGCCGTACACATCAGATTCTAGTCGCCCTTATCAATGCGCTTTGCAGATTGCAGTGGCTTTGTTTTCATAAACCTAGAAACCACTCAGATGTTGGCAAATATAGCAAAATAGGTGAACAGCATTGCATAGCTGAAAACCACGAATTGGAAATTACGGTCTTACAAATGGCATGAGAAAAATAAACACGAGAGACAGCTTAAATAGAAAATAAATGACTGATGAGATTGTGTCCCTGACGACAAGAATAAATAATGAGATACAAGAACAAAAAATGTGCTAAAATTATGTAAAGAAATTAACCAAAAGTGCAATATAACGAAAGAGAAATAGCTGAACAAAGTTTTGGGAAATCGCTGGCAGTATTAACGGACAACAATGTCAAAAATATATGTAAATATTTATCACGCAAACAATTAAACGCATTCTTCCAGATAAATTCATGCCAACAATAACCAAATAAATGGAGAATGTATGAACACATAAATCTAGACAAATGGCTGAAAATATTAGTGATTTATATGTTCTATGAATCGTTCCGCGGTATACATTTTGGGTTGATCGATCACGTGAGCTTTGAGGACGATAGCGTTGTGTTTCCTTGGGAGATTCGACCGAGTAACGCAAGGTCACCGTGAGAGGAAAATAAAGTGAGCATAATATAACTTCTGTTTTAGGCTTCGGTTAACTGACCGTATCTCACGTCCAGGACGTGGATCTGGAACGATGTGGGGATTGACACCGTGGTCCCTGTAGTGGTGAAGATAGTAAGAAACCTTGCGTTGCACTAAAGTGAGTTTTTTTGTTTTTTTGTTTTGTTATTTGTGTTTGCCTTATTTCTCTACCCCCCAAGGCGGTGTGCGTTGTACTGTGGTTTTTATTTTTCGCCTGTCGACCTAGTGCATCCGACTCCAGCATGCATTTATGTAAGGGTCTGCTTCCTCCTGCATTTTCTAAGAGTTTGCTTCCTCGGGGTAACGGCCGGTGCTGTGATGGGGATCGAACTCAGCACTTCCTGGTTGTGAGCCGTGTCACTTAACCACCAGCCCACGCCGTCCCCTAAAGCGAGTTTAACCAAAGGTTCTACTTCTTCAGTACGCCCAGGAATATCAGAAGAGTCACAACAGTAACTTTCTACCAGAGAAACATCTGGCGTGACAAACTTAGTACGAGTAGCATGTGCAACAAACAATCTTGGGTTACAAGCAACAGCACAGAAGAGAAATAATCTAGGCCAAAGACAATCAAACACATGTGAACACCTCTAAATGCAAATTGTGTAGAACTTTGACGAAACAATTTAAAGCTCAATCCCGTTATAGCTCCAGCGCATGAGCTGCAGCGTTTAGCGACACATAGCTGACTGCTAGCGTCAGGGCCAGCGAACCAGAGCTGCCAAGACCCTTCTACATCTCCACCCGGTGATCCTGGATGACAGGCTGTAACAGGGCAGACTGGCTAAGGAGAAGGGATCGAAAAGGGAAGGCTAACCTGGTACTCAAAGAATGCCTGTGTCGGACCGAAAGGTGCAAATATCGCAGTCAAGCTGTAAACTACGACACATCGCATTCCGTTCTCTTGACTACATACTGCTACTTAAGCCGTTTTCAGGATTTGGTAGCGGGAGATTGAGAACGAACGAAATCAAGTCAAGTCATTATATTCAGACTCTGCAGGGTCTTCTAAACCAGTATAAAGACGTTAAGTTACGTTAAGTTATTACAACGCGAGTTCGTGTCTCCCGATTTTCGAAAGCTCAAATATGTTTTAGTCGATAAACAAATGACCGTAATATTGATGAAGAACGAGAAGACCTGCAGAACTTCGCTGGAACAGATGAACAGACAGAAGGGACAAACTGAGACAAGAATTTCCAGCTATACCTTACCACTACTTAGTGGCGCTAGAGGGGAGTGCAGTAGTGGTTAGTGACACGGAACATAAATCAAACTTGCATGTGGTCAAGATAGTACACCAGCATTTTTATACCTTTACGAGAAATGAACCCATTTTTAAAAAATGAGTGCTGAAGTCGGATGCACTGGACCGTAATGTAAAAAAGACAGTACAAATCAGTCTGCCTTAATGAAACAAGACGAACGAGAAGAGAAACAACAAAACGGAACAAGCACCGAACAAATCCATTTAGCCAATAGTTTGAGAATGAGTGGAAATGGAATAAGACGGCGGTTATGTGCCTAATTGATTTTTTTCTGTCATCACCTTAGGAATCTTCTGCTCTTTAGCTGTTCATCTTCGCACACGTCAATCACCTCTGTATGCCCATTAAACCTGATGGTACCAATCGATTGTGAAGCACGTATTCTCCGTCTAGTAACTCATTGATGGTTGTGTACAAGGAGAATGGCCCGTGGACGTGGGAGATCAGAGATGGAGGTTGAGACAGATAATATAATATTGAAGACCATATGAAAAGAATCAGCTGTAAGAGAACTGGGTTGATAGCAGAATGAATAGGAAGCGCCGATATAACGTCATGGTTAATCATTGTCTTGTCTTATCCCCTTGTTCCGTGAGGCGTCGTGGGGAGCCGTAGTTTTCTGTCCATGGCCAGACACGTCTATCCATCTAGTTCTCGGTCGGCCACGGTTGCGAAAACCCGAACGTCGTGCGTTATATGTGCACAGAGGTAGTTGGTCAGGTTGCATTCTCATTAGGTGGCCGAACCACTAGATTCTCTCCTCATCAATATATTCAGTGCATGGTCTTGCTTCAACGATTCCTCTCACATCTTCATTGCGCATTCTGTTTTTCATGGATACGTTGATTGTTTTCCAGGGGCATTTCATCTCACATGTCGTGACCTTTCTCTCTTGTAAGTCCACTTTTGGCACTGGTAACAGAGAGTCGGCATGAATATACTGTTGATGAGCATTCTTTTTGTGGACAAGTTTTGTTAATCATTACACAGATCACAAGAGCTTGAAGATATCTGACGTGTGTGCAGTATTTCAATTAGAGAACAATTTCTAGCCGTCTCTCACTCCTCACATCACTGGAGCGAGGAACTCCCGTGACTTCAAGACACAAATCAACTGTTCAGTTAAAGCGATAACAGATGACATGTGACCTTCAACTGTCGACGTCACAACAACGAGGACGGACGAGTGCGTCTTTTGGACCCTTCACAACAAGCAAACAGCGTTCTAGGAACCTTAGAATGTAAGTTACTCAAGACATCATTTTAAGTGAAGTAATTGCATACATTATTATGGAGGATCAAAATGACAAGATGGCTGCAAAATGAGATGCAGATGCTAAAAGGTTAGGATGGTGTCAACCACGAGTTTTCGACTGACTTCCGTTTTGATTCATGCTTCCAGACACAATTTTAATTAAAATCCGTTTTACTGACGAGTTCTTGTTAGTAATTCCATAATTTGCCCTCAGGATAACTGAGGTTTTTACTCAATGATTCATTCAACGACTGGCTCATACATAATATGATTCATCCAATCACTTTCTCACATACATATTTACTTCACTCGACCTCCTCTCTCATTCACATCTCCCAGTAATACTTGCTCTTTCTCTAATACATTTAATTATCCACACGATCTCAGACACACTTCTCTTCTATCACTCGACCTCCTCTCTCATTCACATCTCCCAGTAATATTTTCTGTTCCTCTAGTAAATCCATTCATTCATTCACGAATTCACTCTCTTTTAGTTTGTCACACGAAAACACCTCTTATTCCCACACTCCGGCAATACTGGCTATTTCTCTAGTTAATTCATTTATTTGTCGTTTATTTACTCTGGCATTTTATAATCCATCACTCGCTCATTCGCTGGCTCACTCACTCCCTCATTCACTTATTAATTTATCCCCTCGCTAATTCACTAATGTCACCATTCACTCGTGATTGATTAATGTAATTACATATTCACTAATGTCACTATTCACTCGTGATTGATTAATGTAATTACATATTCACTAATGTATACGTTCATTCACTCATTCGCCATTCAATATTCATATATTGAATCATTCACTAGTGTATTAGTGCCAGAGTCACCAAATTCTTCTCTAATCTCCCCTTTAATACATTCACGTAACTCGTATCACATGAACTATCCAATAAATATATAAATAGTTATCATGTCACTTTTTTGTTCACTCTAATGGGAGCATAGGGTCACCATTGATGTTGACTTCGTTATCTTTGTGTACTTTTGTAGTTGTGGTTTATCTAGCAGTTTGTTTTATACGATTCAGTTGCCTGTCACAAGCACAACTCTCTCTAGTCACCTTTTACGACACACAAAGAGATGCAGTGGTATATGCTGTCGATGAGACTGTTGTCATGGATATCAAAATACACAGATCCCTGAGCTAACATGCCAACCAAAGTTTACTGAAACAGCAAAAAAACGCGCGCTCTCACATACATTTACACTTAAACCCAAACCATAAAACGCTTACCAACACAGCTTCATTGACTTCCAGAAGGCCTTTGACAGTCTACACCGTCCAAAATTATGGAAAATTCTAAAGAACTATGGTATACCCTCAAAATACATAAATATTATCCAGGCATTGCATGATAATTCGCGATGCTGTATTCAAACCGAAGGCAACACTGAATGGTTTAACATAAAAACAGGAGTAAAACAGAGATGTATTTGGCATAGCTATAGATTTGATTTTGAAACACCATGCCACCGATAAGCATTTAGGCATAGATTGGACAGATAAAAAGACCTTAGAAGATCTTGATTTTGTAGACGACCTAGCACTACTGAGTACCACTAATGGAAAAAAACACAAGCAAATATAGATAGACTATGCCAATGGTCAGAACAAATAGGACTTCAAGTAAAAGCCTCAAATATGAAAATCATAGTTTCCACAACCAACAACGGTTGATATCAAGCTACGGTGGAAATCTGTACAAAATGTTCAACACTACATATACCTGGGAAGCAAAATGACACAAGATGGAGATGCCACCCTGGGCAAACATACCAAGCTCAGACTATTCAACTCAATCGTAATATCAGTCCTGACATATGGATGTGAAAGCTGGAAGACAACAAAAGCGCTGGAAAACAAACTAAATATCATTGAAAATAAATGTTTAAGAAAATTATTGAACATACGCTGGGACCAGTTCGTAACTAATGACTCGATAAGAACAGAGACTGACCAAATATACATGTCGACCATCATCCAGAAAAAACGATGGACATACATCGGACATATCCTTAGAATGAACAACACCCGTCTTCCATTGCAAGCACTCGAATGGACACCAATAGGCGTTCGGAAAAGAGGAAGACCCAAGGAAACACTCAGAAGAGCAATCATCCGAGAGGGCTCAACTATGGGCCTTAGCACCACACAAGACCCAAAATAGATCCGGTATATGCAAACATTAAAAAAACAGATACACTAAATCCACTCACTGACACACACTCTACCACAACCAAACGCAGAACCACTCACCCGCGCCCAGACAACCACTGACTCCCATACACAAAAATGCTCATCTACACAGATACAAATAAATGCTCTCACATACGCATTTACACAGCCACTCACTCACATACATAAACACAACCACTCGCTTACATACAAACACACAACAACTTACACACATACACACAACCTCTCACTCACACACAAATATTCACTAACGCACAAACACACAACCACTGAATTACACAGAAACACACAGCCACTGAACTACACAGAAACACACAGCCTTTGAATTACACAGAAACACACATACATATAACATCTCACTCACACAGAAACACTCACTCCTACACATAACCACTCACTCCCACACAAACATACAAAACCTCATTCATACACACATACACACAAACATTCACACACATACATACAAACCACTTAACAAAACAAAAACAGACCTAGTCCGTGCGCACACATATATAAATTATTCTCTGAAACACTTGAAAATTGCCCATCGAAAGCTAAGATGGCGACAGCCTTAAACTTGCGCTGCAAATAGTGATTTCATATGTCTATAAAGTCTAATCCTGGCACTGCAATCTCTGTTGTACTTGGGACACACGTGTGAGGAGTCGGTTGTGGAGTCGTCGTGCAATCTGTTTGTATTCTCTCGGCCCGCTTTCTCCTAAGCATATTTCGGTCTTCAATCTGAGCACGTTGTGTGATGCTAGAGCGCTAGGTGGGACGGTTTTGTTCAAGCATCTGCCAGAAGGTGATATCAATGTTGAAGATTTTCAGAAAATGTGAAATGAGTGTCAGTAGAGTTACTTTTGCTCACCTGATGAGCGTCTGTTTTGAGCTCCCCGTATCAGCTGATTGTGGAGGCGCTTATCTGGCACGCGAACAACATCTCTCATCTTGGTTTGGCTTGGCTTGGCTTCGTTCATTCTCAATCTTCCGCTACCAAACCCTGAAAAGGGCTTAAGCAGCAGAATGTAGTCCAAAGAACGGAATGCGTTGTGTCGTATGTTTACAGCTTGACTGCGATATTTGCACCTTTCGGTCCAACACATCCGACTTCAGCAAGCATTTTTTGAGTACCGGGTTAGCATTCCCTCTTCGATCCCTTCTCCTTAGCCAGTCTGCCCTGCTGCAGCCTGTTATCCAGGATCACCGCGTGGAGGTGTAGAAGGGTCTTAGCAGCTCTGGTTCGCTGGCCCTGACGCTAGCAGTCAGCTATGGGTTGCTGACCACTGCAGCTCATGCGCTGCTCAGCATCTCGATCCCATCTTTCATCTAATCTCGTTTATCTTATCTGGGCTTTAGCAGAAGTGTATGGATTTCGAACATGTTTCACTTGTTAAGAATCAGTTAGGCGTCTTGTTCTGTCACCTGATTATGAGTAGCCTACACAGACAGGTCAAGTGAACACTGATGTCTTATTGGTACCAGACGTTCGCTTGCAGCCTCCCAAACGCGAACCTTGTCTTTGCAATCCTGTCGTTGACCTCAAAATTGATATTCGCTTATCTCGTGAGTGTATTGGTGGACTGCATATCTTGATCGAAACACGTGTTAAAGACGCAGTCGTCAGCGAGCAGAAGATCCAAGATCGTGGCCTAACTCACCTTGGTGTGAGACTTCAGGCGTCTGAGATTGAACAGTTGACCTTGCGCCTTATACGTGATATGTATGCCAGTAGGAACGAGATGTGCAATGTTAAAGAGCTTTACAGTAACTGTAATACTAAAGAGGGTTGGTCCCAGCACATATCCTTGTTTGACATCGTTGGTGACTGAGAAGGTTACAGTCAGTTCTCCTTCATTCAGTATTCGAGCCAGCCATTGTGCTATCGTAAAACTGACGAACAACTGCAGTGAATATGCACGAGCAGCCAAACATTGCCATGCTTTGTCAAAACACGTCCCTGTTGGCGGTGTCAAAGGCCTTGGTAAGGACAGTGTGGGGTAGTGGTTAAGTGATACGGCTCACAACCAGAAGGTTGTCACAGCACCGGCCGTTACCGCGGGTAAGCAAACCATTAGAAAACGCAGGAGATAGCAGACATTTATATAAAATGCACGCCGAAATCGGATGCACTGGGCCGGAAGGCGCAAAATAAAAACATAGTGCAACGCACACCGACAAGGAATAGAGAAATAAGGCAAGCGGAAAGAGGCCTTGGTCAGGTCGAGAAAACCTGAGTACAGGTCATAAAACTGCTCTTGACATTTCACATGGAGTTTACGTGTCATGTCAACCGTTCCACCACATTCTTGACAACCACACTGGCTCTCTGGGAGTAGGCCCTGCTCAAGCTAGCTAGTCAGGCGGTTGTGTAGGACTCTGATCAGTATTTGTCAAGCAATAGTAGGTGAGGGATTCCCCTATGGTTATCGCAGGAGTGACGGTTGCTACTGACAACAACACACATAGATCGCATACATAGGACACATAAACCAGATATTGTTTACTAATAACAACACACTCAGCACACACACGCGCGCACACACACACACACACACACGAATGCACGCACTCATCCACACACACACATATATACACAAACCGGAAACCGTTTACCAAATCAAAATCGTTTCTGATAAAACAGAACGCTAATATCGAACACTCTGAACAGGAACACAAAATTATAAGCCTGATCGTAAAAGCAACCAAATTAAAGACGCCATGTTTGCCTCTCACATAGAGAACGCGCTGCCTTTTGTCAGAAAGAAAGCATGCACTTAATGACCCTACTCAACATACGTAAAACGCATTAACGAGAAGTAGGGGGTTTCAGCTTAGAAAGTCTCCTAGACAGTCTCGCATTTCTCGCACCCAATCAGATCAATGGTTTGCGACGATTGTAAGCAAAGCATATACACAAATGAAGCTTCTTGCTAGAAGAGTGGTAGAGAGCTCATTCTCGTTGTAAAGGTGTAGAGTTCGTTCACTGTAATCAACACTAAATCGTTCATCCGGCTGTAAATGTTTTACTGTTAGAGAGAGAAAGGTTCATCTCCGACAGCAGTTTTTACTATGGGATTACATAGTCATCGTGTGACAGGTTAGGATGTCTGCGAATATTTACGTCTCAGCCGCCTGCCATAAGTGAGGACATGATAACCTGAATGTGATAAGAGACCTGGAATACCCCAAGTATGTATAAGTGTGGGAGGAATTATCAAAGTCATGAGGCATGACATCTGGAATTCTTACTCTCCGCAAACAAATATACGAGCGTATTTTCTGCGTATTTTCTGCGTATTTTCTTCTATTTTGTCCAACTGTCCTGGCAAAACTGAGTTTCACGTTACTGAAAGAGTCAACACGCTAGCCTGACATTATATGCGGTATGGTTAAGGGGATTCACTTAAATCCACCAATAACCGCATGCCGAGGATACAATTCCATCAAAGACCACCCGTTAGAGGATACAAATCCTTCAATGATCACTTGTTAAAGGATACTAGCCCATCAATCACCACCTGTTAGATGATACAAATGCGATTGATGAACATAAAGTATGCCAGTGTTTTAATAAGAAGTGCGTCGATCAATTAAGGATTTCGATGAAAATAGAACAGAAGTGTGTACAACCACCGAGATATAAGAACCATCACTAGCAATAACTTTCGCAGTTTACGACAGAGACAAATCGTCTATTGACCTGCTATACATATACAGTTTTCTGTTCAACATAACATAACTAGAATATTCACAACATTCGTGCCTGCCTGCTGATTAATCTTCTCACTAATCACGTAGCCTATCTGCGGCAGGTAATGCTGTACTGCATATATGATGAATGTGCACAGGGACTATACTGGCAGACTTCTGATTGAAGATCTGGCGCTACGCAAGTTGTAAGTCCAGACGTTTTCCAGGACACACTTTCCAAAACATTTTCTGATGGCAGATTAGAATTAAAAGTGAAGGTCAAGGTCATCTCAAAGCAAACATTGATACAAGAAATAGTGTTCAAGAATGCATTCTGCTAGTCTCGGTTATGAGGCTACCTTTTTTCGCTGCTTTTCATTCCCGAACAGTAAACCAGGTACCAATGTACAGCTAGGCAGACTGAATCGAGCGTGTCAATAACATGAATTGAATTAGGTTCTTTTAACCTGAGAGCAGAGCGCTCTATTACTCTGATACTCAGACGCTCATTTTATAATGACAAAACTGTAGCACAGAAACCAATTTAACAAATATTGGCAGGAAGCTTCAAACTCCTGGTATCTCACCAAACGCTACTTCGTGGTATCTCACCAAAATCTATTTCTGACGTTGTGGGCCTGCGTAATAAAATAGGGGGCGTTAGTTTTGGAGCGACCCTCGTGTGTTGGCAATAACCAAACTAAATTATTCAGCTCAGGTTTGTTGGATGAGTGGTGTACGACATCAGAGGAACTAGAATCACAGTAAATGGTGTTTGATGAGGGATGTTCAACAACAGCTGAACTAGAATGAACGGGAATGGTGTTTGATGAGGGATGTTCAACAACAGCTGAACTAGAATGAACGGGAATGGTGTTTGATGAGGGATGTTCAACAACAGCTGAACTAGAATGAACGGAAATGGTGTTTGATGAGGGATGTTCAACAACAGCTGAACTAGAATGAACGGAAATGGTGTTTGAAGAGGAATGTACGACATCAGCTGAATTATAAATACCGGAAATCATGTTTCCTAATATTAATAATAATAATAATAATAGCCCTCAATCGCAAAGGATGATGACAACAGCAGTCAGACATGTTGTGCTGCACCTCCCCAGGGAGTTCGGCAGTGGCTGTATAGTCTAATTCTGGCACGGAACGTCCTTCCACATGCGTAGCATTTAATGTCAGAATTGGACACGTGAGTGTCAGTTGTCTTGTCTTTTCACAAAGTGCGTTTTTTCTGTGCTTCGGAGGTAAGTGTTCCTCACCAATTATGGTGGTTCTACGCCATGCCTTGCGGTCCTGTGCGAGACATTCCTATGCGTTTGTATTGATGCTGAAGCTTGTTAGAGATACTTTGAGGGAGTCTTTGAAACGCTTCTCTTGGCCACCGGCTTAGAGCAGGTCATCTTTCAGCTCACCATACATTAACTGTTTTGGGATGCAGTTGTCTGGCATGCGCACGACGTGACCGACCCACCTGATCTGGGTCTTCTGCAACAGTGTGGGGATGCTCTGCATTTTTGCCTTCATGAGGATCTCGGTGTCTGGTACCCTATCCTGCATCTTTATTTTGAACAATCTGCGGAGGCACCTTGTATGGAAGTGGTTTATTTTCCTAGCATGCCAGCTGTACATAGTTCACATCTCGATGGCATACATAAGGGTGGAGAGCGCTACAGCTTGGCAGACTTTGAGTTTCATGTCAAGCCTGAGACCTCTCCGATTCCAGACACATTTGCGCAGCCTCCTAAAGGCAGCACTGGCCTTGTAGATTCTGTTACTGGCCTCGCAGTCAATAGTAGTTTCCCTGGAAAGAGTGCTACTAAGGTACGTGAAGCTGTCTACTTATTCGAGGCGATCGTCCTTGACTCTGATATATGGGTCGCGATATGCGTTACTCGGAGCAGGCTGAAACATGACTTCGGTTTTTTGGTATTAATTGTAAAACCAAACATGTCGCAGGCTGTTGAAAACTTGTCCACATAAGTCTGCATGTCTTTCCCGGTGCTGGCAGCGATGACACAGTCATCAGCAAAAAGCAAATTTGAGATGGTTGTGTCCTTTACCCTGCTGTGATCTTTCAGTCGACTGTGATTGAAGAGTTTTCCGTCAGTCCTGTATTTTATTTCCACTCCGTTTTGGTTACAACCCTGATAGCTAACGCTCAGCGACAAACATTATGTTGAAGAGTGTTAGGGCTAGTACACAGCCCGGCTTGACGCCATTTGTTAGGGCTAGTACACAGACGGCTTGACGCCATTTGTTGGGGCTAGTACACAGCCCGGCTTGACGCCATTTGTTGGGGCTAGTACACAGACGGCTTGATGCCATTTGTCGCTGGAAAGGAATTTGATGTTTCCCCATCACTCAGCACATGAGCATTCATTCCTTCGTGGAATTGTTTGACGAACTTTGTGAATCTGCTTGGACAGCCGAATTTCTCCATGATCTTCAAAAGTCTCTGTTGACGGTATTGGTCAGGTCCACGAAAGTCCTGTACAGTTCATGTTGCTGCTCTTGGCATTTTTCATGAAGTTGCTTAGCCACGAATATCATTTCCACAGTTCCGCGACCCGATTTGAAGCCACGCTGGCTCTCTGGAAGAAGACCATGTTCTAGGTGAGTGATCAATCGGTTGAGGAGAACTCGTGCCACTGTTTTGCCAGCAGTCGATGGGAGGGAGTTTCCTCTGTGGTTGTCGCAGGATTGACGGTTTCCCTTTCGCTTGTATAAGTGGACCATGGTAGCATCCTTCAGTTCTTGTGGGACAGTCTCAGTGGTCCATATTGTGCTGTACAGCTCACTTAGTCTCTGTGTTAGAACGCAACTCTACTTTGTAGACTTCAGCCTGTGTTAGGTCCGCACCTGCAGCCCTCCCATTGGATAGTTAGTTTATTGTTGCTCTGACCTTCTCGATATTTGGAGTTCAATGTTCAGGAGTGGCTGAGGCAGACATTCTTTTGCCTCGTCGCAGACGGACGACAGTTGGTTGAGGACGGTGCGGAAGTGTTCTGCCCAGCGTTCCAGTATTCTCGGTTTGTCTGTCAGCAGTTCTGAGCCATCTACATTGAGAATTGGAGTTCCATAAGACGGTTGAGGACCATAAACAGTCTTTAAAGCGCCAAATTAGAGTTTTGTGTCGTTTCTGTCAGCATATAGTTGAATTTCACCTGCCTTGTTTCACAACCACGTGTCCTTCATGTTCCTGGGCTTTCCTTGGACCACTCTTCGTATGGTTGTGGACCTTTGATGAACTCTGAATATCTCATCTTTTTCCTTGATAAGGGACATGATTTCTGCGTCAGTTCTCATCAAACCAGTCTTGATGTTTACGTGTCGTGTAACCAATGTGTTCAGAGGTGGAGAGTCTCTAATGGCAGCACAGTCTTCATCCACTATGGTTTGACCAAGTTGCAGATTCTTTAGTTTCTCATCTAGGTGATGTTTCCTACGGGGTGTACAACAACAGCTGAACTAGAATCACCGTAACTTGTTTTTAATAAGGGGTGTAAAACACAAAATGAACTAGAATCATTGGAAATGGTGTTTAATAAGGGGTGTACAACAACATCTGAAATAGAAACACCGTAAATGGTGTTTTATAAGAGATATACTTCTTCTTCTTCTTCTTCTTCTTCTTCTTCTTCTTCTTCGTTCGTTCTCAATCTCCCGCTACCAAACCCTGAAAAGGGCTTAAGTAGCAGAATGTAGTCCAGAGAACGGAATGCATTGTGGTGTAGTTTACAGCTTGACTGCGATATTTGCACCTTTCGGTCCAACACATCCTACTTCAGCCAGCATTTGTGAGTACCGGGTTAGCATTCCCTCTTTGATCCCTTCTCCTTAGCCAGTCTGACCTGTTGAAGCCCGTTATCGAGGATCACCGCTGAAGGTGTAGAAGGGTCTTGGCAGCTCTGGTTCGCTGGCACTGAAGCTAGCTGTCAACTAAGTTTCGCTGACCGCTGCGTCTCATGCGCTGCTCAGCATCTTGATGCCAAGGATCTCAAGAGCATGGTGCTTGATAAGGGATCTGTCACTTGAATTAGAAACAATTTTGTGAGGAGAATTTTGTGAGGAGAATTTTGTGAGGACAATTTTGTGAAGACAAATTGTGAGGATAATTTTGTGAGGACAATTTTGTGAGGACAATTTTGTTAGGACAATTTGTGAGGACAATTTTGTGAGGACAATTTTGTGAGGACAATTGTGTGAGGACAATTTGTGAGGACAATTTGTGAGGACAATTTTATGAGGACAATTTGTGAGGACAATTTTGAGCCATTAGGCCGACATTATTTTCATAGTTATTTTGTCAGGAACAGAAATGTGCCGTCTTGGCGTACAAGTAATGGTGTTCAAATATCAAAGCTAGATGTGTTCAATTTGACTTCATCTTATATAATAATTTTGTTTTCCTCTTAGGCTACATTTTGATAGCTCCGTCCTGCAAATTGTGCATTTGTTTTTATTTTTGATTACATTTGTGTTTTTCCAGACATATATTTCCACTACTTCCTATTTGTCTTACTATTATGTAGAAGAGGATAGATTGATATTTGTTTCATGTAGTTGCATTAAGTGATGTGTTTTTTTGTGTGGTTTTATTTCAGTGGGCTGTGTTTTCGCTGTGTGTGCACTCTTCATATTAGCCGTTCTGCACATCATCATAAGCAGTAGACCAGATGGCTTTGACCTCGACGACTCAGTGCATCCACTTCCATCAACAAGAAGAGAAGGGACATCAAATCATCGCCATCTTTTTCATATCTATGACGTGCATGCATCTCTAATCGAAAGATTCAAAGTCATTGATCTCAGCTCACGAAAGAAATTACAACAATCGAAAGACTTATACCCTTTCAACTGCACAGTCTCCAAATCTGTGCCCTCATTCCAAATATGTGTGTACGAGATGGAGAGGGACAAATTCATATCAGCTGGTCTTTTATCAAACGGTTTGTGGGAACCATATATTACATTCGCATTCCAGGCAGCTCTATCCAGGTTTCCTGATGCCACAGTTATTGACGTCGGCGCAAACATCGGGTACTACAGCCTCCTTGCGTCCGCAATGGGTCACAAAGTGATTGCCATCGAACCCCAAGAGGAAAATATAAACAGGTTTGTTGCTGGTGCGTGTGCTGACCAATGGAACGACAACATTATACTTTTAGCCAACGCCTTGTCAAACAGTCATAAAAACGTGAGCTTGTCCAGGAATGTAGACAATCAAGGAGGCATCAGGGTACTGGACACGTGTGAGAAACCCGGCTGGATGTTCGGGAAGGTCAAGTCGGAGTCAAATACTGAAGACTCTGAGTGTAATGTAACCACCTTAATATTTGATGATTTGCTCCACATTGTTACTACCAGAGCAGCGATCGTCAAAGTCGACATCGGTATGTATGGCCCGTGTAACCTATTATTGGTTTACTACTCATACAAATTATGAAAGTTATTTATGTGTATACATTCATATTATATAAATACACATTTAACAACAAAGAATGTAGAGAAATAGCAACACAAAAAACAAGCAAGAACATGATGTCTAAGACACATCAGTGAATGAGCTGACAGCAGTAAACGACTGGCACCTGGCTGGTTACGTCAGGGCCAGCGAACAATGGCTGGCGAAACCATGTTCCACCTCGAGATGGTGGCCCTGGAAATAAACTGAACTCATGCAACCTGGCTAAGAGAATAGGGATCAAAGAGAGAAAGGAAATGTGGTTCCAAAAATGCCGTGATGAAACAATGTGTCCGGTCGAAATGCAAAGATAACTCAGCTTTGCTGGAAACTACAACACATCGTGACATCACACTGTCTTTTTTCATGACGAACGCCGAAGAAGGAGAAGAAGAAGAGAAGAAGAAGAAGAAGAAGAAGAAGAAAAAGTAGAAGTGGGTGTGTGTGTGTGTGTTTGTGTGTGTGTGTGTGTGTGTGAGTGTGTGTGAGTGTGTGTGTGTTTGTGTGTGTGCGTGCGTGTGTGTGTGTGCGTGTGCGTGTACGTGTGCGTGTGTGTGTGTGTGTGCGTCTGTGCGTGTGTGCGTGTGTGTGTGTGTGCGTGTGTGCGTGTGTGTGTGTGTGTGTGTGTGTGTGCGTGTGTGTGCGAGTGTGTGTGTGTGTGTGTGTGCGTGCGGGCGTGCGTGCGTGCGTGCGTGCGTGTGTGTGTGTCAATGTGAGTTTGTGTTGTCTTAACCAATTTGATCTTTCCCATCAGCTTTTAGTCTATTTATTATGTATATGTTGTTGCTATCTGTTCTGTTATTTTTCTAACATCTGTCCGTCTGTTTTTACGATGTATGCGCTAGAGATCTGATTGATTGGTTGATCGAATTGCGTGATGTCGCTGGGATCTCAATCTCAGACGCTCAAGGAAAGTAAACAATTTATAAAGGCAGGATGGAAATGGTTATTTCCCATGGACAAGCTGAAACTTTACATGTAAACTTATAGATACAGTGCAATATACAAACTCATTGTTTGTATTTAACCCACACAAAACATGGATAGGTTGGCAAATGGCCATGCTCGAATAATGAGAGGACGCAATTTTGAATCTGACATAAACATGGACGAGTTTGAGATTGGAGAGGGGGTGGGGAATGGGGGGGAGGGGTCAAGTAAGAGGCGTACGTTCGGGTTGAGGTAAGGGGCGGGAGTTGGATGGATGAGCGTATGCTGGTTGAAGAGAGAATGGTTTTATGATTTGGATAATCGGAAGGAAAGAGCAAAGAATCTACCCTCACCGACAGTAGAAGATCTAGAGTGTAAACCATGCAATAGAACATTCCGTACGCACATTGGACTGATAAGCCACGTGCGGTCCAGTAAACACCAGGCCGAAACATCACAGCAAATGTAGAAACAAAACAAAACAGAACAGAACACTTACAGCTAGGATGATGTCCGTGGTCGTCATCGACAACGATGGACAGTTAACACGCACGTACGTATGTATGATAGATAGATATACAGACAGACAAACAGAGAGGCAGGTAGACGGAAAGACAGACATAATATAGATAGATAGATAGATAGATAGATAGATAGATAGATAGATAGATAGATAGATAGATAGATAGATAGATAGATAGATAGATAGATAGATAGATAGATAGATAGATAGATAGATAGATAGATAGATAGATAGATAGATAGATAGATAGATAGATAGATAGATAGATAGATAGATAGATAGATAGATAGATAGATAGATAGAATAGTTAGAATAGATAGATAGATAGGATAGAATAGATAGATAGATAGATAGATAGATAGATAGATAGATAGATAGATAGATAGATAGATAGATAGATAGATAGATAGATAGATAGATAGATAGATAGATAGATAGATAGATAGATAGATAGATAGATAGATAGATAGATAGATAGATAGATAGATAGATTGATAATTGAATCTCAAACACGCATACACACACACATACACACATACACCCACTCATTCAAACATACACCCACTCATTCACACATACACCCACTCATGCATACAAACACATTCACACATAACCCACTCATGCACACATACACCCACTCATTCACACATACACCCACTCATGCACACATACACCCACTCATGCACACAAACACCAACTCATGCATACAAACACATTCACACATACACCCACTCATGCATACAAACACATTCACACATACACCCACTCATGCATACAAACACATTCACACATACACCCACTCATGCATACAAACACATTCACACATACACCCACTCATGCACACAAACACATTCACACATACACCCACTCATGCACACATACACCCACTCATGCACACATACACCCACTCATGCATACAAACACATTCACACATACACCCACTCATGCATACAAACACATTCACACATACACCCACTCATTCCCACATACACCCACGCATTCCCACATACACCCACTCATGCACACATACACCCACTCATTCCCACATACACCCACTCATTCCCACATACACCCACTCATTCCCACATACACCCACTCATGCACACATACAAAACAACTAAATGGCGAAATCTGTTATCTTTCACAGAGGGTTACGAGTGTCGAGCCCTTGAAAAAGCTTCACATTTCTTCTCTGCCATTAAAGTGCCTTACGTGTTCATGGAGTGGAAGCAGATGACTGAGAGGCAGCACATGTCAGACACAGCGTGCTGTCCCGAGCAGATCCTGACTCTAAGTCAGTTCTTTGCTGATCGAGGCTATGTCCCGCACGAGATCAGGTCTGGAATCAAGCTCAACCCTTACAGCGCTGTTCACTGGAGAATTGGGGATATCTACTGGAGGGCTAAAGATCAGGAGTTGTTAGTTCCGTCGTTGTGAACATTGTATACGTGAACGGGAGAATGAGAGAAACAGTCAATGAGATGTGTGAGAGAGCTGTATATATCTATCTACCTGAGAGTTAGTGAGTAATAGATACCGGTTTGGTTGAATAAAAATGAGGAATGAAACAGATAAAGAAGGAGATATGAAGAGATATCAAATAAAAGATAGATGGAGAGAAATAAAGACAATCAAAACTAGCTAGGGATAGGCACACAAACAGACAGGCAGATTGGCAGACAGACAAACGATGTACAAACAAACAGAGATATATATACAGCCAGGCAGGCAGGCAGCAGACAGGCAGACAGACATACAAACAGATAGACAGGCAGACATGCATGCAGGCAGGCAAAGTAGAGAAAACGTATTTGAGATTTCTACTGGAGACTAAGATGCAAAATACTTTGGGAAAATGAAAGACGAAATCAACTGAAACAAAGAAAGAGATCGAAGAGGCACTAAGAAAGAGAATGATCGATGCATGAAACAGGAAAGTAATAGTAGAAAATAGTTTACAAAATTGAGATGGACAAATAAATCAATCGGGAGAAAGAAACATTTATTAAACTATGATTTTCATGAACTGTAGATTATAAATTATTTTCCAAAGATTTTGATCAGAAACAAAACAAAATATTAAAGAACAAAAATCAAGAAAAAATTGTATATTTTATTTGATTGAGAGTATCATCAAATCACAAAAACGTTACGTGTAACTTGTGTCTCCTGTAACTTGTCTCCTGTAACTTGTGTCTCCTGTAACTTGTGTCTCCTGCAACTTGTGTCTCCTGTAACTTGTGTCTACTGTTACTTGTGTCTCCTGTAACGTGTACCTGCTATAACTTGTGCCTGCTATAACTTGTGTCTCCTGTAACTTGTGTCTCCTGTAACGTGTGCCTCCTATAACTTGTGTCTGCTAAAACTTGTGTCTCCTGTAATTTGTGTCTCCTGTAACTTGTGCCTGCTATAACTTGTGCCTGCTGTTTGATACTCGTCATCTTTCTGCACCCAAAACCCGAGAAAAATGAGGATCGATAGAAAAAGTTCATGGACATATTTTGTTATACAATTTCTTCACAGAATCAGTGAAGATTTGGTCCATTGTAACTAAAAGTTTCTTTCACACATAGTAGATTTGGTTACACTCCGTGATATTTTGTATATAATTGGTAAGAGAAAACGTACAACTTCTAAAACCATATCTCTTTTTAAAATATCGCGTTCTATCCTAACAGCGTGAAGGCAGTTTTCGTCATTTCGAAATTTATAGCCGATACTTTCAGTTATTGTAGGCCCACTAACTGGCTCTATTTCAGATCACATATCCATATAAATCAGCTATACAAAGCAGCCTGTTTGTTCTAATGTTTGCTGTTTTCTAGTCTCTTACTGCAGTAACCAATGTCTCTCTTGAATATGTTTTCCTATCTTTCTTTTCAAGTGTTACGTGTACATTCGGTGCACGGAAATTATTCTCATTGATTTGAGTGTCTTTAATCTGCTCGTGGGCTGATTTGGAGGGTGTCTTCATCTGCCCTCATACTTGCTGGGTCAGCCGTGCCTACTGTAGAATTTTCTTATTTCATAAAGTGATTAGTGATTATTGAATCTCGCTCCACAACCGTCTCCATCAGATCATGTCGTAATTTGACGTATGGTCTATCCTTTTCTCTTGCATGAATGTGGGGTTGTTGTTTTTTTTTGTTGTTGTTGTAATTCCGTGTGTTTCCTTGCTTTATGTTTTGGCATAGTTGCAAGCGATCAACATGAATTATCTAAAATGGCCACCTTCAACCCGTAGTTGTGACAGTAAAACTAAGCTGACGACGTAGAAGATTGAATCTTGGAAAGCGCAGACATAGTCCAAGTGTAAGCGAATCTGCTCATATGATGACGTCATGTGTAGAAATATCGTGAAGGATGAATAATGTGAGAGATGGAAATTATGACAAGAATAGGAATGATTAAAGCTGTTTTCCCCCAGATGAGATAATGAAAACAAATATATCACATATTTAATGTGCTAATAATCAAGTGCTGTAAGCGTGTCACTTCTGTTTGGGAGTTGAACATGGACATTGAATAAACATTTAGAGAAGAATATTGAGCTTCTTTAGAAATCTGAATATGTAGGTGAATCTTGAGTAAAGAAAACTAAACAAAAAGCATCTTGCAGAACTTTGGGATAAAGAGAGAATAATTGAATTAAATCTTGGTCAGATATTTTGACTACATCAAAGCATAACATATTATTGACAGCTTTACTGGACACATAAGTGTAGAGTAAATGTGTCAGAGGAAGACAATGATATAAGTGGACTGACAAGATCAAGAGATAAACATGTTAAAACATGTAAAATTACATCATAAAAAAAGAAACAGAGGACGATGGATACCCATTACAGACTACCTTCGATGTGAATATGGCAACTGGTCTGATCAGAAGATACGACACACTGTATGTACCATTAAGATCTAATCCATTTCATCGACCTTCTGAACACAGGCTCCAAAATAACAGTATGAAACTCAACTTGAACCTGACTCTGTGTAAGTTCTGGTCCAGACGATAGGAAGTCAGTTCAAGTGTTGACAAAACTTCAAATATCTTGCCATCGGCGCATCAACTTCCCACTTTGGGCTGTTTTTCCACAGACGCCCATGTACTGAATTTCAATGGAAAATTAGTTTTTCGATTAACGAAGTTTTACTGCAATAGGTTTTAAAAAGTGGGAATAAGGAAACATGTCATTCTGGATGTACACAACATGCTTTGGTCGTGGCATTGTTTGGTGCATAGAATAATGTAGTGCAGTTACTCTTAACTTAACGTCTTTATACTGGTTTAGAAGACCCTGCAGAGTCTGTATACAACCAGTTACATTTACATCACCTTGCTCTAAAAGCTATGCGCATCCAGTTTATTCTTAAATGCATTAACTGTCCCTGCCTCCACTACCTCCCCTGGCAATGCATTCCAAGCAGACACCACTCTCTGACTAAAAAAATATTTCCTAATATCTAACCTGGACCTCTCTTTAGTCAGCTTGTAGCTTATGTCCTCGTGTTATTGTAGGTGGCTGTATTTTAAAAAAACTTGTTCTCAATTTTGGTGTATTGCAGCTATTGTCAATCTTTGTGTATTACAGCTTCTGTCAATCAGTCTCAACCCACGACACATTAACAAAAGCGCTAATTGTGTTGCGGCACGCCCTATCTTTTTTATGTAAACTTTGCATCCTAAGAAAAAAATAGCAACAGCAGTCAGATTATATTTGACGAGATTAATTAGAAAAGTTTCAACTGTTAGTATTTTCATTCATATCGGCCTTTTGTTGTAAATATACAGTACTTTCAATTTACATCTACAATTTGTTTTTATTTATCTATTAGTTTCCTCACTTTTCCTCGATCTTCCCTAAACGCCCACGTGAGATCAATAGCGGCCCACTTGTTTAGTAATGCATCAGTCACAAACGCGTGTGTATTATATAAGAAGGCCACACTAGGACATGCATTCAACTTTTACTACCTAGGACCACATAAACACGATAGACAGTATAGTTGTTACTTCAGTACATCTGCACAGACTGATTTGTGGTAAAGATGAAGCAACTCAGTTACTAGGTTTATTCGCAGTTTTTTGTGATCCATCTCTGGCACAATAATCATCAACATCTTCTAGAACACAAAGCCTCGGGGCATAATAGGGAAAGACACGTAATAATATGTGTGGAATATGTTACTCTTGAGAATTATAGCCACGATCGTTATTTTATTAATCTAGTTTTTACAGATTGTCGGATCATTAAATGGTTCAAAGGAGGTCCCATATCACACACTGCAGTCGGGGATGAGTGTTAGAGACGTAATTGTACGAGGCATGTTTTCATGGCGGAGCGGTTTGTTTCATTCATCGTCGCCTATCCTTTCCTAACTGTAATTCAGGTAGCCATTAACGTCTGGAGCTTGCCGGTTATGGAAGTTGAATCTCGTACCTTTGCTGTGAAAATCGAGTACTAATCATCACCATCTTCTTATACACCATGAAAACATTCTTCATGGAGTTTCACTGACAGAAAAGAGCATGTCATCTTATTAAATGTCAACCAAGACGTGTTGCAAGTGGAGCTAGCAAAGTCATGATGCGAAACAAAACGCTACATAAATCACTACCATAAGCACAAGTTATTATTATGATGACGAAGCACACAAAACACCGAAACGACGATATCAGTATCCACACTTTTCGACATTGGTTGGAGGAGATTGGACATCTTTAGATTTTTGCCTGCATTGGACTGACGATTCATGACAGAACAGAAACTATATTCTTATTGCTGTGAGAGAGAATACAGATCATGTATATGTGTTTTGAAAGATGCACACAAATATTTGCAAATCGTTTGGTGTGTGCGTGACTGCGTAGGCCGCGATAAATATCGCACGCAAGTACGGGTTAGCTTGTTAATCGCACAAAATGTATGAAATGCAATGGGAACTATTGATTGTATGTAATTGCTGATGGGTATAATACTTAATTATATTTTATCTGTGTTGCTGGCGTAAGTGTTTTCCTTAATAATTCTCAAATGTGCGTGTCAATTCCATGTTATTGACCCGCATCATTATTTATGAAGTTTCTCGTCTCACGAACAATAAAATCATTGGTCAACAGTTTTCATTCAGGGTATTAAAAGCAACAAGACAGTCGAATATTACCGTACTTCATTTTTCAATTATTTTAGATATTCTTTCCTTTTCGTACGCCTAGTTATATGTTTTTAATGTGTGATATTTCCCTCTTTTCATCCAAAGAAATATATTATTTGCCGTAAGATCAATTTCTCTTATTGTCAATATTTCGAAATGTTGGAGTACTTGCCGTAAGATCAATTTCTCTTATTGTCAATATTTCGAAATCTTGGAATGCTTGTCGTAAGATCAATTTCTCCTAATGTCAATATTCCTAAATGTTCACACATTCCCAGCGGTATGTTATGCTACTCATGCCCATTTATACTGATGCCTACAGCGGAGTTCACCGACGGTCACTTCACTTATAACATTTAGTTGATTCAATTAATTAGAATAAAATTTCATTTCACATTTTAGAACCGTCTGTTAATATAATAATACACTTTCCGTGATCTCGACCGGTTACTAGTCTCAATCCATCATTTGTATTGTGTTAGTGTAACTGAACACAGAACATATAAAGCTAACGGCCTTGCTGGCATAACGAAAGTCCTGAAAACGTTATGTCAGCTATTAATAACTGTTATTTAACGGGGAGGGAGTGTGAGGGGAGGGGGCGGGTGAACTGACTTTAGTCAGTTGCTTCTCTTCTACCACTGGGTGCACTTGAGTTGATCGCTTCTCTTCTACCACTGGGTGCACTTGAGTCGGTCGCTTCAATTTTACCACTGTGTGAACTTGAGTTGATCGCTTCAATTCTACCACTGGGTGCACTTGAGTTGATCGCTTCAATTCTACCACTGGGTGCACTTGAGTTGATCGCTTCTCTTCTACCATTAGGTGCACTTGAGTTGATCGCTTCTCTTCTATCACTGGGTGCACTTGAGTTGATCGCTGCTCTTCTACCACTAGGTGCACTTGAGTCGGTCGCTTCTCTTCTACCACTGAGTGCACTTCAGTCAATCACTTCTCTTCTACCACTGGGTGCACTTGAGTTGATCGCTGCTCTTCTACCACTAGGTGCACTTGAGTCGGTCGCTTCAATTCTACCACTTGGTGCACATGAGTGGATCACCTCTCTTCTACCACTGGGTGCACTTGAGTCGATCACTTCTCTTCTACCACTGAGTGCACTTCAGTCAATCACTTCTCTTCTACCATTAGGTGCACTTGAGTCGGTCGCTTCAATTCTACCACTAGGTGCATTTGATTCGACCGCTTCTCTTCTACCACTGGGTGCATTTGAGTCGATCGCTTCTCTTCTATCACTAGGTGCACTTGAGTCGATCACTTCTCTTCTACCAATGGGCGCGCTTGAGTCAGTCATTTCACTTCTACCATGGAGTGCACTCGAGTCAGTCATTTCATTTCTACCCCGTAGTGCACTTGAGTCAGTCGTTTCACTTCTACCACTGGGTGCACTCGAGTCAGTCACTTCTCTTATACCACTGGGTGCATTTGTCAGTCATTTCACTTCTACCATGCGGGGACGTTGTGAGCATCCGAAGGTGCTGGGTTCGATCCCCATCACAGGAGGAGGAACCAGACCCTTATATAAAAGGCATGCTGAAATCGGATGCACTGGGCAAAATGTACACCTTATGGAATAGAAAAATAAGGCTAACGAAAAAAAACCAAAACAAAACTTCTACCATGGAGTGCACTTGAGTCAGTATCAGTATCAAAACCTTATAATTATGTTCTGTTGAAAAATAATATTTGCAAACGTCTTCCTGTTCTAGGTTTAACTGTAGGCGAGGCTGCTGTGGCACTTTGGATTAAAATCCAAGTATTTGTAAAAACGTTATTTGTACCTCTCTAAGGCGAAAACAAATATTGAACCAATATTATCACCAAATATATGAGATAGCTGCTACCCATAGAAGAAGGGCTATGAATACACATCTTTCTTTTGTGTATTCGTCTCTTCCTCTATGGGGAGAGTAAACTAACTTCTGGTCAGTTAAAACATACTGATAGGACATGTTAGTCAGGGTCAGGTAAAATATACTGGCCAAGACCCCGACCTTACTTCCGTGCAGATCTTTCTGAAAACGAGCTGTTTTCTGGCTAGCAGGGTATGTAAATAGGGGTTATCCCCGTAGTATTAAGCAATACGCAGATGAAGCCAAGCATAGCACATCCGCATTGAGGACCCCGTTCCACCTTCATCAGCACATTCAGGATGTGAATAAAGCGACTACGACCAGCCAGTCGACGCCCTTTTCGTGGTGCACAAAAGAGTAATCTTGCTTTTTGTAGGCATTCATCATCAACATCATCATCAACCTTTCCTCTGTGTTCTAGCTCATAAGTGTGTATTTTTCGTTGTGTCTGATAAAGGCCTTTGGGCCGTAACGTAGATTTCATGTTTGTTTACGTCTTAGAGCCGTATCTGACATATTTATTTATGTTTTTAATTGTGTATGTTTTTACGTCATGACCAAATAAGATATTAATGTTGACAGACAGAACTAACGTCGAATTGTATGTATTTATGACTGAAACCAGCAAAATAATTCGACAACTTCTACGGCTCTTTCAATACATTATTCACAGAATTAAGTCAGCCATAGATACACTGTCAGCCTTGTGTAACTTCCTCCCATAGACTGCGAGCTTCACGTAACTGCCAACCGCACATATGATGTTAACCTCACTGAACTGTCAGCCCCACATATGCTGTTAATCTAAAGTAACTCAACCCACATACGCTTGTTAACTTAAAGTAACTGTCAATCCAAAATACAGTGCAAACATAACATAACTGCCAATTCCACATTTACTGCCAACCCCACATTTACTGCATACCCCGCATACTGTAAAATTTACTTCTTCTTCTTCTTGTTCTTCTTTTTCTTGTACTTCTTCTTCTTCTTCTTCTTCTTCTTCTTCTTCTTCTTCTTCTTCTTCTTCTTCTTCTTCTGCGTTCGTTTTCAATCTACCGCTACTAATCCCTAACAGGGCTTCGCAAGTAGTAGGAAGTAGTCTGGAGAAAGAAATGCGGTGTGTCGCTAGTTTACAGCTTGACTGCGATTTTTGCACTTTTTGTTCCAACACATCCGTCTTCGGCGGCTGTAAAATTCACATTCACTGTGAACTTGTATTACTGTTAACCACAAATATACTGACAACTTCACATAACTGACAACCACAAGTAGCTGTGAATCCCACATACGCTGCTAATATCTCGTAATTGTCCACCCCACATACACTTCCAATCCAACATAACTGTCAATGTCAAATCCGACATACACTTCCAACCTAGGATACACTGTATATTTGTATCTGTCAAGTTAATACCTCTACAACACATCAATGCACAAGGTCAACATCTTCGCCATTTCTATATCCACGGCTTTCGGTGTTTTGTTTTTAAATTAATAATCTTAATCTTGAGAATGTATACAAAATATATCACAATGTCTTTGTTTCCAACTCTATGAAATGATTGCATCATAACTTAACGTCTTCATGCTGTTTTAGAAGACTGCTGTGTCTGTATACATCCTGTTTCTTTTACATTCACATGATCTAAAAATACATATACGTATCCAATCAGTATATGCTCAAATATCAGTATAAACTCTCAGTATTCTTGCAACCATGTGTTGTAAGTATTATGCTGATGGGTCAGTATACCCCTTTTGACTCAGTTGCATAGAATCTTCAGGAAAGTGTCAGCTAAATCCATATTTGATAGTCCTGATCCTATTTTATTCTCTCCCTCACCATCCCACCCCCTCCCACTCCTTCATTTTTGTATGACTTCATGAATCCGGCGATTCTGCGCAATGTGGTCATACCTTGGACAAGTCTTGACCGACTGAATATAGTAAATGAGTAAAGTAGGATGCGTCTTACTTGAGGGTATGCTTAACCCTAGTACACAAAGACTGAGGCGGTAGACTAGACGGATGAATCGTTAAGATCAACGACTCTCGAAGTAGAGCAGCAACAGAGTATGGCACTCTAGAGTCGTTTCATGATATTTTAAAAATATATCCACTGTTCAAGTCCACTAAATATAAACATCAACAATATTAAAATTGATCAGGCTCAATAGATCAAATACATAGGCAGCATTTTTAGGGAAGATAGAAGGATTGATAAAGAAATTAAAATTATATGTCATAAAGCATCTGGTGCGTCATTATTAATGTCATTATTACAGCTGTCATTATTACACCCAAGCATCAGCTTGACAACATAGCAATAATTGATAGACAGTGCAGTTATACCAACTGTGCTATCAATGTCAAAACTTGGCCCTTATCCAAGGCACAGTAGAAGAAAAGTAGAAAGTGTGCAATGAAATGTCTGAGACAAATCTTAGGTGTAACTGGGAGAGATCAAATAAGAAATGCTGACCTTAGAAACATTGTGAGACATACCTCTTGTCTACATGCGGCGACTGACAATGAGATGATTCGGTCAACTCGTGCCATTGGTACCTGATCAACTACCACTGAATGCTAACAGCACACGAAAGTTTGGCTACAAGACACGACGGAGATCGGTGACAGATGAAGAGATTATATAAGAAAATGTTTAAACAAATGTAATCTAATCAGAAATAGTCATCATTGGTTTTCTAAAGGGAGGTTGTGTTTAACAAATCTATTAGAATTCATGAAGGAGGTTACTAATATGATAGATGGGGTGGGGGACCAGTGGATGCTATTTATCTAGATTTTGAAAAAACATTTCAGAGAGTACCTCATCAAAGATTATTTAGAAAGTTAAAAATGTATGGAATTGGTGGCGCACTTCGCCAAATGGATGGAAAATTGGTTAACGGGAAGAAGGCACAGTGAGACAAAATATGGAGTACTCTTAATGGTGTGAAGTAAAAAGTGGAGTGTCACAAGGCTTGGTTCTGAGACCAATTTTGTTCTTGGTATATATACACGATTTGGGCAATGATTACAAATTCGCAGATGACACAAACCTATGCAGAAATGTCTTATCTAAAGCAGAGGTTGATATATTGAGGTTGGTGTTAGATAACATTCTAGAATGGTCTGAATGTTGGAAAATGGAGTTTAATGTAAATAAATGTACAGTATTCAACTTGATAGATCCAACATTGAAAATAATTAACGAATGGGAGTGAACAATATTAGAAAGATAGAAAAGGAAAGGGACCTATGGATTAAAATAGATCATACAGGTAAGGTTAGTGAGCAAGTCCAGGTTGCAGTGAAAAGGTTAATGCAATGTTAAGTATGATAACAAGAAATAATAAACATAGGAGCGAGGAAGTGATTGTTAAACTGTATAAAGTATTAGTTAGACCTAGATATTGGAGTACTGTGTACAGGTGGGAAGTCCTTATCAATGAAAGATACAAATATGCTGGACAGAATACAAAGAAGAGCGACAAAGCTGATAGTGGGATTACAGAATTACAGTTATGAGAAAAGACTGAAAAACTGGCCTACAGTGTTTAGAAAAGAAAAGAATTCGAGATGACTTATCACAAGTTTATAAGATCATCAACGGAAAGGAGAAATTAGACTGTAACAAGTTTGTTTTTTTCTTCAAAATACAACCACCTACAAGAACAAGAGGGTACATCTACAAATTAATTAAAGAAAGGTCCAGCTTAGATATTAGGAACTATTTGTTTGGTCAGAGAGTGGTGAATGCTTGGAATGCATTGCCATCGGAAATAGTGGAGCCAGGGTCAATTAATGCATTTATGAATCGATTGGATGCGCATAGTTTTTAGAGCAAGAAAATGTAAAAGAGACTGGTTGTATACAGAGTCTAAACCAGTATAAAAACGTTAAGTTAAGTTAAGGTAAGTTAAGTTAAGAGATCAACAACACGGTCGTACAATTACAGACGCGATACACTTAGCCCAAGAAAGGCAATTCAAGCTACCACTTCGCTGCACGTCAGAAGTGGACGGAGACGCAAAGTAAACTATGTACTTTCTGACCACAGTAACAGAGATGATGCCTTACTGTGTATATCAGCTATTCCAAGCAATGGAACATCACATTTTGTCATCAATGGTCAGGTCAGGTCAGGTCATCCAGTAACCGGTGAGGTCGTTGGGGCACACATGAAGACATCCTCACAACACCACGTCACCCTTCTCTGTCAGCGGCCCCTGCCTGTGACTCTTCTGGTCGGAGATTGGTCCATTCTTTTATGTTACATCAATGGAACATCTCATAAAGTAAGCAATGCAACATGACCAATTGTCACCAATGGAACATCACCTATTACCAGCAAAGCAATGAAACATCACTTAATGATGGCAATGGAAGTACAACATTGCAGCACACCAACTATTTGGAGATGGCAACGGATCTAATCTGACAGCTCAATTTCACACGCATCAGAGATGTAAGAAATCGTAATGTATCGCTTTCTCATTGACTTGTGTGTAAGAGTTGCCAATGGTGGTGTATACTGAATGCAGACCAATAGAACGCAAGTAAGCGGAAAACCAAAACAAATGAATCAAGCGAATGTAATCTCGTTATTAGAAAGCAAAAGTCAAAAAGACTAAGAAGGTCATTCTTTTGTTTTCTAATAACGAGATTACATTCGCTTGATTCATTCGTCTAGGTCGGTAGTAGGCGATAAATCCCATACGTTTTATTACCTTGTCATCAACCAACAGCGAGTAAATATAAAGCCAAAAGATTGGGGTTAACCTGGGTCCACGATCAACCAAATGTTGGAGATCACTATCATAGAGCAATCGTTAATATGAGACAACCATACATAACAACTATGTAAACATTTGATAATATAGTTACCATAGTAATAATAATAACAACAATAGTTGCCCATCTCAAGCAAAGATAGTGAAGGCATCAGACTTGTGATGCGAGATGTGATCTCATATGACAGTAAATACAATCATGACACGGCAGGCTCTGTCTCACCTGTGGTGCGCGTGTGAGGTGTCGACTGTTTAGTCGGCGCGTGTTCTGTTCTTTCGTTTGGCTCGCTTTCTCTGAGCCTTCGCGATGGAGTTTCGGTCTGAGCACCTTTGATGATGCCAGTTAAAACAGTTCAGTGCAAGCATTTATTTCAATAGTTTTAATTTAAGTTTCATTTATATGTAAGTGGTTGTCGAGTCAGTTTAAAGACCCTCATTATTAAGAATAAAAAGAGGAGCGCTATATGTGGTACCGACAGAGTGACCAATTGGACAAGTGACCATAGTTGAGACAATAGTCACGTGATTACCAATCATCATACCCCTAGAGGTGGACCAGATCGGGGTGCAACGGGAGAGCTGAACTGGGGGTTAACAAGCCGATAAATGATAACATGCTGTATAGTGATGTCATAATATATACCGATGGATTGGTGCACGGAAGTTAGATATCTAGTCGAGGCTTCTTAGCTAGTGTGAGAGGGCTGATTGTCACTGCCGGTGAAGAAACGCACAGTCTCCTTCGTTAACCTTGCCGGACTAGAAGTATAGCATCAGTTGATCAAAGAAGAAAAAGAAGAAGAAGAAAAAGAAGAAGAAGCTCAGAGCGGTTCATACTAAAAATCAGCCTCCAGAACGAGAATGGAGATGGAAGCAGGGACTACAGCAATGAGATAACTATCTGGGACCTCTTTAACAGGGGCAGTCATCGTTTCAGACTTCCAGTCCTTGCTTTGGAAGGTACAAAGTACTGTCTAAGGCATGAGTAGACGGGGGCTGTAGAGGGTTCAAACCTGGAACGCCTGTTGTGGATCTGCTGTTCTGGCCAAGCGGGTTCATGGCAACGAAAGAGCTGACATCCTAGCATCACGGGCATCAAATACGGATACACTAGATATAGATTAGAGCGACATTTTGAAATCTTTTAATTACAGCATGTAAAGGACAACTATGCAGTAGAAGAATCAGCAATTCATAGACTGCAGATCTTTTATATCGAACGGGGTTCGGGCGGACTGGGGCGCAAGAGAGGACGGAACATACGTGTGTACAACCAACAAGCTGCAGGAGCCATCAGTATCCACACCCTTCACCATTTACTAGAAAGACTGAGCACCTATGGGTACGACAGCAGTCCAGTGAAGTTGATTCTTAGGAACCGAACAGAAGAGAACATTAACTCATCGTCCTTTATTGTGAGACTTTCTATTCATCTACGCAGATTTAGAGTTTCGAGACTAACCTGCACACGTCTTGTGAATGAATGGTTTCATTATGTACATACTTAGCTCCTTTGACATTTAGAACACGGTGCCTCACTCGAGCCTCGCCTCCGTCTACAAGTTAACGTTTAGACAACAACGTCAGAAGGGCCTTCACAAACGTGACAACCGGGATGTGTCGCACGATAAGGGTGTCTTACATCATGTCAACAAATCTGGACATCGCTGTATTGGTCACGTAGTCAGAAGAAAATATAAACGCTGGAGCACAGTAACCACTCTATGGTACCACCGCAGAGAAAAGAGACCTCCTGGAGGATCGCGGTCTGGGGTGGAAAATGGCGCGTTGATAAATGTTAGGACACCGAGGCACAGTATCCGCATCTATGGATCCATGTTCGGGGTACAGCAATATCTTGATAAGAACATTCTAATTTTTCTGTGTGTTTTCTTTTTATATTCCTCCATGAGATGACAGGAGCCTGCAGCAATCTCCGCCCAAACCTCTTAAAGCCGTCATTCCACCCTCCTCCTCCTCCGTCCACTAAACCCACACACACCCTCCTCCAAATATCCAAGAAGACTGTCCTCCACCCATTCCACTCACAGTTATCTCCCGAGGGCACAATGTACAGTCCAACAAATTCAAGTTTTCCTTCAAATGTCAAAGGATCTCTTCCACCTGGAGCATTTATCAAAACAGAACTGCGCTGCCGTCACCAGAGAGAACGATGGACCCGAAGAAATACACCTAGCCGATCACGAGACGACAAGTCGATGAACCGCAAGCCACGCCAAGAATCATTTATTTTACTTATCCGATACTTCATTTTAATTACTTTCCTTTCTATATATTTTTGGCATCTTCATAATCATCCCATTCCATAGATCACCTTTATACATATCATCCCATTCCATATATCACCTTTATACATATCATCCCATTCCATATATCACCTTTATACATATCATCTCATTCCATATATCACCTTTATACATATCATCTCATTGCATCTTCACTATTTTTGCAAATATATGATGATGATTTAAAAAAGAAAAAGAAAAAAAAAAGAGAGAAAGAAAAAAAGGTCCCTATTTGTTATTGAGAAAGAAAAAAAAAACCGTGAGATGCGATACTAAAATAAATATACCCATTCCCCCTTTTTGGCACAACAATCAATGGAAATCGAACGTAAGACAGAACCTCCAAATCTGGACGAGAGTACCTCCAACTCAAAAAAAAAAAGGAAATAGGATTTGCCAACCACCAATCGCTCACAGGAAGGATCAAAGAGAGAACACCAAATGACATGAAAACACTACTGCAACACGGAAAACACTAGGTTAGGTACATACAGATACACACACGCATCCAAGCACTGGTTTATGCGTCCTGATATCGCCCAATGGACTACGGTCTGGGGTGGAAAATGGCGCGCCTCCGCCAGTAGAAACTAGTGAGGCAAACATCTAAGCAAAAAAAAAAAAAAAGGAGAAACTAATCCGTCACCCTATTGCGAACAAGTTAGTTAACCACTGTACAACCATTGCCTGCACGGGAACCGATTGGAACCTGAACAATATTGATCGAGCCCATCCAGCAAAGCAGAAAAAAGCACCAACAAATTGCCATCAACTCGTACAAGAACTGTGACCTGCACAGGTGCAAGCACCCGCGTAGAAGAACAAGTCGACTAATACTAAAACATGTATGATTGAACAATCCGTGCAAATAGCTCATTTGTAGATTCCTAGCGCCAAGATTTGAAACGTCGTGGAAGTTTTTATTTATGCTTACAAATGTTATTGTACGCTCTAATAAATCGTATTCCCGTTTATTTGTTTTCATCATTGACACGAAGAGAAGTATAAACTTACTCACTTGAATACTTGAATCATGGGATCAAATCAGGCAAGGTTGGCTAATGCCAGGTAGCCAAAGGCTGCTTGAATCTGTGCCTGTCCTTCGCCCTGGAGTATCATGACGATCCAAAGGTGTGGTGTACGCCATCGCTCCATCACGTCGCAGATGAATGCGCCGGCGGCTGGAGTTGTATGGCCACCAGAAAGACACCCTTATCGTCCATCTATCTTCAGTCATGCGAACAACATGACCCGTCCATCTATCTTCAGTCATGCGAACAACATGACCCGTCCATTTATCTTCAGTCATGCGAACAACATGACCTGTCCATCTATACTTTCGTATTGATGGAGAGTCGACGACATACCGGAACTTTGGTCGTGGGTCAGAGTATTTCAGATATGGTCTCTTATGGAGATATTTAGGACTCTTTACTCCATTGACCTTTCGGTAATTCGTAGCTTCTCTGCGTCTGATCTGTGAAAACTCTACACCTCACATCCATATACCATTGCTGGTATAACCATTCTATTGAAAGTGTGAGCCATGGTCTGGACGTCGGTCATCTGCAGGAATATCGGTTTAATGCGGTTGAAGCAGAACCAACGTGAGATTTCCTTATCAATCTTGTTGTTGTTTTTTAAAATTAATTTCCTGGCCTAGGTGGACGTACGCATTGCCATTTTCGATGGGCTCATTTTCCAATCGCAATTTCTCCCGTAGGGCAGAAATTGTTCAGTAGAAAATGAGTCTTTTTTCTACTTACGTTCAGACCAACCGCCTTGCTTGCTTCATTCAGTTCGTTTACGATTTGGTTGGCTAGATCCTGTCAGTTTAGATACTTAACAATTTCTTCAATTTTGAAGACATAATATCTCCCTGTCGTAGTCTTTTGTATATAGGTATTGAAAATACCTCGTGGAAAAGAGGGATCGCAGTTGAGCAGCCCTCGTTTATCTCCTCTATAAGTTGGGAGTACTTTTCATCGATACCTTGATTCTGCATTTCATACTGCAATTTTTTCCACGCTATCAAATGAGTTTTCGTAGCCTACAAACACTATGCTTAGGGCATACATACTTCCGGCGCTCTCTCCATCAACTGGTTGACTGTCTGGAGGTGGTCATTGGTTGAATAGCCCATCTTTAAACATGTCTGTTCTCGCGGTTGGTTCTCTTCGAGTTGACTTTATAATCCGCAAGTAGTGACTTTTTATAAACAGTTTATAAATAGTTGACAGCAAGCCGATTGGACGGTAGTTCTCCAGAACTTCTTACCTTTTTTTTTTTTTGTGGATCATCTTCTTCTTCGTACGCTGTCAGACGTCAACTTGAATTTGTTCGAAAAAAGCAGCTGTCATCCTGAGGCTGTCGACACTGCCATAGAGCTTGTCTAGTGTTGGCACTGGGGATGGTCACGTGTGCTTTTTCTGGTCCTCGTATGTTGGGCAATCTTGCAGCAGATGTTCAGCAGTCATTTTCCCTGTACCACAGGTGCATTCGTCAGTGCCACCTATCTTCAGTTTATTTTTTTGTGCAAATAGCTCATTTGTAGATTCCTAGCGCCAAGATTTGAAACGTCGTGGAAGTTTTTATTTATGCTTACAAATGTTATTGTACGCTCTAATAAATCGTATTCCCGTTTATTTGTTTTCATCATTGACACGAAGAGAAGTATAAACTTACTCACTTGAATACTTGAATCATGGGATCAAATCAGGCAAGGTTGGCTAATGCCAGGTAGCCAAAGGCTGCTTGAATCTGTGCCTGTCCTTCGCCCTGGAGTATCATGACGATCCAAAGGTGTGGTGTACGCCATCGCTCCATCACGTCGCAGATGAATGCGCTGGCGGCTGGAGTTGTATGGCCACCAGAAAGACACCCTTATCGTCCATCTATCTTCAGTCATGCGAACAACATGACCCGTCCATCTATCTTCAGTCATGCGAACAACATGACCTGTCCATCTATACTTTCGTATTGATGGAGAGTCGACGACATACCGGAACTTTGGTCGTGGGTCAGAGTATTTCAGATATGGTCTCTTATGGAGATATTTAGGACTCTTTACTCCATTGACCTTTCGGTAATTCGTAGCTTCTCTGCGTCTGATCTGTGAAAACTCTACACCTCACATCCATATACCATTGCTGGTATAACCATTCTATTGAAAGTGTGAGCCATGGTCTGGACGTCGGTCATCTGCAGGAATATCGGTTTAATGCGGTTGAAGCAGAACCAACGTGAGATTTCCTTATCAATCTTGTTGTTGTTTTTTAAAATTAATTTCCTGGCCTAGGTGGACGTACGCATTGCCATTTTCGATGGGCTCATTTTCCAATCGCAATTTCTCCCGTAGGGCAGAAATTGTTCAGTAGAAAATGAGTCTTTTTTCTACTTACGTTCAGACCAACCGCCTTGCTTGCTTCATTCAGTTCGTTTACGATTTGGTTGGCTAGATCCTGTCAGTTTAGATACTTAACAATTTCTTCAATTTTGAAGACATAATATCTCCCTGTCGTAGTCTTTGGTATATAGGTATTGAAAATACCTCGTGGAAAAGAGGGATCGCAGTTGAGCAGCCCTCGTTTATCTCCTCTATAAGTTGGGAGTACTTTTCATCGATACCTTGATTCTGCATTTCATACTGCAATTTTTTCCACGCTATCAAATGAGTTTTCGTAGCCTACAAACACTATGCTTAGGGCATACATACTTCCGGCGCTCTCTCCATCAACTGGTTGACTGTCTGGAGGTGGTCATTGGTTGAATAGCCCATCTTTAAACATGTCTGTTCTCGCGGTTGGTTCTCTTCGAGTTGACTTTATAATCCGCAAGTAGTGACTTTTTATAAACAGTTTATAAATAGTTGACAGCAAGCCGATTGGACGGTAGTTCTCCAGAACTTCTTACCTTTTTTTTTTTTTGTGGATCATCTTCTTCTTCGTACGCTGTCAGACGTCAACTTGAATTTGTTCGAAAAAAGCAGCTGTCATCCTGAGGCTGTCGACACTGCCATAGAGCTTGTCTAGTGTTGGCACTGGGGATGGTCACGTGTGCTTTTTCTGGTCCTCGTATGTTGGGCAATCTTGCAGCAGATGTTCAGCAGTCATTTTCCCTGTACCACAGGTGCATTCGTCAGTGCCACCTATCTTCAGTTTATTTTTTTGTGTATCAGAATTGTCTTAGAGCACTTCCACTGGTCGGGAATTTGTCTTGTGTGAAGATAGATGTTGAAAAGTATGATCAATTGGCAGACAAATGCATTTCCACCACCATGGAGTATTTCTGCAGTGATTCCTTTCATACCAAGCGATTTGTCTGATTTTAGGTATTGGATCGCGAACAGGACCTCGTCGCTACCCATATCGGGTAGTAACTGAGAATCTATATTTAGTGATTTGTTGTTCAATGCTGCTTTGATGCGAATAGTTCCGTGTATAATTTGTTGCTTTCTTAAACTTAAATTTATTTATACTGGTTTAGAAGACTACAGACTATGTTTACAATCAGTTGCTGTTTTTTTTTTTTTTTTTTTTTTTTGAGGGTGGTTTTAGCCGATGTGCGAGTCCATCTTAATAGACTCAAACACTAGAACTAAGTAGACCACAGCTAGTTAGGCACCATCTATAGCTGGGGAAAGGTACAAATAAGAGGCACCTTCCTCTCTTCTTACCTCACTCTGTTTCATTTTACTCTGTCCAACAATCACACTCTTGCACAACTTTCACACCGCTCTCAGGGTGAGGCGCTTCCATTGCACTTTGGTTGGGCTGGCTTCTGAGAGCGCACAAACCTAGCATAGGTACACATAGACACACACATACACCTAAGCACTGGTTTATGCGTCTTAAAATCGTCCAATTGACTGTTCTGGGGTGAAATAGACTCGCCTCCGCCAGTAGAAACTAGTGACGCAAACACATAACATTTTTAAAAATTAAAAAAAATTACTTGGGTAGATTTTTAACTTGGATTGTGTCCGGGCAGTGGCCGTTAAGCAAACTCTTTTTAACTCTTTAAGAAATGTATAACTTGCTCGATACTGAACACAGGAGTCTTATCTCACTTCTCAGAGATCATGAGAATTTTTACCAGACGATCCACGAGAAAAAAAATCCCGGTCTTCACCGTGATTCGAACTTGCGACCTCCAGCACCCGAGGCGGACACCTTACCGATCTTCGATTTGCTTTCTATATGGCAATGTTGTGCCATCTTTCTTCTTTAAAGCTGTCACGAGGCTTTTCTTTTATTGTAGAGTTTTCCTGCATTTTTATGATAGAAGTAGAAACTTCTAAATTATATATTAATTTTGTAATGTAGCAAAGATTTGATGCTGAGATTGATTCGTGTCTTTTTTTTCTTTTCCGTACGTGTACTTTTTAAAGAAACTAAGATGCTTCCGTCATGGCGACATCGTAACAAAACATCTGTGGACTGTATTTCTATGGTTGTTATTCAATATAATGCAACATGGTAGGGGTTTTTTAATTGTTTTTTATCCCATCTCATTTATGATTTTGCGTCATTTCTTTACACAGTTTTAAATTTATTAATAATAACTAACGTTTAGGATTTTTTTTTTACAAGCAGATAAAATACTTTTACTTTTCACTATTTCTATAATACTATTTACCTAATTAATAACTTTATTTATTTATTATTTAAGTTATTTGATAGTCCATACATTGATTGATTGAATCATTCATTGTTTTAAGTTTTGTAAACAATTTAATATAAATTGTAAGTAAGTGAAAATGAAGGAGGTTTGTCCAATCTTAAAGTTAAAGGTAATATATTAATATGATTATGACCCATAACCGTGAAGTTAAGTTACAGACACTAATTAGTAATTACTATTACTATTACTCTACTACTCTACTCTATTAGTACTATTATTACTTAATTACTATATATAGTATATTAGTATTGTCAATTGTCGGAGAATGATTCAATGAAAAATTGTGAGACTTCTCCAGTCTGAGCATACTCACTGTAGTGAATGCTACTTACTTTAGTTAGTACTACTAGTAGTACAGCTTGTATGAAGTTAAGTGGACAGTTCCTTTCATTGCTGCCTTTTACTTCCCAAGTTATAGGCCATGTACCTATTTGCAGATGGATTGACTGGATCACTAGAGTGATTAGAAACGCTGTTACATTGAATTGATTACACTTTATAGGGACCGAAGATGCAGTAGTTCTGAAGTTTATGAGTTGATAGCAGTCAGCTGACTGCTTGCATCAGTCAGTGACTCATAACTGACAAAGCCTCTATTACCCTATTTCACCTCCAAGTGAACGTCTTGGAAACAGACTGTAACGATGCAGCATGACTAACTTCCTAAAAGATTAGGGATTGAGAAGGGAAGACAAACCCTGTCCCAGAAATGTCATGCTTAAATTGAATGTGTCTGGCCAAAAGTCGCAGCCTCACTATGAACTACAATACAACCTCACAAACGTCCTTTTGAGGATGAAAGCAAAAAAGAATTAATTGCGACTATTACCATAACACTTAGGTATAGTATAACACTATAACTACATACGAGTAGCCGCAGACAAGAGGTACCACTGCACATGAACATTGCATTTCTCAAGGGTGAAATAATCAGGCGATGTATGGCACAGGCAGGGAGAGAGTGATTGGTTAGATAACCACAGTAGAGATCATAAACAAGGGTGAGGAATGGATTCACACTGGAGATAAAATGACAGACTACCACCAGGTCATTACCACTCTGAGGAGAGAATGCAGAGACTGGTGCAGTTGGAAAATGGGCCATGAGGTTAAATAAGGCAAAGGCCGCTGTCCATTGTAGATGATGATGGCATAATTAATTTTGCTAGCGCTATTTTTAGTAAGGATTAACTGCGCTACTTTTTGTCCTCCTTCTCGTCTCGAGCCGCCCGACCCCAGTGGCTAGTCAAGGACAAGATGACTAGGGGGCGGCAACTACGAGCTGCTGGGAACTCTGCATCAAGCACCCTGTGAAAAAGATGGCAGATTCTGGAGTCGAACCCATACGACCTGATCACGAGGCCGACAGCTTAACGACTTCGCCACATAATCACCTAATGAGGTGAAATAACTGTTAAGTGAAAATGTCCAAGATTGTGATGCTGTCATATATGCCAGTTGGCGCTTCTCTTCTAGAGTGTGAGGCAAGGTTGTTGCTAAGAGGAGCTGTGCATACTTGACAACACCATCCAGTATTACAATAGAGATGAGGCAGTGATTTCAGCCATGAGGTCTTGAACCTCTGGGAATTGTGTGAATCTACTGGCCTTGCCGTCATAAGGTTTGATAGAATGAAAGAGCTACCATCCTGGCCTCAGGGGCATCCACATTGGAAGTGAATAGATGACATTTTTAATATCATCAACGACCGTCTTTTGGATGAAGACACTACAGCCGATAGACCAGCGATGCACAGATTGCAGAATTTTGAAATCATATGTGTGTCCAGCAGAGAGTGCTGCTTTATAGGACGGAGAAGGATTGTATACGACCAGTGAACTGCAGGAACAAAACAGTATCTACACTCTTTGCCAATTGTTGAAAGGGACTGAGTACCTACAGATCTGCCTGGAGTATAGTGACATCAATTCTTAACAGAACAGTACTCAAACTATTATTATGCTTACAGCTGAGTTAATCATTCAGACAGTTTAAGTAATATTCCTTCATGGTGAAACAAAATAAATTTAAACTTGTAAATAACTGACGTTGTAAATGATACTGTCCCGTGCATGCATGTGCAACTTCATCAAGAGTATGAGTTGGATATTGAATTTTTTCTATTTATAATTATTTAACAAGTAAAAGTAATCATCAGGTTAGTTCTCTTGAAATACATGTCGCTCATTGTGTACTTTCCTCATCTTAATTGCTGTCATCTTAATAGAATAGTTTAGAACGCTGACTCAATTATAACAAAATGAAACTAATATAACAAATTGTCAAGTGCCACAAGATATTAATGTAGTTAAATATGATAAACTCACACATTACAGCTTTATCAGATGCTCAATTCAATACCAACGGTTGTGGGTGCAGGTGCTGATTGTGTCCCCCCAATATTTTCTTTCCTGTTTTCAAAGCCTGTTTCTTGCCATGTCTGCATTACCTCAACCAATCTATCACTTGCTTCACACTGGTGATAAAATGACTTATAATCATAGAGCCATCATAACCCTAGGCATGTAGTGCAACGGGGAAACAGAGCTCAGGGTTAACTAGCTGATCAATCAATGATAATACTCATTAAATATACCTATGGATCGGTGCTATGAAGTGAGATATCTGGTTAGGGCTTCTCTGATACAGTGGAAGAACAGGTTGTTGCTGAGCAAGTTTGGGCATGCAAAACAACCTTCAGTACAAGAATGAAGTAATGACTGCAGTTTTGAGATGTCTATCTGAGACCTCGTAACAAAAACAATCATTGTGCCAGACTCCAAGTCCTTACTTTATTATGTACAGAAGGCCTGGTTAAGACATGAGGGGCTACAGACCTGTAGGGGCTGGTGTGGATGTACTATCCTAGTCATGCTGTGGTTCAGGGCCAAGAATGTGGCATCCTGAAGTATATAAATGACAGCTTGTTGAATGCAGACATTGCCAGGGATGATCAGCAATTCACAGAATGCACAGCTTTGAAATCAAGCAAGATTCTAGCAGAGTGGGGCACTTGAGAGGATGAAGCAGAGGTGTGTACAATCAATGAGTTACAGGAACCATCATTATATACACCTTTTGCTATTTAGAGAGACTGAGCCTCTATAAGTATGCCCAGAGTGCAGTGAAGTTGATTCTTAGGAACAGAATTTGCTTTAGCATGTAAAGTTCACAAGTTTACACTTTACAGAAGTGATATCAACATTGAGTACACATGCGCGACTCATCAGTGAACTCATTATTATTTATTTTAAAGTAAATTTAGTTCCTGAGCTTTATGAGCAGGCGCTCGTAGTTTTATTTTTCTTTCTGATTACAAAATAAATTAGCAGTCCATATGTGACTGATCCATCATCATGAAGGATCAAAGTGTGAGGTGTTGGCCAGAAAAGTACAGACAATAGCAGCGCTTGACAAAATCTGGCTAGATAAACGGTTAGTGCTATGCACGAAAATCAGATTAATGCGTACATTGGTCCTGTCAATATTCCTCTATGCTTGTGAGACATGGACAATTACAGCTGATCTGCAGCGGAGGATACAGGCCTTGGAGATGAGATATTTCCGAAGGCTTCTAAACATCGTGTACAAAGATCGAGTTACAAATGAGGAAATATGAGTAAGAATTACAACAGCAATAAGGCCTTTTGAAGACTTCACAATTATCAAAAGAAATAAACTCACTTGGTACAGTCACATATTGAGATCAAATGGTCTTGCAAATACGATCTTGCACAGAAAGTTGCGAGGCAGACGACGAAGAAGCCGTCTAAAAAAGAAGTGGAAGGACAACATAAAAGAATGGACCAATCTCCTACCAGAAGAGTCACAGGCAGCGGCCACTGACAGAGAAGGATGGCGAGGGGTTATGAGGATGTTTTCATGTGTGCCCCAACGACCTCACTGGTTATGGGATGACCTGATGTGACTGATGGTCCAGATTCAGTAAAATTTAGAAAAGTCCTCGTAGTCTTTGATAGAATCAGGGCAGTGGCCAGATAAGGCCCAAATGCTGAATGTTGCACATGCCTGGTTTAATTTATCTTTCTACAACTTGACCAATTCACATCTATGTAGACTCATGAGAATGTGTTTAAACTTTAATGAGGTCTATGTTCAAAAGCATTTTTTTAAATAATTTTATAAGAAAGTGTAAATTAAAACCAAGTTAGAGAATACAATTTCTGAAATTGAATAATACATAGTTGATTGGGAAAGCTGAGAAAATTTGGGGACTGAAGCGGTAGAGGATAGCAGAAGCTTAAGGTACATTATGTTTTAACATCTTATGTTCTTTTTATGTGTGTGTGGGCATCGAGGTAGGACTCAACACCATAATCACTATAGTGATCACTTACTGAAGTGCCTCACATTGCACTACAGACAAGTGAGCATCATGCAGATGAAACTAAGAATAGCATAACAACCTGGAGGACCTCGGCCCACCTTCATTAGTATGGTTGGAAAGCTACTGTAACTATCCACTTAGCACCCTTTTAAGGGCACACGGAAAAGTAAACATGCTCATCATGGACATTAAACAGCAACAACAAGAGGACACCTGTCCACCTTCTCATCTACACTTTGATATGTTAGAAGAGAAACTGTAACCTGCTGCAAAAGGAACAAAAGTTAAATTAACTTGGTACAAGTATCCTTCCACAAAAACAACTTGCAGGAAGAAGCGTCACAATATAAGCAGACGTGTGATGGATTGGAACCCACAGGTAAAAAAAAGGAATATGAAGGTGAAAAGTAATTTGGTGAAGAATAACAAAAGAGACAGTTAGGATAACTGGAGTCTTATGTACTATGGACATAGCCTAAGAAGATGATTTAATGTACAACTTAATGGAGACTGACCAGCAGCAAGAAGAATAAGAAGAAATAAGTTAATTAACATGTGTTTATTACTCTTGTCAAGGTTTTCAGTTTAAGACAGTGTACCACTGAGAGCAGCCAAAATATTTAGTTGATCCATTACCCACAGTCATTAATCAATCAAAGCCTTGTTAGCTCCATAGGAACATGTCTTCACAAATACATACCAGGCCATCAAACGTTGACCTGTCTATATTTGTTGAAGCTTTGGTAGCTTTAAAGTTCCCACAGGATTGTGTAGGAGTCCATGCCCAAACCTCCTTAGTCTCCCATTACATGCCTGGCAGGTTATAAGATTTTGTATGATCTTTGCTCTCCTTTGACAAAGAAAAATCCACATTTAGTTGATCTATTACTGGCAATAGTTAAATGAAGCAAAGAAGATAACACATTTAGTTTTCATTTTATATTTTCTCAACCAATGAAACTTCTTTTAATAATTTCTTTATGAAGTTATTTTGTTTTGTCTCTAAATTGTAGATAATGCAGAGAGGAAATGGAAGAAACATCAAGTGCTGTAACATTATATTCAGATTTTTCCAAATGCATCTCCAAAACACTTTCCTTCTTGTTTCGTCTTGCGTGGGTATCAAGAATCAAACTTCCTGCGTACCTGACACTCATATTTCTGGCTTCAGATCTGAGGCTAAGTGTAGAAATTGTTATTGGGGAAATTGAAGCTGCTGATTTAGATGATGATGACTGAGATGCCTAATTCATCTTGTGGACATTAAATAAGCCATGGTGGGCACTATTGCTGTTTGTTAATGGCTATTACTTATTTTGTTTTGTATACAGACTATATGTGTATCTTTATATAAAAAAGGGAAACTTTTCAAATATAAAGCAGCAGTATCAAGGACAGGATCACAATGAGTAGGGGAGTACGTGACCTTCGAAACCTGATATGTGTCTCAAGGTTGAATTTTCACGACAATGAAGAGGATCAAATATTTTCTGATGATGATGGAAATATTATTCACAAAGAGCTGGCCATGCTCTCTGTTTCCAATAAGCACTCGACTTCAGAGTCTGATATTTCAAGATGCTGGCTCCCCAGTGATCGTGTGGTCTCACCTGACTCAGGGTTCATCACAAATGATTCACCTGGGATCTGCTGTGCGGCAGCTCTAAATGCTTCAGATAACAGCTTGACAAGTGGAGACTGCATACATGAAACAAATCTAAATGAGAATTCGCTGGATAGGAGCCCTCTAACAGGTAAATTAAAAGTTACCAAATCAGAGAAGAAACGAAGAAAAAGGAAATCAAATCAGTCATTAAATTTTCCAAAACATGAACTACCTCGATCATTGCATTTATCACCAGTACATAGAGTTAATGATACTGTGAACGATTATGAACTAAGTCATAGCAGATCAATCAATGAATCAATGTTGAGGTCTCAGCCTGACAAATCAATGACCAGAGTTAGCTTTGATCATATCCTTCCATATATGGATGCAACTATTGTAGCCAATTGGCTGACATGCTCAAACACAGCTATTCAAGAGCTTACTAAATACTGTAGCAAAGGGGACAACTTTGTTCAATTTGCTCACTTTTGGTTGTCAAAATTTCCAGATTTACAAAAGAGAGAAATTTTTGCTATGGAATATGAAATTCTACTTGATGAAATTACTCTGGCTTTTGCTGTTGGAAAGGAAAACAGGAAAGTTGTGAGGAATGATATTTTAGATATTTGTGGGGTTGTGTTTCAAGAATATCCAGTCAAATTGCTTGACGAAAATGGACCCCATATATTTCTAGATTACTTAGATATTCTTGCTTCCAAAAAACAAGAACGATACAAAGTGCTGCTATCAGACATTCGTTGCTCAACCTCAAATCGTCAGTATGCACAGTGGCTGTTGGCTACTCGCTCCTTTGCCTTTGTGAATGTGTGGTCAGCTGTGGTTAGCTTCTACAGGAACTTAATAGGAGAAGGAATGTCACAAGGCATGCCAGTCTTAGACCTGTGCTCGTCACAAGAGAGTATTCCACATAGGAGAATGCTGCAAGCTATCAGGTTTGTTTATTATTCATATATATATAGTTTCTTTAAGCTATTGTGAAAGTTTATTCTTCAAGTCAATTATCCATTTATTTTTTCCTCTTTTTGTCACCTTTTCTCTTAATACGATGCATAGGGTGGCCACTACAGCTGGCCCATATATGCAGCCTGTATTCCTTGTGTGCATTCTTACAATGGTGGTTTCTGTAGTAATTTTACATGGTGAGGCTGCTAACCCCATACATTCCCCTCCTTATTCTGCTTTTTACAACATGCTTGGAAGGCTATAGAGGCACTGACATTTACTCCCAGGGCGCCACTACGGTAATCTATTGTTTAGGTAGTCATATCTCTACAGAACTGACAATTCTATGACAGTTTTTTTATGTCCACTTTATTCTATTTTGTTTTAACTGTTGTGACAGTATGTTCTAACATTTCTCTATTACAAATATGCTCAATGGAAGTGTACGGTATATTTGTCACATGTGTCATACACTTTTATTCTATTTTACATGTTAATAGTCATAACGTATAAACACATTGCATTTTTGTAGCTTCTCAGTAGCAAAGTTCACTCCTAGTTTGCAACATGCTGCAGTCTACACAACTGTAAATGAGTATATGACTTACAGCTAAGCAGCACAATGCAACTTGGAAAGGAACTGCAGCCACAAATACAGAGAAAAAGCTGAGACCTCTTACAATAAAGTTCCTAACATTTGATCTTCATCAGGCATGACAAAATAAATTACCAACAACGCCAAAGTCTTCAACATTGGGGTAAAAGCTAATGGCCAGGAACTCGAAGTGGACCGCCGTTTTAAATGTCTTTGCTCAATTGTCAGTGATGAAGGATCAAAATGTGAAGTGTTGGCCAGAATAGCACAGACAATAGCGACGCTTGCATGGCGTAACAAAATCTGGCAAGATAAATTGGTTAGCCATATGCACAAAGATTAGATTAATGCGTACATTGGTCCTGTCAATATTCCTCTATTCATGTGAGACATGAACAATTACAGCGGAGGATACAGGCCTTGGAGATGAGATGTTTCAGAAGACTTCTAAACATCACATACAAAGATCGAGTTATAAATGTGGAAATATTTGAAAGAATTAAAACAGCAATAGGGCTTTATGAAGACCTCTTGACAACAGTCAAAAGATGGAAACTTGCTTGGTACAGCCAAATATCGAGATCAAACAGTCCTGCAAATACAATCCTGCACGGAAAGCTGCACGGTGGACAACGAAAAGGTTGTCCCAAAAAGAGATAAGAGAGTGGGCCAATCTCTGACCAGAGGAGGTACAGGCAGCGGCTGCTGACAGATATAAATGGCATGAGATTGTGGGCATGTCTTCATGTGTGCACCAACGATCCCAACATTTACTGGATGACTTGACTAGGCATGTCTACTAATGGACTACCTTGACCTTTCATTTTTGTATAGTAATAAGAGGAAACGATTAGCAATAATAGAAGCTGTAAATAGAAAAGATTGAAGAAGAAAAAAAAATAAGACAGAGCTTCTAGGATTCATTATTTAACAAAGATCACGCCCATTGGAGAAGAATGACATGTCTGACTGCAAATAAACTTAAGTAAATGAATTGTTGATATGCTAATTATTGTCATAAGCTGTGGAAAGAGGTCTATGCCGTCCCGCCGATCAAAGCGGGCGGTGACCTGTCCGATATTCACCCCATGTGGCGTGGATGTGTGTAATCATTTGTAGACGACTTAGTTCTCGGTCGGGGTGTCGTAAGCAGTAGAGCAGCCACCTCACTGCGAACTGTTGAGACTCAGCCTTGGACCAGGAGATTTGTTTGCACACCAGATGAACAACATCTCCGTGCCATGTCCAAGCTTGATTCCCGGCTAAATGCATTCTTGCCTCGTTCTTTACTTTTGTCTTCTATCAGTCATCCCAATGGACGCAGAAGAGATGCAGGCCAGCGGACATTGCACCTCTGGCCCTTTGTGACAACCTCCCAGGTGGCGGAGAATGCTAGGCGTACATTCACTGTAGAGGAGCCGAGAATACTAAAGGGGAGCTAGGAGATACCCCACTCACATGTATATGCTACGTTTCTGGCAGGACGTGATGATCCTGGGACAGACACACTGGACTGCCTCTCTTCAGGGATACTTGAAAAATTTTTACATAAGTCCATCATATCACCATCATCATCACCCTTTCGACACGAGTGGGTAGGACTCGATAGTCCTGCAAGACATCTTTCCTAAGAGAGGCAACTCTGACCTCAAACAACTGCTGCCTTGCAGATAGGCTGGGGACAGCCAAGGGCTAAGGAGGGCAACCTTACAGAAATGTCTGTTGAAATCGGATGCACTGGGCGACAGGCCTAACGAAACAGTGCAACGTAAATCGCTGTATGATGACGTCACAATTTAAAAGAAGACAGTATGGTGCTCATCCTGTGGAGTCCCACCAGGCAGAGAGAGTGCCGGGCCCCACGTCTCGAAGGGGCCCACACCTGATGCTACTGGTGATCACCCACCCATGTGCTGTGGAGTCACGGCACAAGGAGATGGGGCAAGAACTATTGACCGAAAACCCAAGACACTTAAAATACTACAGTGGAAGGCAGAGGGAGTCCTTAACGAAAAGGTTTCCCTAACAAATCGCCTGTATGAAGGCAAGATAGACGTGGCATGCATCCAAGAAACGCACCTCAACAATAACCACAGATTTTCAATCAGAGGACACCAGACCTTCCGACTTGATAGAGAAGGTCTCAAAGGAGGTGTTCTGATACTGACACGTAACTGCATACCAAATAGCGCAGTATCTGTAAATCACATCGGACAAGCAGAAATTGTAGGAGTCGACATAATGACTCAAGAAACGAAAATCCGTATCTTCAACCTGTATGACCCACCCAACAAAGACCTGTCGCTCTCGAGTATGGAAATCAAGGACTCCAGCTGCCTAGTGGTTGGAGACTTTAACAGTCACTCGGAGATATGGGGATATTCAGACACAGACATCAGAGGGGATGAAGTGGAAGACTGGGAGATAGACACAAATCCCTATCTTATCAATAGTTTGACGACAGTCTTAGCTTCTATTCCAGAAGATGGCATACCACCTCCACTCCAGACTTGGCCTTCTCCACAGGGGATATCCATCACAAAATAGATCGTCAGGTGCTCGACCAATTGGCAGGTAGTGACCACAGGCCAATTAGGCTAGATTTTGATATGGAAGTAGACCCCCAGGAAATAAAACCGCTGCCACGTTGGAACTACAGACGAGCCGACTGGGACAGATTTGCAATGCTGACAGATGGACTGTGTGAAACTATCAACACACGAAATAACAATATGAAACCTATGGTGGAAAGCCTAAGCAAAGCAATACTGCAAGCAGCCACCAAGACCATCCCAAGAGGGGCAAGGAAAAACTATAATCCATATTGGAATCATGAACTGCAGAAAGCTGAGGATGAAGTCTCAAACGCTAGGAACATGGCAGAGAGAGAGCAATCTGTTGAAGGAAATATATCCCTAAAGGCCATCACTGCGAAATACAAAATAACCAAATAACAAGAGACAGTTGGGAAAAAAAAATAGAAAGCCTCAATCTAGATAAAGAAGGGAACAAACTATGGAAATTAGTCAGAGCCATGAATGACGAAATACCAATAAATAAACAAATTACCATCAAGCAGTGTGACAACATGCTTCCTGGAAAAAAAGCAGCAAACGCTTTTATAGAATATTATGCCAGAGCAAGCCACATTGATGTCCCTACAGACAGGCTTACATACATAAATGAAGAATAAAAGAGCCATGACAACATCAAAATTGCACCAGAGGAGCACATGATGGCAAAACTAACCATCAATGAAATGAATGAGGTCATGAGAATGAGGCCAAAAGAAATCGCCCGGAAAAGATGGGGTAACAAATGAAATGCTGATGGGGTTGGGCCAAACAGCAAAGAGGAAGTTACTTTCAGTCCTGAACCAAAGCTGGAAAAGGAGAATTGTACCGCAGGCATGGAAAGATGCTGTAATTATACCCGTACCAAAGAAAGAAAAAGATAGAACAGATCCAAATGGATACAGGCCCATCAGCCTACTGAGCTGTGTCGGCAAGCTGATGGAACGGATGATAAACACCAGACTGATGTGGCATCTGGAAGAAAAACGAATACTAATTCCACAGCAAGCCGGCTTTAGACAGCACAGATCCACTGAGGACCAGGTCATCCTCATAGCCCAGGAGATAGAAGATGCCTACCAGGCACAGAAAAACACAGTAGCTGTTTGGGTGGATCTGGAAAAGGCATTTGACAAAGTCTGGAAAGACGGACTTAGAGTCAAGCTAAGAAGAAGTGATGTTTGTGGGAAAATGTACAAGTGGATCAACCACTACCTCAAACAAAGAACGGCCAGAGTCCAAGTACAAGGGCAGATGAGCAAAAAGGTGACACTCGAGCAGGGAGTACTGTCACCCACACTCTTCCTGGTATATATAAACGATATTACAGAGAAAATACCAAGAAGAGTCCATAGCTCAATGTTTGCAGACGATCTGGCTATGTGGACCTCTGAAAAGAATCTCACCATAGCAAGAAATCAGATGCAGACGGCCCTAACATCGCTGGAAGAGTGGGCGAACTCATGGCTGGTCAAAATAAACAAGGAGAAAACCACATGCACAATATTCTCGCTTTCATTAAAACCCCAAAATACCAAATTAAGTCTAAATGGCAAATTCCTACAGCCAAACGACAACCCAACCTATCTGGTAGTCACATTTGATCGGCGCATGACATGGAAAAGTCAGATTGAGAGAAACCGAATGAGAGCCAGAGAAAGAATGGCAATCATGAGGAAACTTGCTGGCACAAGTTGGGGAGCAGACGAAGGCATACTAAAGAAACTGTACACTCGAAGAGTGAGACCAGTTCTCGAGTATGGCATTGCGGCATGGACAACAGCAGCGAAGGCGAATTTCGATAAAGTTAGCAAACTTCAAAACCAAGCCATGAGAATTATAACAGGAGGCATGAAGTCAACGCCAATTGTAGAACTTGAAAAGATTACAAAACTGCAATCCATGACCGATAGAAGAGACTGCAGAGCCCAGCTGCAGTCAGAGAAACTCCGAAGACTGACCGACCATCCAATGCACCAGAGACTAAACAATTTGGGAAATGGGAAACTAAAGCGGAGAAACTTTGCAGAAATAGCCAAAGCAAAGATGCACGAAGATCCCATAAACGCACTAACAACACCAAAACCCATCACTACTGTACGAAAACCTACCTGGAGGCAGGATATATTTCCAGAGGTGGTAGAAAATATACCAGATATTGGAAACTGCCAGACTGAAAAAGAAAGGAGAGATACTACCCTAAGCTTCATATCGAAAAGCTACCCAAGCATGGACTGGACCCATGCATACACCGACGGTTCTGTAACAAACACTACACAGAACGGACGGGCAGGAGCATTCCTGAACCTACCAAATGGCAGAAAAATAACACTGTCATTAGCTACTGGTAAGTACACAAGCAATTTCAGAGCAGAGGCACTGAGGGCGGCAGTGGAAGAAATGGTGACACACAATGAAAATGAAAGCCATATAGTCCTGCTTACAGATGCTCTCGCCGTAGTCACAGCGCTAAAAAGCCAGAAAAACACTGAGCTTAATGACTTAAGAGCAGCACTCTGCAAACTGTGCCAGCAGTCCGCATCAAAAAGGGTAGTGGTACAGTGGGTCCCATCACACTGCAACATCCAAGGCAACGAGGAGGCAGACAGACTGGCAAAAGAAGGTGCAAGACTACCACAAACAGATACTAGTATGACGTACGAAGAGTCAAAACGGCTTATCAAAGCCAGATACATGACCAAATGGGAAACCGAACATACTGGTTACACCAAAAACGATGCCTATTACCAGTTGAACCGAAGAGAGCAGGTCGTTGTCTTCAGACTTCGCACTGGCCACAATAGACTGAGGTACCACCTATTCAACAAATTGAAGATAGGTGGTACCGACGAATGCCCGTGCGGTACTGGTAAAATGATCGCTGAACATCTGCTGCAGAACTGCCCGACATACGAGGATCAGAGAGAGCAGATGTGGCCATCACCAGTGGAACTGCAAGACAAGCTCTATGGCAGTGGCGACAGCCTCAGGATGACCGCCGCTTTTTTCGAAAAAATAATGGTTACTGTCTGACTGCGTACGAAGAGGAAGAAGAAGAAGGATACAGGCCTATCAGTCTACTGAGCTGTGTAGGTAAACTGATGGAGCGTATGATAAACACCAGACTGATGTGGCACCTGGAAGCAAACCACATATTAATTCCACAGCAAGCAGGATTTAGACAACACAGATCTACTGAGGACCAGATCACTCTCATAGCCCAGGAAATAGAGGATGCTTACCAAGAGAAAAAGCATACAGTAGCAGTTTGGGTGGATCTAGAGAAGGCATTTGACAAGGTGTGGAAAGAGGGACTTAAAGTCAAGCTATGAAGAAGTGAAGTATCTGGAAAAATGTGCAGATGGATCAGCCACTACCTCGAAAACAGAACAGCCAGAGTTCAAGTACAAGGGCAGATGAGCAAAAAGGTGACACTGGAGCAAGGAGTACCCCAAGGGGGAGTACTGTCACCCACACTGAAGAAAAAAGATGTACGATATTCTCCCTTTCAAATAAACCACGGATCACCAAAATAAGTCTTAATGGCAAATATCTGCGGCTAAACGACAACCCAAACTACTTGGGCGTCACATTTGATCAGCGCATGACATGGAAAAGTCAGATCGAGAGAAACCGAATGAGAGCCAGACAAAGAATGGCAATCATGAGGAAACTTACTGGCACAAGCTGGGCAGCAGACGAAAGAATATTGAAGAAACTGTACACTGGAAGAGTGAGACCAGTTCTCGAGTATGGCATTGCGGCATGGGCAACAGCAGCAAAGGCGAACTTTGATAAAATTAGCAAACTTCAAAACCAAGCCATGAGAGTTATAACAGGAGGCATGAAGTCAACGCCAATTGTAGAACTTGAAAAGATTACAAATCTGCAATCCAATACCGATAGAAGAGACACTCAGAAGACTGACAGACCATCCAATGCACCAGAGACTAAATGGATTTGGAAAAGGGAAACTAAAGCTGAGAAACTTTGCAGAAATAGCCAAAGCAAAGATAAGCGAAGACCCTATGAACACCATAATAACACCAAAGCCCATCCCTACTGTACGCAAACACACCTTGAAGCAGCATATCATTCCAGAGGTGTTAGAAAATATACCAGGTATTAGAAACAAGAACAGCCAGACTGAAAAAGAAAGAAGAGACATAACCCTGAGGTACATAGCGAAAAACTACCCAAGCATGGACTGGACCCATGCATACACCGACGGTTCTGTAACAAACAACACAGAATAGAGGGGGAGGGGTATTCCTGAGCCTAACAAACGGTAGAAAAATAACACTGTCAGTGGCAACTGGAAAATTCTCAAGCAATTTCAGAGCGCAGGCAGAGGCACTGAAGGCTGCAGTAGAAGCAATGCTGACAGGCGAAAACAATGAAAGCCAGATAGTCCTGTTTATAGATTCCTTGGCCGTAGTCACAGCACTAAAAAGCCAGAAAAATACTGAACTTAATGATTTAAGAGCAGTACTCAGTCAACTATGCCAGCAGTCCGCACCAAAAAGAGTAGTGGTACAGTGGGTTCCATCCCACTGTAACATTCAAGGCAACGAGGAGGCAGACAGACTGGCAAAAGAAGGTCCAAGATTACCACAACCAGATTCTAGTGTGACCTATGAAGAATCCCGAGAGAGTTGTATGGAAGTGAGGTGGAGGTTTTGGTCACAATGTTTACCTGACTCTGACTAACTGTCTGATTGGTATATTTTGTCTGACCAGACGTTAATCTCCTGTCCCCTTCTGACCTTCTAGACCATACTTTTTTTACTTGTCATAATTACTTCTTTTTTACCATCCTGCATAGAGGTCTTCCTTTCATTAATTTGTGGCTTATAGTTTCCACATGATGGAGTAGCAGGACATGGGGCTGGCCGCTTAGTCATCTATGATGACAGGACTTGCAGGTTACAGTGTTACTTTTCTTTGTTCCCCTTTCAGATCTTTGTAACATACAGACGACCACATTACTAGTACAAACCAAAAGCCAGAATTCGATCTAGCATTTTCGGATTGCAATAAAGTTCATGAAACAATATTCTGTATGTGATAATAGAGAGCTGGTATTACTGGATAACAACATTTTTTACATATAAGCATATGGGATATATGTTTCTTCTTATTTGACACAGGTAAAAACTGCGATTGATTTGAAGATAAATGGAATTGATTGATTGTTTCAGACTGGGCTATATTGATGTTATCAATTATCTTATTACCGCTGGGCATGTCAATCCAGCTTATTCAGACTCCCACAGAAGGTCATTGTTGTTCATAGCAGTCATGCATGGTCAGACAGAAGCTGTGCGTTTCCTCCTGACTCTGGTAGGATATGTCTGTTTGTGGCTGCTTTCAATGTTTGTTTTCTATTGGAACCCAAAGATTATTTATTCAGAATTGTATGGCCACCCAGAGGGAAGGAGCAAGTGAAGGAGTTTTGTCCCACACTCTGTAAGATCACAGGAGAGTGTCTGAAACCCAATTGCAGCTTGTGGGACTCCAAGAGGAATTTCTGAAACTTCATTGCAACTTGTGGGACTCCAAGAGGAATTTCTGAAACTTCATTGCAACTTGTGGGACTCCAAGAGGAATGTCTGAAACTTCATTGCAACTTGTGGGACTCCAAGAGGAATTTCTGAAACTTCATTGCAACTTGTGGGACTCCAAGAGGAATTTCTGAAACTTCATTGCAACTTGTGGGACTCCAAGAGGAATTTCTGAAACTTCATTGCAACTTGTGGGACTCCAAGAGGAATTTCTGAAACTTCATTGCAACTTGTGGGACTCCAAGAGGAATTTCTGAAACTTCATTGCAACTTGTGGGACTCCAAGAGGAATTTCTGAAACTTCATTGCAACTTGTGGGACTCCAAGAGGAATTTCTGAAACTTCATTGCAACTTGTGGGACTCCAAGAGGAATGTCTGAAACTTCATTGCAACTTGTGGGACTCCAAGAGGAATTTCTGAAACTTCATTGCAACTTGTGGGACTCCAAGAGGAATTTCTGAAACTTCATTGCAACTTGTGGGACTCCAAGAGGAATGTCTGAAACTTCATTGCAACTTGTGGGACTCCAAGAGGAATTTCTGAAACTTCATTGCAACTTGTGGGACTCCAAGAGGAATTTCTGAAACTTCATTGCAACTTGTGGGACTACAAGAGGAATTTCTGAAACTTCATTGCAACTTGTGGGACTCCAAGAGGAATTTCTGAAACTTCATTGCAACTTGTGGGACTCCAAGAGGAATTTCTTAAACTTCATTGCAGCTTATGGGACCCCCAAAAAAGCGAATGAAACCTCATTGCTGATTGTGGAAAAATACCAGAGAAAAATATGAAACATCGTTGCAACCTGATGTGGGTTCCCAGTAAAATATCTTAAATTCAAAACTTCTTTGCATCATTTGTTTTTAATGGGGAAGACCCACATAAACACATTGGTTCTGACCACCTGAATCTTTTTGAAAGTCCTGCAGATCTTTTCATGCATTTTGATTTGTCTACCATTCTATTCAAGTCAAGGAGACATTGTCTGTGATCTTGATCATTACATGCTCCAAACTACCCATCTGTAAATGGGTACCAGACTTACAGTTAGGTAAGGCAAGACAGAGAGAAAGGGATCTAACTCAAAATAAAAGCTGCAGCCTCAAAACATTTAGGTCTCTTAACACTTCATTCCCATTGAAACTTTCTGCTATAGGACTATTTTTACCTGTTTCCTTTTTTCCTGTTAATTTTTTTAAACTCATCAATTTGATTTACTTGACCTTATACTGGAGCAACTATTCATTTAAGTTACCTACCTGTTCTAATGTAGAAACTATTTATTCTTTGATGGTATTTGTCTACCTATACTAATGTAGCAACTATTTATTCTTTGATGGTATTTGTCTACCTATACTAATGTAGCAACTATTTATTCTTTGATGGTATTTGTCTACCTATACTAATGTAGCAACTATTTATTCTTTGATGGTATTTGTCTACCTATACTAATGTAGCAACTATTTATTCTTTGATGGTATTTGTCTACCTATACTAATGTAGCAACTATTTATTCTTTGATGGTATTTGTCTACCTATACTAATGTAGCAACTATTTATTCACTTGATGTGTGATGTCCACTTTCAATTCAATACTCCTCCCTATCATATCTACTTTCTATATACCCTGGTCTATCTTCATCAGCGCGCTCAGGATGTGAGAGAAGCTACTGCAACCAGTTACTTAATGCAGTCTTTAAGGCACACATAAGAGTAATTGTGGGCATTCAACAGCAACAACCTGTTCTGCTGGTTAACTATTTTTGTTACTTTACTTGTCTGCTTATTCTAAGGAAGCAGCATTTAATTCATCTTTATGAGAACATCTTGCTTTTCTGTTTTTTTTTTCGTTTTTTTACTTGATATTTCCCACCTTTATGTGCAAAAGCAATTATTCATCCAATTTGGCATTGCCCCATTTCAGGATCCTGCTGTGATAGGAATCAATCAGTCCGCAGACACAGGGAACACATCTCTTCATGCAGCTGCAAACAGCGGGAACCAGGCCATTGTAGAGCTGCTGTGCACTTGTCAGGGCATTGATGTGAATTGTGTGAACTCTCAGTGTGACAGTGCCACTCCTCTACACCTAGCTGTTATGCATGGTCTGTAAATGTTAATTTGATGCTTTTCACTATTAAACCAACTTGAAGCTGCTTGTTTTCTGAATGGCTAAAATTAGGATCACCTAGGGAAAGAAGTAATTGTGAGACTGTCTAGTATATTTTATGCATGTCAATGGTTGATTTCTGGTCTAGCGCCTTACAGGCTGCTTAAATCTTTCATCCGGTTTCTTTGTGTTTTTGTCTGCATCCATCATCTGATAGGGATTCATATTACTATATTTTTGGCAGGTCGCCAATGGTAGATCATATTTGGAAACGTTTTGTGCACCATATTTTTAAATCGTGCTGTGTTTTGTAAATACAAATTTGTACTCTTGTTATAGATAAATCCTGTGAAGCCATTGAAGTCAAAATCGTTGCGTCATCATGTTTTGACCTCTCTAGCAGGTTCGCACGGTATTTTCATGTCACATCATCAATCATAGACAATATTGGAAATGGATTCGTGCATCAGAATCCACCATTGTGTTCATTACATGGTGTGGTAGCTATTTCATATGTTACATTTCATCCTGCCCAACGTCGTGCATTAAATTGTCTACGTCATTGACTGTTCTAGTCAACTATCGCCTTGCCATCAATATTCATAGCATTTTCTATACACAGCTCGTTCTCATGCAGATATCATGCAAAAAATCAATGAAAATCACATTCTAGCATCCTCATTAGTGCACTTCTCAATGGGCAAACAATCTACAAATATACAAAAAGAGGTGGAGGCAGAGTGAGTAGTGCTGCAGCTGGAAAGAAGTAGTGAAACCAACAAACAGCTCTGATCAGTACTGGCCCTCTGATCACAAAAGAGATGGCCAATGATAAACTCAGACCATCAGCCCAGAACTCTCCAGCGTGAGCATGACTGTTCTGGAGAGACTTCATGGAGCATGAACATTCCAATTGTCCACTGGTCACTTTGTGATGAAACTATATGACTAGAATGAGAAACTCATTGTCTACAAACTCTGCTGTGGTCGCGAGATAAGCCACTCATCTCTCAAAGCAATGAACACAGACGGTGAGCGATTGAATCCAGCACATTTTTAAGTGACCCTTGGTCTCAAGGGAGATGGGACAAGAATGCCTGCATCCTGATTTACTACCAGTCATCTTGACTTATGTCTTGCCACTGGTCCAAGGTAGCTCCGAACTAGAGAGTGAGGTTGATGTCCAGCGCAGTTTCTTTCTCACTATAATCCAAATACAGCACAAGGTACATCATCTAGACAAAATTGTCTGATAATGTCGCCATCATCACTTGTCAATAATTACAAGAATAATCAATATTCACATCTTATTGATTATTTGGGCGGATCAAATAATAAGTCATCTCCTGTCTCTTGAAAATATAATCCCAACAATTGGAGATGTGCAGCTTTAAACAGTCAGCAAAAATGTAAATACTTGCTGATTGTCTGGGATATTTATGGAAGTTGTGAATTTTGTTAAACCATTTTCCTGGACCTCTCTTGTCCCTCATATTCCCATTACACTCACATCTCTCTCTCTTCCCCACACACACACCACCCCACCCCCACAAACCCATCACTCTGACAATCTCCTCCTCCCTCAACCCATCCACTCGTCTCATCGTATGTATGCATTCCCCACCTTGAATTGGGTTATGGTGTTGGTTCATATTTCTCTATGTTGTCTTTGTACATATTTAGAAGAATCATGTCCCTATTTTAAGGCAACTGTTGTGGTGTCAAGGGGATGAAATCTGGGGATATGGGTGGGTTGTCCAAATATCATGCAGCCAGAAATGTCGTAAGGGCCATATATATATATATATATATATATATATATATATATATATATATATATATATATATATATATATATAGCTGAAAGTATGTTTGTTCCTTATATAATATATATATATATATATATATATATATATATATATATATATATATATATATATATATATATACATATACGAGGCATGTTCAGATGAAACCAGACCCAGTGGCATTATTACAAACATATGAAGGTTACATCATCTGGTGTGACAGAATTAAATATAGCAATTGTTATGAAGCAAACATGCCACAGGGCTAGTTAGAAAAAGTCACCATAGGCATTCAGCGACGTTTGGGTAGACGGCGGATGTCATCCAAAAATATATATATATATACATTTATAAAGAGAGAGTGAACCAGACTAACATTTGTCTTCCTTTATGCAGGTCACGTGAAGGTTGTGGAATGCCTGCTAAAAAATGGTGCTGATGCAGCTCTTGAAATGGGAGAGACAACTGTCAGAGACCTAGCCAGGGACTTTGATCACAAGGAAATTCTAGAACTCTTGAAGAAATAGTAATGTCAGAAGATGCTTTTGCATATATCTGATGTGATTTTATTTCTTTGTTTAAAATCTAGGCTGTGTGAGTATCTGAAATGAAATCCTAAATCATAGAAACACTGTGTGATATGGTTTTGATTTTTCTGATCAGTTTCACTCTTCTTTTTCTGGTGCCACAAAGGGGAATATAGAGCCAATTTGAAACACATTTTCCCCTATTGTTCAGTGTCTCACAGAGGAGAAGGTGATCAAACTGTTTTTATACCTGTCTTTTGACCAAGGTTCAAAACCTTGATGTAGCATACATTTTTTTCTATTGGGGATGAAATGATAACCTAGTCTGTGCATTGCATGACAACTGCAGTGGCAAGTATACTTTATTGCACAGACCTAAAAATTCAGTTGGGGCTCACCAATAGGATTGAATACACGCTGTAATGATAGTTGTAGTTGAGTTTGGTGTCTCCATATATTCTACAATAACATTTTCTTATTTAATTAGCCTGTTCCAGTCAAGCTTAAATGTTTAGATGTGGGCCTTACCATGAGAGGCATGTATTGCATCTCCATATGTCAAATAGTTTTGACTAATTCACTACATCGAACCGATGTACTGTCTCTTAAAAAATGTCCTTAATCCGAATACGAATTGTGTAACAAAATTCGCCTGTACTGCTATTCCAAATTTTGAAAAAAATAGAAGTGCTGTTTATTCCGGAATTGCTGTCATTTTAGTCTGTAGTTAAGATGCTGCGTGGTATCATTAGTATTCTTTGTTAAAATATGCCTAAACATGTGATGATTTTTTCCCCAAAAAATTTGAATGTTTAACTTCACATGCCTTCATTAAAATGTGAATATTTCACCGAATAAGGTTAAAATTTAAGAACATCCATCCCCGTGGATTATTTTGGTAGAAACCATTGATTTGTTCAAGCATGAAGCTGAGTTATTAAGCTGTGAATAAAGACAATTTTCACGTGTTTTTTTTTTGTTGATAGTAAAAACTATGTTACTGTAACCGCTTTTACAGTTGTGGATTTTTTTTATTGTATAACTGCTTCTTCAAATCAAACCCATTGTAAATGGATACCTGACCAAGTCTGAGCAAAAGGGAGACCTAATTTTGTCTGCACTTTCAGTAATGAGAAAGACTGAGCACATTTGGGAGCTCCCACTTGCAGTAAGTCGGTTCTATGAACCATTGTCCATAATCTCTTTGTACACTAAACTACATCCCCACATAAAATGTGACATGTTGATGGACATTAATGAAGATGAATAAGTCTCAATTGAGTGATATTGGGAATGAACTAATATTAAATTGAACTGAAATTGAGATATGAAGATGTTAAGGTACTTAATTAAACTATCTGTGACATAAAGTATTCATAAAACAAAAATATATTAGTATGAAGTGTTAAATGTCATTAATATGCAGGTGGGGAATATCACATCATTTTTTGTGTGGTTTTTTTACACATGAGACATGTTGAAATGGTTGCTTTATCTTCTTTAAAGCATTACCACTTTCACTGCTGTCTGTTTAAAAGTCTGACTCTGACATATTAAATGTGTAATCCAGATGTATGATCATTGACCTGATCAAATAAATTATTTCTCGGCTCTTGAACTGCTAATTCCATTGCACAGAATACCACAACTTTAGAAATTCTTAGAAAATGTAAATATCACCCTAGTGGAAGAAACTCTTTATTAAATGAAACCTGTACATGCACTGGACCATCGGCCGTGTTTTAGATTATTTCAAAACCTGAAATGCTAAAACTAAATGACAAAACGTAATGCATGTGTTATGTGTCGAAGTAGGAATCATGCAGAAACTGATGTTTTTTTTAATGATGACTCGGCTGGTTGAAAGTGACTGTAACGAGTTAAATATACTGTGTGGCATGTGAAAGGCTGATCAACTGATGATATATTCTCATGTAAATATGCAATCTCATATCTCAGGATAAATGTTGTCTAATAGGTTTGCATATGATGTGTAATGGCTTAGAATATGGTGCCTTTTATGTTGTTCTTGAATTTGTAAATTTGCAGCACTAACACAATGTTTTTTTTGGTGACAATTAAGGATGCACCAAATATTCTATTTTTATTCGATTCAGTGCTGAATAATTTCCTACAATCAAATACGAATAAGTCAAAGTGTGGCTTCATAATTTTTGACCAAACATGTTTTATTATTATTCATCCTGAAAAGGATGTGTTTTTACCTCTTACCATGTGTCATAGTTTAAAGCAATGCTGCAATATCTGTGCCACACTGCTTTTTTTCTATGAGTACGTTTTCGTGTCTGTGGTTTCAATAGCTGACTAGGCAGAGTATAGACAGCTGGTTGGTTTAATCCAACTATGTAAACATCATTGCTTTTACTCCTTGCTTTATTACTGTTTTATTAGATTAAACCATGTCTTGTTGTTTATAGTACTTTATAGTGACTGTTCAAGCTTAATAAATACACTCCTCCAACGAGCATCCCAGGTAAACATTTGCTCAGCACTGCCAGCAGCATGTTTTCAGACAACAGATGTTGTCTTTGGGCAATGACTTTTGAACTGAATTTTAAAAATTGATTAGTTAGTAGTTAGTATCATTTGATATTTGCCCCATTTTTGTACTGTTGTAACACTTTGAAACATCATATGTTTTTGTTGTTCACTTTAATCTTTCTTACTTTTCAATCTACTTGTGCCATTAAGTGTCATTATAAGTTTATGTTGCCTTTCTTCAGTTGTGTGTGTTGTGTCAGTTGTAAGCTCATGTTGTTGTAGAATTTCTCTGATGTCATCTATCCATCTGCCACGCTGCCTTGTAGCTAGATTTTCTTTCATTGTTGACGTACGGTGGTTGTTGATCAAGTTGATTCTTGTTAGGTAAATGAACCATCGTATTTTCAGGGGTAGTTCTTCTCACCAAATTGTTTGCGTAACATGGGTGTCGTTTTGTATTTGTCCTGGATCAGTCACTGAGCCATTACCCAAATATGTTTCTGTTGACTTTTGACCTTCAGTAACACTGCGGCTTTGATCTATTTATTTCTTCACCATATTTCTAATGTCCTTCATATTTTATGTGATTTCTCCTGGTGATACTAACTTTTCTTGGACATTTCATTTCACTTATTGCATTTTTATTTTCCTGTGCCTTAGAAAAGGACCAAGTTGGACATTGGCAGCACAGAGCTGGTATAAATGTACAGTTTATAAGTTGTAGCGTTGTTGCCAGACTGATGTTGATAAGTCACATCAGAGGTTTTCTTACATCGAGTATAAATTTCTCTATCAAATCTTCTATCTTCTGTAAAAATACTTCCCAGAAATTTGAACTCTTGGACACGCTTGATATTGTTTACTGGCCCTAGTATTCTGCTAATCCTCATAGTTTCTGTCTTCGATGTTCTATAGTCCGTCTTTTAATTCATGAACAAGGTCCGAAGCAATTTTCTACTAAACTGCATGTCAGATCTAAATGATTTTTCGCATGCAGCCTTAGAATATCCGTGACGCTAAAACATCGATATTATTTAGTCGATAGATGTTAAGACATTTGCACATTGGCGAATTGTTTTGATCTTTTAGAACCATTGCAATGAAATGGCATTAAATTTAATATTTTACAGTAGGCAGCTTAATTTCTCAACGCATAGGCATATCTCCTTAATGTCTTGATAGATAATTGATTGTTTATGTTGCCCTTTATGTACAATTGTAAAAATGACACCAATATGGAACAGTTAGTACAGCCCTTCAGTCACCCTTTGACCCCCCCCCCCCCCCCCCCCCCCCCCCCCCCCCAACCAAGGTTGTATCGACTGTGCGATGTCCTGGCCGTAGTTACAGCACTAAAAAGCCAGAAAAATACTGAACTTAATGATCTAAGAGCAGTACTCTGTCAACTATGCCAGCAGTCCGCACCATAAAGAGTAGTGGTACAGTGGGTTCCATCCCACTGTAACATACAAGGCAACGAGGAGGCAGACAGACTGGCAAAAGAAGGTGCAAGACTACCACAACCAGATTCTAGTGTGACCTACAAAGAGTCCAAAAGATTTATTAGGGCCAGATACATGGCCAAATGGGAAACAGAACATACTAGCCACACAAAAAATGATGCCTATTACCAGTTGAACAGAAGAGAGCAGTTCGTGGTCTTCAGACTCCGCACAGGCCACAACAGACTGAGGTACCACCTATTCAATAAACTGAAGATAGGTGGCACTGACGAATGCAACTGTGGTACAGGGAAAATGACCGCTGAGCATCTGCTGCAAAACTGCACGACATACGAGGACCAGAGAAAGCACATGTGGCCATCACCAGTGGCAACACTAGACAAGCTATTTGGCAGTGTCGACAGCCTCAGGAGGACCGCTGCTTTCTTCGAACAAATACAAGTTGACGTCTGACAGCGTACGAAGAAGAAGAAGAAGTATCAACTGTGCAGCTAAATTTATGTTGTGTAACGCATTTGAATATTGAAATGTATTTGTTCCCATTGTATGTACACCTAATTGTTTTGATAAACATACGATAATTCATCCAAGTCTGCTAATCAGTATGTCCACAAAAGATGATATTAATCATCCGAATCTGGTTGATAATTGTTACTGGCTGGACAAATTGTAATCCATCTTGTTGCCAGTGCTGTTATTCTTCCTGGAGCACATGTTCAACACACTTCTTCCAGAATTGAATGTCTGTGTTTGAAAGGTACTCATGTGTCAGCACTTCAACATCACCCATTTTTAATGTCCTATTCTGTTCGGAAACTTATCCTTTGATTTTAGCCCACATAACCTCTGTAGGGTTTAGATGCGCATGATATGGAGCTAGTCACAGAGAAGTGTTTGGATCGCCTGATATGGAGCTAGTCACAGAGAAGTGTGACCACACTCTTCAATGATTTTGTCAATATGATACACCTTTGTCTTATTTGTCTTCCTAACAAGCTTCAGCAACTCTGGTTTCAAATATGTGTTTTCAAAATTCACTTTTTAATTAGCTAGTCATGTCCTAATTTGAGCTTTTGTGTTGCATGCAGTTGGTACTTTTTCTTCCTCTGATACTGCATTGTGATACGATGTAGTATCCATTACTATGCATGACAGTCTATCTAGAATTGTAAGCAGATCATTCGTCAACCAGTGTCTGAAAATATGTCCATTTAATTCAGTGTGGTAGTCTCTACCATCATTACTTTTTGATTGGAAAATAAGTTCAGCGCCATGGACAGGTCCATTTTCACTGCATCCGGCATACGTCAGTATAATGCGCTGCTTTTTGCTGCTTGGAATTTTTCTTTTCTGTTCACTGTCAACTGATTGCCATTCTTTACCGTAGGTGTGGTGAGCATTGACTCAGGATTTATCCAAGTATACAATGATAATTTTAGTTTCCAGAGAGTAACAAATTAATTTTTCATCAACAATTTCAATATCTCCTGTTTTATTTATGTCGAAATCGTCAAATTTCCTTTACCTTTCTTGCTTGATATGAGTGCACTCTGAGTCCTATCCAATCCAATGGTAAAAGGGTGCTCTATCCAGACCAAGCATTTGTATCTCTGGGTCATGAATATCGCAATATAAATGGCCAATCTTAGATTCCCTGCGGAAAAAAACTAGTATAGGAAAATGATAACCTTCTGCATTGTTATAAATGTACACTTCAAACTCATTTTGATATTAATATCACTGTTTTGAAAAACAATATATGCCACAATAATTACCCCACAAACTATTAATGTGTATACACCTATAACTATGAGACAGTTTTGCATGAATGATATATATTGTTTTTCACATTCGACAAAGTGTCTAATTGGTGCACATGAAAATCAGGAATTTGCATTTACTCAACATATTTAAAGGTCAAAATATATATTTTTACAACAGCACATCTGTGTACCTTAAACATGTTAAAATGGTGTCCAATTCACTGAGGTTGTTTTTAATATAGACTAATGAATACATTTTTCAAAATGCATCAAATTTCTTAGAGAAAAAAAAGTCTATAATGTCATGGATATTCTAAAGCTGCATGCGAATAATCATTAGAATTTGGCGTGCAAGTTAGTTGAAAACTGCTTCAGACCTTGTTTATGAATAGACAGACTAAAATCTTCATATTATTATGTCTTTCACATGCTGTACCTAGAGCATTCATATGATTTTGCAGTCTATCTTCACTCTTGATTTCAAGAAGGCGTTTGATAAGGTATGGCATAAAATTGCAATGCGCAACCATGAGGATGTATAAAATCAACGGAAATATTATAAAGGTCCTTGAACAACTGTATGACAAGGCGTCCAGCATGGCTCTAGTAAATGGTAGGCGTGAGAACAGGTTTCGCACATCAGTTGGTGTGAGACAGGGTTGTACACTCTCCCAAACTTTTTTTTTCAATATATTTCTTGAGGGAATTATGAGTGAGGCACTTGGAGGTCACTTTGGTTTTGTCAAGATAGGGGGCCGAACGATTACCAACCTTCATTTTGCAGATGACATAGATGCGTTGGCGGGCACAGAAGCAGAACTCCAGGAATGGGTCAGAAGGCTCGATGAAACAGCTCTTGACTTTGGTATGGAAATCAAAGCTGGAAAGACAAAATTAATAACTAACAACGCTGATGACTTCAACAGTAGGATAAAAGCTAATGGCCAGGAACTCAAGTGGTCGACCGTTTTAAATATTTGGGTTGGATTGTCAGTGATGAGGGATCAAAATACAAGGTGATGGCCAGAATCGCACAGACAATAGCAGCGCTTGCACAGCTTAACGAATGTGGCAAAGTAAACAGCTACCACTGTGCACAAAAATCAGATTAATGTGTACATTAGTCCTATCAATATTCCTCTATGCTTGTGAGACATGGACAATTACAGCTGACCTGCAGCGACGGATACAGGCCTTGGAAATAAGATTTTCCAAAGACTTCAAAACGTCACATACAAAGATCGAGTTATATAAGGAAATATGACAAAGAATTACAACAACAATAAGGCCTTTTGAAGACCTCTTGGCAACTGTCAAAAGAAGGAAACTCGCTTGGTACGATCACATACCGACATTAAATGGAAAGGTGCACGGCAGACAACGAAGAGGCCGTCCGAAAAAGAGTTGGGGGGACAACATAAAAGAATGGACTAATCTCCGTCCAGACGAGGCACAGGCAGTGGCCGATGACAGAGATAGATTTGCATGGTGTTGTGATAATCTCTTCATGTGTGCCCCAATGACCTCACTGGTTATGGGGTGATGTGACCTGGCCTTCATTCTCATACATTTAGCTTTGGTCATCTCCAAAGATCTGTATTCCTATACGATAGTTTCAGGATTCTATTTGTAATCGACTGTATAGTAAAAATCACTATTTGGTGCATCCCAAATAACAATATAATATCAAATAATATTTGATAAATTAGCTGGCATATAAAAAAGAAAAAGGATCCAATAAATCATGTATTTGTCAGATACAATATATTTTGTCAAATGATTTTACTGTAAGAACAAATTTGACCCTTAGAACATGTTCTGTAATTGCCAGCATAACATAAACCTCACTTAAGACAGTGACAGGAGCCGCAGTGGTTAGTGCTCTGGCTACCCAGCCGAGCGATCTAGTGTTCACCCTCAAATTGGTGTGGGATATATTTTCAATCGCAAACAGGTTCTTGGTCAACCTGGATTCAAGTATTGGGTACCAGAACAAGTTTGGGACGTAAAGGCAGCCATCATGATACTGATTACATCAGCTCTAGTGTGCCGCTGGTCAAGGCAATATGAGCATAACACCATATTCCCAGTATGTCTAATGCTGTGTACACGGGATCTTTCCTTTTTTTTTTTAAAGTCAGTGACAAAATGACATTCCACTGAAATCTAAATGATACAATCAAATTACACAACTGCAGTTGTTGATGCCATTAACAAATAAATTCAATTTTTGTACAAATGCTGAATTTTAATAAATTTCACTTGACAAAATAAGAACAGTCTAACATATGTCCTCTTTTAGATTCAAACTATTGTTCACAGACGCGCAGGCATAAAAATGCTTCAAAGGTATATATAACATAACACACATACCATAATTGCAAATTGGAACAGTTGAAGGTCAGACTGTAATTTTTTTAATAAATGACGCATCATCATCATGTAGCATTGCAGAACCTCGTGCTTACAACAGCCGATCTGTAAGACTCTCGACCTCTAGCCAGAACTCCCGCCTCTGTCGTTGTCATCTTCAGAACCTCTGTAATGTCTTGTGTCCATCTTCTCCTTGTCTGCCTCTGCCTGCTTACCAGGCACCATACCCTCCAGTATCGTCCTCTCTAGGCTATTATGACGTTTGATGGGGCCAAAATATTTTAGCTTTCTGGCCAAGATATTGTTTACTGACCAATTTTCCTCGATATCCAGCTCTTTTAGGATATCTACATTTTTCCTTTTCACTATCTATGGTATTTTTATCACCCTTCTGTAGCATTTTGTTTCAAAAGATTCAATCCTTTGCTTAAGTGTTTATGTGGGGGTTCACATTTTACATCTGTACATTGTCACCGGGAAGATGCAAGTTTCCAAGATTTTTATATTCGTCATTTTATTAGAGTTCTGCCATAAGTTTTGCATTTTATTCAACCTCTGCATTGTCATAATCATTCTCCCTCTGACTTTCTTCAGGCAATCTTCTTCTTCTTCTTCATCGTACGCAGTCAGACATCAACCTTTATTTTTTCAACAAAAGCAGCGGTCATCCTGAGGCTGTCGACACTGCCATAGAGCTTGTCTAGTGTTGCCACTGGTGATGGCCACATCTGCTCTCTCTGATCCTCGTATGTTGGGCAGTTTTGCAGCAAATGCTCAGCGATCATTTTCCCGGTACCACACGGGCATTCGTCAGTGCCACTTATCTTCAATTTGTTGAATAGGTGGTACCTCAGTCTATTGTGGCCAGTGCGAAGTCTGAAGACCACGACCTGCTCTCTTCCGTTCAACTGGTAATAGGCATGGCTTTTTTGTGTAGCCAGTATGTTCGGTTTCCCATTTGGTCATGTATCTAGCTCTAATAAGCCGTTTTGACTCTTCGTATGTCATACTAGTATCTGGTTGTGGTAGTCTTGCACGTTCTTTTGCATCTGTCTGCCTCCTCGTTGCCTTGGATGTTGCAGTGGGATGGAACCCACTGTATCACTACCTTTTTTGGTGTGGACTGCTGGCATAGTTGACAGAGTACTGCTCTTAAATCATTAAGTTCAGTATTTTTCTGGCTTTTTAGTGCTGTGACTACGGCCAAGGCATCTGTAAGCAGGACTATATGGCTTTCATTCCTTTTACCTGTCACCATTTCTTCCACTGCCGCCCTCAGTGCCTCTGCCTCCGCTCTGAAATTGCTTGTGTATTTTCCAGTAGCGAATGACAGTGTTATTTTTCTGCCATTTGGTAGGTTCAGAAAAGCTCCTGCCCCTCCATTCTGTATGTGTTTGTTACAGAACCGTCGGTGTATGCATGGGTCCAGTCCATGCTTGGGTAGTTTTGACTCTTCGTATGTCATACTATTATCTGGTTGTGGTAGTCTTGCACCTTCTTTTGCGTCTGTCTGCCTCCTCGTTGCCTTGGATGTTGCAGTGGGATGGAACCCACTGTATCACTACCCTTTTTGGTGCGGACTGCTGGCACAGTTGACAGAGTACTGCTCTTAAATCATTAAGTTCAGTATTTTTCTGGCTTTTTAGTGCTGTGACTACGGCCAAGGCATCTGTAAGCAGGACTATATGGCTTTCATTCCTTTTACCTGTCACCATTTCTTCCACTGCCGCCCTCAGTGCCTCTGCCTCCGCTCTGAAATTGCTTGTGTATTTTCCAGTAGCGAATGACAGTGTTATTTTTCTGCCATTTGGTAGGTTCAGAAAAGCTCCTGCCCCTCCATTCTGTGTTGTGTTTGTTACAGAACCGTCGGTGTATGCATGGGTCCAGTCCATGCTTGGGTAGTTTTGACTCTTCGTATGTCATACTATTATCTGGTTGTGGTAGTCTTGCACCTTCTTTTGCGTCTGTCTGCCTCCTCGTTGCCTTGGATGTTGCAGTGGGATGGAACCCACTGTATCACTACAGTAGGGATGGGCTTTGGTGTTGTTAGTGCGTTCATGGGGCCTTCGTGCATCTTTGCTTTGGCTATTTCTGCAAAGTTTCTCCGCTTTAGTTTCCCATTTCCGAAATTGTTTAGTCTCTGGTACATTGGATGATCAGTCAGTCTTCTGAGTTTCTCTGATTGCTGCTGGGCTCTGCAGTCTCTTCTGTCGGTCATGGATTGCAGTTTTGTAATCTTTTCAAGTTCTACAATTGGCGTTGACTTCATGCCTCCTGTTATAACTCTCATGGCTTGGTTTTGGAGTTTGCTAATTTTATCGAAGTTCGCCTTTGCTGCTGTTGTCCATGCCGCAATGCCATACTCGAGAACTGGTCTCACTATTCTAGTGTACAGTTTCTTTAGTATACTTTCGTCTGCTCCACAGCTTGTGCCAGCAAGTTTCCTCATGATTGCCATTCTTTGTCTGGCTCTCATTCGGTTTCTCTCGATCTGACTTTTCCATATCATGCGCCGATCTAATGTGACTCCCAGGTAGTTTGGGTTGTCGTTTGGCTGCAGGTATTTGCCGTTAAGACTTAATTTGGTGTTTTGGTGTTTGTTTGATAGCGAGAATATTGTACATGTTGTTTTTTCCTCGTTTATTTTGACCAGTCATGAGTTCGCCCACTTTTCCAGCGATATTAGGGCCTGCTGCATCCGATTTCTTGCTATGGTGAGATTTTTTTCAGAGGTCCACATAGCGAGATCGTCTGCAAACATTGAGCTATGGACTCTTCTTGGTATATTCTCTGTTATGTTATTTATATACACCAGGAAGAGTGTGGGTGACAGTACTCCCCCTTGGGGTACTCCCTGCTCAAGTGTCACCTTTTTTCTCATCTGCCCTTGTACTTGAACTCTGGCCGTTCTGTTTTTTGAGGTAGTGACTGATCCATTTGTACATTTTCCCACAAACTTCACTTCTTCTTAGCTTGACTCTAAGTCCCTCTTTCCAGACTTTGTCAAATGCCTTTTCTAGGTCCACCCAAACCGCTACTGTGTGTTTTTGCTCCTGGTAGGCATTTTCTATTTCCTGGGCTATGAGGATGACTTGATCCTCAGTGGATCTGTGCTGTCTAAAGCCTGCTTGCTGTGGAATTAGTATGTGTTTTTCTTCCAGATGCCACATCAGTCTGGTGTTTATCATACGTTCCATCAGTTTGCCTACGCAGCTCAGTAGGCTGATAGGCTTGTATCCATTTGGATCTGTTTTGTCTTTTCCTTTCTTTGGTACTGGTACAAGTACTGCGTCTTTCCATGCCTGGGGTACAATACCCCTTTTCCAGCTTTGGTTGAGGACTGATAGCAGTTTCCTCTTTGCTGTTTGGCCCAGCCCCATCAGCATTTCATTTGCTATCCCGTCTTTTCCGGGAGATTTCCTTTTCTTTAATGTTCTCATGGCCTCTTCCATTTCATTCATTGTTAATTTTGCCATCATATGCTCTTCTGGTGCCATATTGATGTTGTCGTGCCCCTTTTGCTCTTCACTAATGTCTGTATGCCTATCTGCAGGGACATCAATGTGGTTTGCTCTGGTATAATGTTCAACAAAGGCATTTGCTGCTTTTTTTCCAGTGAGCATGTTGTCACCCTGCTTGATTGTAATTTGCTTGTTTGATGGAGTTTCGTCATTCATGGCTCTGACTAGCTTCCATAGTTTGTTCCTTTCTTTGTCTAAATTGAGGCTGTCTGTTTTGTTTTTCCAGCTTTCTCTTGCTGTTTGGTTTAGAGTGTATTTGTATTTCGCCGTGGTGGCTTTGAGGGCGATATTTGCCTCCATAGATTGTTCTCGCTCTGCCATGTTCCTAGCATTTGTGGCTGCGTCTTTCGCTTTCTGCAAATCATCATTCCAATATTGCTTATAATTTTTCCTTGCCCCTCTTTGGATGGTTTCAGTGGCAGCTTGCATTATTGCTTTGCTTAGGCTTTCCACCATGGGCTTCATTTTGTTGTTCCATGTGTTGATGGTTTCACACAGCCCATCTGTCAGGCTTGCAAATCTGTCCCAGTCGGCTCGTTTGTAATTCCAACGTGGGAGCGGTTTTGTTTCCTGTGGGCCTACTTCCATATCAACTTCTAGCCTAATTGGCCTGTGGTCGCTACCTGCCAATTGGTTAGCACCTGGCGGTCTATTTTATGGTGAATGTCCACCGTGGAAAAGGCCAAATCTGGAGTAGAGGTGGTATGCCATGTTCTAGAATAGAAGCTAGGGCTATCCTCCAGCCTATTGATTAGATAGAGATTTGTGTCTATCTTCCACTTCATCACCTCTGCTGTCTGTGTCCGAGTATCCCCATCTCTCCGAGTGGCTGTTGAAGTCTCCAACTACTATGCAGTTGGAGTCTTTTGACTTCCATACTCGAGAGCGATAGGTCTTTGTTTGGTGGTCCGTACAGGTTGAAGATGCGGATCTTCGTCTCTTGAGCCATTATGTCAACTCCTACAATTTCTGCTTGTCCAGTGTGATGGACAGATACTGCGCTACTCGGTATGCAGTTACGGGTCAGTATCAGAACCCCTCCTTTGCGACCTTCTCTATCCAGACGGAAGGCCTGGTATCCTCTGATTGAGAATTTGTGGTTGTTGTTGAGGTGCGTTTCTTGGATACATGCTACATCAATCTTACCTTCATGCAAGTGATGTGTTAGGGGGAGTTTTTTGTTAATGACACCCTCCGCATTCCACTGTAGTATTCTGAGGGTCTTGTGTTTTTGGTCAATAGAATTTGCCCCATAGCCATATGCCTCGACTCCACAACACATGGGTGGGTGACGACCAGTAGTCAAGGGTGGGCCCCTTCGAGGCGTAAGGCCCGGCACTCTCGCTGCCTGGCGGGACTCCACAGGATGAGCGCCATACTTTTTTCTGATAGGTTGTATTGTCATCATACTGCGATATATGTTGCACTGTTTCGTTAAGCCTGTGGCCCAGTGCATCCGAATTCAACAGGCGTTTCTGTAGGGATGCCCTCCTTAGTCTTTGGCTGTCCCCAGCCTATCTGCAAGGCAGCAGTTGTTTGTGATCAGAGTTGTCTCTCTTATGGAAGTTGTCTTACAGGACTAACGAGTCTTCACTACTCGTGTCTATAGGGTGCGGTGATGATATATGAGATATGATATGGACTATGTACTGGTTTGTACTAACCCGGAAGAGAGGCAGTCCAGTGTGTCTGTATCCCAGGATCGTCACGTCCTGCCAGAAACGTAGCATATGCGTGTGAGTGGGGTATCTCTTTGCTCCCTTAATTTTCTCGGCTTCTCTGCAGTGATGGTACGCCTAGCATTCCCCGCCACCTGGGAGGTTGACACAATAGGGCAGATGTGCAATGTCCGCTAGCCTGCATCTCTTCTGCGTCCATTGGTATGGCTGATAGCATACAGAGGTAGAGATCGTGGCAGGAGTGCATTTAACGAGGGGACAAGCCTGGAAATGTCACGGAGATGTTGTTCGCCTGGTGTGTGGACATATCTCATGGTCAGAGGCTGAGTCTCGACAGGTCACAATGAGGTGGCTGCTCTACTGTTTTCGACACCCAGACCAAGAACTAAGTCTTCTGTTGGTGGTTTCGCACCTCATCGCCGTATGGGGTGAATATCGAGCAGCTACCCGCCCGCTTTGATCGGCGGACGGCAGAGACCTATTTCTGCGGCTCGACCGGGTGGGGCTGAGGCGTGAGCCCCAGGTCCTGACCATATTGAACCCTCCCATCACAGTGGTGCTGAGATTTTGGGCGAGATTCCGGCTTACAGGCGTTCGGCCGTAATCCCTCACACGGTAGCCTCGCGCCATTGGCTTATCAGCCTAGTACGTGAACCAAATGTCTGCGGCTCCTCTCGAATTGAGCAGGATTACTGTAGCAACGCCCTGTCATTAGTAGCTTCAGGTAATCTCCATAGTTGCTTATTATTGAGCCGAGGTACTCAAAACATGTGACTTTCTCAATTTCCTGTTGATCTAGGATAGCTTTAGGTTTGGTCTTTGTCTTGTCTGTGCTCATTATTTTGGTTTAACTTGTATTCAGGTATAGATTTTGGCCTTTGCTGTGTTGTTTTACTGACAGAATCATCCGTTCCAGTCCCGCATTCCCTCTTTAAGAAAGCAACTGTGTCATCTGAGCTCTGGTATCTCGTTCGCACCGATTTTTAATGGCTCGAACATATCATACTGTCCATCATTTTTGGTGTTCCTCATTATAGATTCAGCATATATATTGAATAGTAAATGACTCTTGACATGCAATGTCTACTGGCATCACTAGACTTTCTGTATTAACTCTGAGAACTATTATGTGTGTGTGTGTGACAAAATAAAATTATTTCGTTTTATTTTGTATACCTTTGCTCTTACCTCTATACTAGCTACACCTTCCACCTGCAATGTCTGCGTCGCACCCTCAGTGAGGACAGAATAATGGATGTTGAAATGTTCACCAGTATTGGCCTACAGAGCATGTAAGCATTGCTCAGACAGTGGTGAGACAGCAGGTGAGATTCAAGGATGTGTGCAAGGGAGACATGAAAGCACTGGAAGTAGATTCAAAGCCCTGGGAAGACAAAGTTGTTCACCAGTATTGGCCTACAGAGCATGTAAGCATTGCTCAGACAGTGGTGAGACAGCAGGTGAGATTCAAGGATGTGTGCAAGGGAGACATGAAAGCCCTGGGAGTAGATTCAAAGCCCTGGGAAGACAAAGTTGTTCACCAGTATTGGCCTACAGAGCATGTAAGCATTGCTCAGACAGTGGTGAGACAGCAGGTGAGATTCAAGGATGTGTGCAAGGGAGACATGAAAGCCCTGGGAAGACAAAGTTGTTCACCAAATTGAAAATGTTCCTGCAGTCTACCTCAATTTAGACAAAGAGAGACTATAACAACAAGCAGAGAAAAGGAAACGTGAAAAATAACCAACAAAAAGTATCACCTCACGAGTACATTATCCCATAGTCATTAATACGAAGGAGACTATTTGACTAGTTCCTGTAGAAAGCCTTCCACATTCCTGTTAATCTGTCATGTGTAAAGTTGACTTGAACATATTGTCATTATCTATCACATCAAACAAAACATATGCAATAACATCTCATTCTATTGCAAGGCTGAATAGGACATAGAAAAACAAACTAGATTCAGTTTGTAGGTTGGACTAAACCTGATGTTTTATTTTGTGCTTTCTTGGACACTTGGAATCCTGATATTCAAACAGGCAAGTTATGCTGCTGCCAGGTAGCTAAAGACTATCCTTAGTATGTTCTTTATTTTAGTTTCAAAGTTTTCTATAAAAATCTGCAAAATATTTAGAACATTTCATACAACATCAAACTGAATGTCTATTAGATGAATTATTAATGGTGTCACAAAACCAGAATACATTATCTGTATAATGTGTACACTAATCTCATTATATATGTCATAGAATATGTAAAAGTTTAAATTGACAGTGCAGAATCGCATTAAATAGAGTATGAGATGACATAATTAATACTTAATACTGTGCATGATCATATGCTCAGGAATCAAGCTAAGAGTTACTTGAAACGAAAATTTAACTACAGAGACTGATAACACAATTACATAGACTTGACAATCTGATGTCATAAGATAGATTATTTCAATATTTTATTTTCCATTATTTTCTCAATTTATGTGTTAAATAATAATTATGACACTTCTTTGCTAAAATCATCCACAAACGAAATGCCCATGTTGTGTCACAGTGACGTTAGGACACTATAAAAATGTGATGAACTATATTTATGACAACCAATAAAATGAACTTGTTCCAATTCCTTATACCATCACTGTTTGTGAAAATATTTTCATTAAAGGAGACATCCTAGTCCATTTTTCACACAGTTGACTTGTCCTGCTCCATATATGTTCCCTTTTGAAGGTGTAAAAACTTGGGGTGAGCAAATATTTAAAAATCTGGACAGAACTGATTATCATTTGCTGTAACAATAATATAACCCTTTTTTCAGTGTAGAATAGGTTTAAGTATCAAGAGAAATTACTTAATCATAACAAAAACAAATAGTATAAGTAAACACTATCTCAACCTTTCAGCTTTCTGTGGAGCACGTGTCTTCCACAAATGCACACTAAGTCCCCTTGTCTTGGGTCATCTATTCCCACTCTGTCCACGACTTTCCTGTTTTCTTTATGTTTGTCTCAGCTCTCTTCTCTGTGTGTGTTTTTGTCTGCTTCTATTTCTCTTGTCTTGGGGATTCTCTGGTTTTTTCAACAGTTCCACATAAGTGATGTTACCATTTATATCTCTCTGTTCTATCTCTTACAACATTCTTGGTAGGTGCACAGTGCTCAATAGAGCAGATGCAGTGTGTGTTTAGCCTTTCCCCCAATTTAGGGCATCTCAGTAATAAGATTTTATGATTAGAGTAATCAATGGTCTCCTCCCATCACCCACAAATCTTGTGGAGTAGAGAAAGTCTTCAGATACTCAATGTCCTCTGTGCAAAGGAGAGGAGAACAAACTCTGGAACACGTCATGTCACCATTCTAGGGCAAGAATGGTACAAATGGTGTCACACCAGAGTGTGACATGAGCTGGCTGCCAACGTAGACAGGGTGATTGAAGGTAAGCAGCAAAACCAACTCAATGATTACAAGCACATATTTCACACAAAAATGGTAGCAGTAGACACTGGTGTTAAGGATGAAGTGTTATAAAGCAGCAAAACCAACTCAATGATTACAAACACATATTTCACACAAAAATGGTAGCAGTAGACACTGGTGTTAAGGATGAAGTGTTGTAAAGCAGCAAAACCAACTCAATGATTACAAACACATATTTCACACAAAAATGGTAGCAGTAGACACTGGTGTTAAGGATGAAGTGTTGTAGATGATTGTATAAGGCCAGGGCTTGTTTATGAGGGAGGGCAGCCAGTTCTCGTCCATTTTGCCTTTCCTTCCCCAACAGGATGCCAGGTACCCATCTGGATTGTGATCGACTGGAGTGTGCCTGTAATGAGAGTTGTCGTGAAAATCAAGCTCTCCTACCACTACCCTGATCGGACTAGATAAAACGGCAAATCTCAAAGCAACTAACTGTGGCTTGACGATAGTTCTAATGACTATGCTATGGATGTGGACGTACCAGAAAGGCTGCACTACTTGATGTCAGTAAGATGTCTCATAGGCGAACAGATCTAGAACTGCATTTGGCATCATCAGACAACATTATTATGATCAAGTTAACAGTGCAATTCGAATGTAAATGAGATAGAATTATTTCAAAATGGCCAAATACTAGACCTTGTTTGCAGAGTTGAGATAAGGAAAGATTGCAGCCAGGGTCCAAATCTGTGGAAGTAGACTCAAGGGATTTATTGAATGAATAGGTGTACACACTACTGAAGCAGTTAAGATTGAAAGAACAGTCGAGGTCCAAATCTGGAGAAGTAGACTCAAACAAGAGGTTTTGTGTACGAATCTATGTACTACCTACTGAAACAGGCTTGCAAAGGTGGATGGGGTCTTCCTGACTGTAGTCCAATGCGAGACCTTAAAATTGTCTGATCAGTATGTTTCACCTAACGCTAACTAACATAGTCTGATCAGTATATTTCACCTAACCCTAACTAACATAGCCCTGAAAGGGCTTAAGTAGCAGAATGTAGTGCAGAGAATAGAATCTGTTGTGTCGTAGTTTACAGCTTGACTGATATTTGCACCTTTTGGTCCAACACATCCAACTTCAGCAAGCAGTTTTTGTGTACCGGGTTAGCATTCCCTCTTCTATCCCCTCTCCTTAGCCAGTCTGCCCTACTGCAGCCTGTTATCCAGGATCACCGTGTGGAGATGTAGAAGGGTCTTGGCAGCTCTGGTTCGCTGGCCCTGACGCTAGCAGTCAGCTATGGGTAGCTGACCACTGCAGCTCATGCGCTGCTCAGCATCTTGATCCCTAACATAGTCTGATCAGTATGTTTTGTCTGACTAGACGTCAGTCTCCTCTTCCCCTAGAGCCTAGTCCGCCTTGTCTCTCCCATCCCTTCCCCAATATTAATAATACATTGCTTCCTATACCATATCCACTTTTGAAAACAAGTCTTGTAAGTATTATTAGGGACTATACAATTATCCATCTACAAATTGCCATTAATTTCTTCAATGGTCTGAAATTATCGTCCTTTCAAGCTGGATTTCAGTTTGAGAAATAGGAAAAAGTCAGCCCAGGTCAGGTGAGAAGCGTAGCTTTGTATGCACACTTGTCTTTGTTTTTCAAACAAGTAGTGATGACTGGTGCATTGTCATTTTAATCTGACGAACTAAGATTTGTTACTCCTACTTTTTTCCTCCAGACGTTCTCCCTGAGATGTTTCAGAGATTCCAGATAGTACCAGCGATTAACTACTTGTACTTACTGTACGAATTTATGGTGTTCAACACCCTCAATGTAAAACAAACCAGATACTGATTCGCTGCTTAGACATCACAGAAAACGCAATTAGCCCGCATCACTAACCAGATGTTGCTTTGACATTGCATTGGCCAAATTTAAGATGTTCTTGAACTTTTTGAACAGACCTCGTATGTGTGACTGCAGTAAAACTTATTAATAATGACTGGAAAACAAAGTTAAAAAGTTCTTGAGGTAAGGTGTTCGAATCACAGTGGTGACCGAGATTTTTTTTCACTTGGATCTTCTGGTAAAAATTCCCCCGATCTCTTGGTAGTGAGATCGGATTCCCGTGTTCAATGTCGAGCACGTTAACAATTTCTTGGCGGTTGGAGATAGAAATGAGTAGGCTTAATGGCCGCTACCCGGTAAAAATTGAAAATCTACCCAATTTATTTGTACCTTTCATAGTGTGGTTTCTTAAGAGCAGCTATAGATGGCGCCTAACTGGCTGCGGGTCTACTTAGCTCTAGTGTTTTGAGTCTATTAAGATGGGCTCGCACATCTGTAAAAACCACCCTCCAAGAAACTGGTTGTATGTAGACTCTGTAGAGTCTTCTAAACCAGTATAAATACGTAAGCCTAAGTTAAAGAAGAGCCAAGAGCAAAACCAATTAAAGACTTTAGAGAAACAGCAAAATAAGCCTCATGCTGGCTGTAGAGGAACCGCAATGGAATGTAAGGTAGTAGGTTTATACCGAAATACACCACCGCTCTAAGTTTTATCTGAGTTGTTAGCAGTTGCGTAGTACTTATATTAAAAGTTACATCATGTATCAACACCACGACACGATTTCACACAGTAAACACTTTCCAGCAAAAATTATATGATTTAATAACATGAATATCATCAAAACAATTAGTAGCCAAAAAGAAAAAAATACTTCTAAACTAATAAATTATTATATATATATATTATATATATATATATATATTGAACTGCATAGGAGGTTTGTAAGCACTAGTATTTTATGGTTCCCCCAAACTATATAACCCCGATTCTTGCCGCAGCTCTCCTTATCTGTACACAAAACATACAATCACGAACTCGTATACACGATGGGATTATGTACTAAGTCGTTATGTACATTCACACACAATCAGATGACCTTCAGTCAGATGATCTGTACATCCACATTCAATCGGTTCACGTATGCTCAGGTGATCTGTACTTTCGTATGCAATCAGATCACGTCACTTATAGTCAGATCATATACACACTTGTGGTCACATACTCAGTCGATCTGTGCATACACCTATAATCAGAACACACATTGTTCCCAAAGTGTCTTGCACATAGCACACACATTCAGATCTCTCCTTATGCGATCTGTACATTCACAATTGCAATCAGATCATTTACCATCAGGCAATCTGTGCATTTACAAATACTTAGATCACTTCACGTATTTACATGAATCTGTACATTCATATGTAATTAGATTACGCATCGTTCACTAGGTGTTCCGCACGTACGACACATATTCAGATATTTTACTGTTCACATGGTGTCCAACATAAACACCTATAGAGCGACTGGCCAAAAGCCGGAGGTGTATTCTGGTTCAGTCACTCTGTACTCTCACTCTCCATACCAGCCTCTCAGACTACTAACAGCCTATCAGTCTCTCTCCTAACCAGCCTGCTGAGTTCATCTTTGCAGAGTATTTTATAGTCTCAAGCAACATCATGGCTGTCCAATGGTATCTCGTTGGTTTTCTGACTTAGCCCTCACTATAATTTGGATCTACCTCCAACTAGTTGTTATTTGATAATTATCCCCGAATCTCTGTCACTCTAAATGTCGTGGTGTCCTCTGACTTTCAACAACCCCCACTCCGCTAATTCGGATACGCCAGAGTGATCAGCTTCGAACCTCCACCTCAGCTTTGAACACCCGTATACCAGACAGTTTTCAACATAAAATCCTCGTTTTCTTTGTCGGCCTAGTGTAGAGACGGTGGTTGACCTTGGCACGAATTCAGGCAACCTTTGTTCCCATAGTCGCCAGCTCAATCTCCCCTGCCCTAAATACCCATACTCCAGCTGGGACTGTTACATTGGCGTAGTGGATGAGACACTGAAGCGGCAACCAGACCATTTTGTGTTCAGTTCCCAACAAGAACCCACACTTTTGATTAAATTGCGTGGATTTTATTTCAAAGCAAGTTACCTTACATAATGTCTTTTGGGGGCCTGGGATGCAGCACATTGAATGAGCTGACAACAGCCATCGACTTAAGCTAGCTGCTTGCATGCGCATGAGGGTCAGCGAACTAGAGGGACCAACATCATATTCCACCTCCAAGTGGTGGTCCTGGAAACAAGTTGCTGTAGTGCAGTCTGTCTAAGAAAATATGGGTCACAAAAGGAAGGCAAGCCAGGCACCCAAATAAACCAGCCTAAACCAGATATGTCGAGCCCCAATGCTCAAACATCGCAGCCTCGCTGTAAACTACTACACAACATTCTTCTCAGGAAGAAGAAGGAATGTCTTTTTAACTTACGTTAAACCGTTTATTGTAAATGTAGAATGTGAATGCAATTACTCGAATCAGATTCGCATAGAATTCTCATTCACCTTGTGTTGCACAATTCACCAACTCAAAACATACGTACATATATTGCTACATAAAACATTCAGTATTTAACAAAAGTATATTGTGAAATCAAATTGACGTCTTCAATAACGTTTTCAAATACACAATTTAAAAAATTGGGAAGATTTTTAATCATACAATTATTAAAGGAAAAAAGACATTACCATAAGCCAGATTCGATTCTTGAACCGAAGTATTTATACATTTTCTACTACAGTCCTCGTCTCATTCCAACCAAGCTATCGCGGAGCATTTACGTGTTTCTGAATGTTTAAGCTGTACAATGATACGGTGTATGATGGGTATTGATATATGTGACAGTGTGGACAACGTACAATCAAACAATTGTGAACGACATACAAAGGGCGATAATTATAAACGAAAAATGTATGCAGCACGGGTTTATGAGGAGGCTATGTCCTTTTTTCAAGGGTTAGTCAAGATTAAGTCTCGTTTAGGATAACAAGAAAATACATTCCTGTTTTGTTGTGTTCCAAAAGATTCGTTGTATCTCAAGTAGTCACTAGGTAGAAAAGTGATAAAGGTAAAAATGAGATAGAAGAACGAGGAGAAAATAGAGAAAGACAGCTCGAAACAGAGTTAAGTTACAAGAAAAAATGGAAATAATTCATAAAGAAAAGCTATCAAGAAGATTTCCTTCAGCACATCAGGAAAGACTATAAATAATTGTCAATAAGAACACTACCAACAACATCTTCACTAACAGCATAAGCTATTACATTAAAACGAATACTATCTACACTTTCGGCAATAACACAATCAACAAGGACGAAGACACTCTTACACAAGACCAACCTCTCTCTTCTTTCCACAATCTTGTTTCATTTTACATTTTAATCTGTCCAACAGCCACACTCTTGTTTCATTTTACATTTTAATCTGTCCAACAGCCACACTCTTGTTTCATTTTACATTTTAATCTGTCCAACAGCCACACTCTTGTTTCATTCTACATTTTAATCTGTCCAACAGCCACACTCTTGTTTCATTTTACATTTTAATCTGTCCAACAGCCACACTCTTGTTTCATTTTACATTTTAATCTGTCCAACAGCCACACTCTTGTTTCATTTTACATTTTAATCTGTCCAACAGCCACACTCTTGTTTCATTTTACATTTTAATCTGTCCAACAGCCACACTCTTGTTTCATTTTACATTTTAATCTGTCCAACAGCCACACTCTTGTTTCATTTTACATTTTAATCTGTCCAACAGCCACACTCTTGTTTCATTTTACATTTTAATCTGTCCAACAGCCACACTCTTGTTTCATTTTACATTTTAATCTGTCCAACAGCCACACTCTTGTTTCATTTTACATTTTAATCTGTTCAACAGTCACATTCTTGTTTCATTTTACATGTTAATCTGTCCAACAGCCACACTCTTGTTTCATTTTACAGTTTAATCTGTCCAACAGCCACACTCTTGTTTCATTTTACATTTTAATCTGTCCAACAGCCACACTCTTGTTTCATTTTACATTTTAATCTGTCCAACAGCCACACTCTTGTTTCATTTTACATTTTAATGTCCAACAGTCACACTCTTGCACAAATTTCACACTCACCTTCAGGGTGAGGCCCTTCCATTGCACTTTGGTTGGGCTGGCTTCTGAGAGCGCAGAAACCTAGCATAGGTACATACAGGCGCACACACATACATCCACATACTGGTTTATGCTTCTTAATATCGCCCAATTGACTACGGTCTGGGGTGCAATAGGCGCGCCTCCGCCAGTAGAAACTAGTGAGACAAACAATTAAAATTTAAAAAATAATTAATATCTTTTATCGACAGAAAATTAGATACGCATAGCCAGTAGAAAAATGTCAAAACCAGACGCTGACAATAATAGCTGGAACATCAACGGAAGCTCAAGTCGTATCATTAAGAGTAATGCCACTGGGTCTCTAAAAGAAAGATTTCAGATTAAAATACTAGAGTAAAATAGCCAAAGATAAAACACATCCAGCTTTAAAATCCTTCAACGAAATGGAAGGAAATAGACAGAACAAAACAGGGTGGAAAACAATAACAGGGCTGAAAGAATACAAAGTTTCAACAGATACACTAAATCCGCCAACCAAACTAGATATTCCATTATGGGAGCTCATTACACCAAAAATAGATACATTCCTAGCAAATCTAAAAAAGGAAAGGAAAGTAAACTCAAATAAAGAAACAAGACAAGCGCATACATAAAAGCAAACACATAAAATCCCCCACACATCTACACGGATAGTTCAAAAGTGGAGGATAGTTCACTAGCGGTAGGCCTTAAAATTTCATAATGAGAAATAACTAAATCTGATAAAAATCATTGTAAATGCACAATATTCACGGCAGAATTATTCACAAAGGCTATGGAATTACTAACAGACAATGAAGATACACTATCCAAAGTTACGATACTAGTAGACTCACTATCCGCAATACATTCAGTACAAAAATGAGAAAAAATCATAAAACATACAGAAAGTGAAATATTTAAAATAAATACAAAACTACATGAACAAAGATGTCATGCTAAAATTATGTGGATACCTTCTCATGTAGAAATAGAAAGGAATGAATAAGCAGACAGCGCAGCAAAATATGGTAGAAAGAGTCAAAAACTCCAAATTAAATAGTAGGACAACCAGCTATTAAATAGTATGAATAAAAACAACATAACCGGGGAATGGAGAGAAGCCTTAAGGAAAAGTAAGAAATGTAAACACGCATATAACCTAATAAATAAACCAACAAATAAACGTCAACCAATAGAAGAACTGAAAATCCCGGTAAACAAAAAACTGCTACAGCTGAGACTAGGGACCGCGAGCTTTAACATTTCAGAACCCATGTGAACAGAGGGCAGACAAAAAAATAGCATAAAACACTTAGAGAGCTGTAAACATGGAACAAAAAGTATAAATTAGATCATTTACTTAAAGCGATGGAATGTAGAAGCAACATAATGGTACAAAATACACCCAGAGAAATGATAAATTTGTTAAAAACAAATACACAAATGTAATCGTAATGAATTTTGACCCTCGATGGGGGAACAAAATGGCAGACACGTACGACCTTCCATAGAGCCATATAACTGTTAAAAATAAGTAGGCAACTCGATGGAATCATCCTCACCAGTGGCAACAATTAGACACAAGAGACACACAACTAGATGGCAATCAGCCTAACCATTGCCACCACTACTAACAGTAAGAGTTCACAGATCCGGAGATAGGCCTTGATTACGGGATCAAAATGTCAGGTCATATTTTACTCATCCTCATTATTGACATCCCTATTAGTTTTTAGACTTATAGAACTGGACATTGACCACTGGTAGGCGATCCAAATACTAGGTACATACCAATATTGAATGACAAGACATACAGAACTGGATATTGACCGCTGGTAGGCGATCCAAATACTAGGTACATACCAATATTGAATGACAAGGGTTACAGAACTGGACATTGACCACTGGTAGGCGATCCAAATACTAGGTACATACCAATATTGAATGACAAGACATACAGAACTGGATATTGACCGCTGGTAGGCGATCCAAATACTAGGTACATACCAATATTGAATGACAAGACTTACAGAACTGCACATTGACACATAACTTCGTATGTCCTACTGCCATTGCCACGCGGTGTCGCAGAGAGGCGGGATGCGTAGATGTTTTTGTTATCGCCAAGTGGGAGGCTTGTGCTGTCGTTGGGTGTAACGTCTTGAGAGTGTCAGAGACACCCTCGATCCGTCGAGGTCTTCCCCTGGCTCCTGGACCGGAAACCTTCATATGATATGATCTTGATGCAGTCTGGTTATAATGCATTCTGACTAAATGACCAAATCACTTGATTTGTTTCACTTCAAAGTAGTTACTTATTGGGTTTGTCCAATCTGCCATAGTGTGCTGTTGCGTGGCGGTGGATCATTATACCAGATACATACAACTCCATTAAAAATTATCTTTGAGTCCTCTTTCAAACCTCGCTATTAGCCACTAGAATTCCAAAACTGGACATTTATTCTTGGTGATGGATGATTATACAAATACATACAACTCCTCAATGTTGAACATTTGTTGTCCCCTATGATGGAGCCATCCTCGCCGGTCACACCCATATTAACCGCACAGGACCATAGAACTAGTCTGTGGCCGTTGTCGGGAGACTATCGTGCAAGGAACATACGATTGACTCCCCATAATTGTAGGGCATACAAGTCTCAAAATATATATACCCGTAATTAGAGGGGATTACATGACTCCTAAATTCTATCTTTGGGAAACAATATAACCACAATACCAACTCAGTTTAACTTCTTCTCTCATTTTATTACATTTATTATGTTGTTTATATGTTGACCGATGTGTTTATGAAAGTTGTATTTGCATGGTGATTTGAAAAGAAAAAGTTATAATAATAACAACTATTTTTTTAAACAATTGTTTATATATATATATATATATATATATATATATATATATATATATATATATTCACACAAAAATCCACACACAAAAAAAAGAAAGGTCCCTATCTATCAACATAGTATTGCTCCTAAATTAAATATACCTACCGTCATCTTCCTTCATACTAAAACCAAGACAAACATTAACATCTACACTAGCTAGCACTTTCAGCACCTTACTAAAACCAAGATAAACATTACCAACTATACTAGCACTTTCAGCACCTTACTAAAACCAAGATAAACATTACCATCTACACTAGCACTTATAACACAATAATCATTAATAACAATGTATGCAACAACAATATCAATACTAATATCAAACAGATTATAACCAATACAAAAACCAGCCCAGAACCGTTGTGTCCGTCCAGTTGTGTCCTTCCAGTTGTGTCAAATCAATTGTCCGTCCATTTGTGCCAGGGAGCAGCGTTGTCCTTCTTAAACCAATACCTGGTTCATTCACTGCATCATTCACTGCATCATTCACTGTAAACATGTGTCGTTTAAGAAATTCTAAAAAGTAATGAAATGTCTAATATACAACCTGCCTTGCCATCTTCCTTTCACAAGCTGACATCTATGAGACTGAGAAGGGTTGTGTTTGTGCCTAGCTATCTTGTGTAATACAAAGTAATACAGAAACTTCAAGTAAATATGTATGTCGTCTTGTAGGCTTCCTTCAAGGAAGCCAGCTGCATGTTAAAAAAAAAGTGAAAATCTCGTCACGCCATGCGGCGCAAAGGATGTATGGTGTTAGGCCCATATTATTTTGTAACCAGCTGCATGGATGACCAAGCTCTAGTTATGTGTTACAGAATAAAGTGTATGAGCATGCTCTAATGTGGACTTGGATTAGTCTTCCAATTTTGGCTTCTCTTATTTCTCAGAATAACATCCAAAATCACAAGTTCCTTATTTAATGCATCTATTTTAAAGACATTTCTAAACAGAAAGGTCGAACAATCCACAACGACATGCTTATTTGTACAGACCCAATTTGTTCTGTCATTTCTCTCTTTCATACTTACGAGAACCATCTTTTATATATTTTATTTTCATTTGTACGAAACATTTATGTTACTCGAATGGTCAAAATACAGTTTGTTTTGCAGTTATTTTTTTCTTTCTAATCCACAGTACTTAAACACATATTCATCTTGTATAATATGTTTCTTCTGAGGACATAAACCGGGAATTAAATTAATATTGTTATTCTAATGTTGTTCAAAATAAAATTGATTCCACAAATTGTCTTAATTATGAAAATGAATATAAATTTACTCTACAAATTTGTCTTACCTAAGATGGCTCAGATTCCACAAACATGTATTTATGATAATGACTAAGTAGATTCCACACACTTATCTTAATAATGATGACTATATTCATTCCACAAATGTCTTAATTATAATAATGGTTCTAAACGCATTACACAAACTTGTCTTAGTTATTATAACTAAATTGATTCCACAAATCTGTTAATTATGATAAAAACCTTAACTTGACTCTACAAACGTGTTCAAATTATTATGGTAATAACTCTAACGTATCTCGACAGACTTTTTCTAATTATCATGATAATGACTAAATGTATTCGAAAACTCTTTCGAAAATTTGATGATGTACAGCATGACTACACAAACTTGTTCATACTATGTTGATTAAAGAGTGCAGATGATATAATCTCGCTCCATCGATGACGGTAACAACTTAGTCTGCCTGGAGTTTGTCATCATGTATTCTCTGATGCCCAATCACTAAGAGTTCTGACAGTTTGTTTTTGTTTTTTTTGAGGTTTTTTTTGTTGTTTTTTTTTGCGTTCGCCTTATTTCTCTAATCTACAAGTCGGTGTGCGTTGCACTGGGGTTTTTATTTTTCGCCTGTAGGCCCAGTGCATCCGACTTCAGCATTCATTTTATGTAAGGATCTGCTTCCTCCTGCATTTTTTAAGGGTTTGCTTCCCCGGGGTAACGGCCGGTGCTGTGATGGGGATCGAACCCAGCACCTTCGGGCTGTGAGCCGTGCCACTTAACCACTAGGCCACACCGTCCCCTGACAGAGTTTAACTGAATCTCAGTCTTTTCGAACAAAGGCGACATTGTTCCTAACGTACCTTTTCATTGTCTGAAATCAGGTCAAGGAAAATTTGACTAGGTAACGGACATATATTAATGTCTTTTATTTTCGTCTCTTACTATGCAGAGTTTATTACGGTGGTTCTAAAATCATGGACACGTGAAACTCATATATCAAACTTGGGAATTATTCCAAGACTTCTAGCAAAAATTGTGGGTAGGGACATATTTTTGTAGTCGAATAGAAGGATGGTGGGGGGACATTAGCAAAACCAGACGTAGCGGTGCTCAAGTTGTAATAAGACGGTCACATGTTTTTGTTGTTGTAAATGCTCACTGAGTAGGTTGTGCACCCTGAAATGGACGTTTAGAACCGATTTGCAGCAGCTTTTCTGACACCCCGAACATGTTGATGAAGGTGGGCCGGGGTCCTCAATCACTTGGGCTATACTTGGCTTCAATTGCATAATGCTCACTACTACGGAATCAGGTCAATCCCTCCCCTTGCTAATCAGACTGTCAAGAAGGACCACCCGTTTCCAGAAAGAACTATGTGGAAGTCGAAATGGGAATCTTGGTCAGTATATGTTGCCTGACTCTGACTAACATGTCTGATCAGTATGTTGTGTATGATCAGACGTTAGTCTTCCTGTCCGTCACATATTGTAGAACGTCTTAGCTGGAGGATAGTAAAGGAGAATCCAACAATTGAACTTTGAACTTTGGCCAGAGCGTACTAATTATCCACCTAGCAGGAAAATTGAAGGTTCACATGATTAGCTCTCATCAGCAGTCATAAAAGGAGGCGAAGATTAAGACATATTAAAAAGAGAAGTCTCAGAGATAGAATGATATATTTTGCAGAAAGGCAGACCCAAAGTGCTTGTAGAGATTATTGTGTTACCTTTATGAGTGGTCATTATGCAGATCCTTAAAGAACTATAATCAAGCTAATACTTGCACCCAATTGTCTCTAGCTGACACTGATTGACTGACTCTAGTTAGTATCTATCAAACGTCAGCGTGTCTCGAGGTAGTCGAAAACCAATTTTAGCTTATGTCAGAAAATGGTGTGTAAAACCATTATGTCGGAAAAGAGTGTGTAAAACGTTTATGTCAGAGAAAGGTGCAAGCAAAACACCTAGGGATGTTATCCTTAAGACACTGTCTGGAGAGAAGGCCTGAAGCTGAAAATCCTCCAAGCAGGAGTTACCAACAATATGTTCTCATAGATTTAAACTAACCTATTCCAAAGATCTGCCAGGGTTAAATTGGACAACTATACCAGCAAGTCAGTCAGGCTCAGAGAGGGAGTGCGACAGGGAAGTGTAATAGCGCCTACTCTCTTCTTGATATTTATAAACAACATCACTAAATACTGCCATCAGCATGTATCAAACAGCTTACATGCAGATGATTTTGCTATATGGACAGCCACAGAACATGCAACAATAGCCTCATACTTGCTCCAACACTTTGCTGTATGGACAGCCAGAGAACATGCAACAATAGCCTCATACTTGCTCCAACACTTTGCTGTATGGACAGCCAGAGAACATGCAACAATAGCCTCATACTTGCTCCAACACTTTGCTGTATGGACAGCCAGAGAACATGCAACAATAGCCTCATACTTGCTCCAACACTTTGCTGTATGGACAGCCAGAGAACATGCAACAATAGCCTCATACTTGCTCCAACACTTTGCTGTATGGACAGCCAGAGAACATGCAACAATAGCCTCATACTTGCTCCAACACTTTGCTGTATGGACAGCCAGAGAACATGCAACAATAGCCTCATACTTGCTCCAACACTTTGCTGTATGGACAGCCAGAGAACATGCAACAATAGCCTCATACTTGCTCCAACACTTTGCTGTATGGACAGCCAGAGAACATGCAACAATAGCCTCATACTTGCTCCAACACTTTGCTGTATGGACAGCCAGAGAACATGCAACAATAGCCTCATACTTGCTCCAACACTTTGCTGTATGGACAGCCAGAGAACATGCAACAATAGCCTCATACTTGCTCCAAAAGACAGTAGAGAAGATTGAGAACTGGACAAAAGAATGGGGACTGAAAATAAACCACACCAAAAACTACACCACTCTCTTTTCATTCTCCCCCAAAAAGGAAACAATTACAATAGAGATAGGATACCAACAAATACCCCAGTTGGACACACCCACATTCCGCGGAGTCACATTTGACTCGAGACCTACCTATAAGTCAAACATAGAGAAAATCTAGACAAGCCCATAGAAATACTCTCAGTGATTAAAAAAAAACACTTGCCGGTACATCGTTTGGGACCAACAAAAAATCTTCAAGCAAGTCTATACTGGTGCAATCAGACCAATCATAGAACATGCCTCTAGCACTTGGTCAACAGCGACCAAATCAAACACAGGAAATCTAGACCGAGTTGACAATATGGGTCTCAGAAATACCCTTGGGGCATTGAAAAGCACTCAAATTACAGAGCTGGCAAAACAGCAAATATTGAGCCCCTTGAATTAAGGAGAAAATATAAATCGCTTACTCTGAAAAACTAAAGAGGTTACCTGATCATCCTCTGCACCAGAAGTTCCAAGAGAGAACAAAAAACATACTACTAAGGAAAAGCCCCCAACCATTTGGCCAGCGAAATCCACAGAAAACATGCATACTTGAAGTTAAAACCCAAAAGTGCGAAGCACTCATTCTAGAACCCTGGACATGGACCCAGGACCGATCCAAAATAATCTTAGAGGTTCAAGGGTTAACGAAGAAAAGTGAGCAAGCGGCAACAGAGCAAACAATCCACGTTCTACAGAAGCTCAAGAGACAGTACCCTAGCAACTCTTGGACACACGGGTACACAGATGGATCTGAACAAATAATACAAGTCAGAAGTGACAGCATAAACAAACTTGGCAGAGATGGGCAGACAAAGATCTTCAGACTTAGAACGAGACACTGTAAGACTCAAAGTCAACCTCCACAGAATGGGTCTCAGAGACACTGCCACGTGCAATTGGGGAGCACCCAAGCAAACACCAGAACATTTTCCGCAAGAATGCCCTACGTATGCAGACCAAATAGAGGCAGTCTGGCCTGGGGAAGCGACCATGCTCGAAAAGCTGTAGGGGATCGGCGAAGACCTGACACGCAGTCTCCTTCGTGAACATCACCGGACTAAAAACATAGCATCAGTTGATCAATGATGATGATGAAGAAGAAGAAGAAGAAGAAGAAGAAGAAGAAGAAGAAGAAGAAGAAGAGGGGGAAGAAGAAGAAGAAGAAGAGGAAGAAGAAGAAGAAGAACACGAACAAGAACAAGAAGAAGTGGAAGAAGAAGAAAATGAAGAAGAAGAATACAAGGAAAAAGAAGTTAAAAGGAGGATAAAGAAACAGAAGAAGAAGAAGCAAAAGAGGAAGAAAAAAAGAAAAAGAAAAAAAAGAAGAATAAAAGGACAAAGAAGAAGAAGAAGACAAAGTCTAACTAAAAGTAACACATTTTCAAATAATCAGTTTATTCATTTTGTTGAATCTGTTTGAAGAATGTACAAGTACAACTTGTCCCTCACTATGACATAAAGCACTCCACTGCATCTTGGCTATTGGTTGTTTGGTGTACGCGTCCTTCTGAAGGGGGGCTATTGGTTGTTTGGTGTACGCGTCCTTCTGAAGGGGGGCTATTGGTTGTTTGGTGTACGCGTCCTTCTGAAGGGGTTGCGTCGACGGTTCATTCCATGTGTTCCTCCCCGTGTGGAGCTGCTGCCTCCAGCTTGAGCCTGGGTGGCTCCCGGTGCCATGGCATTAGCACTTTGACATTCAGAGCTGAATGCCAAGAAAATGCCAGCTTGACATCCCCACGTCCGACTGCCGAGTAGCACGCATCGTCCACCCACTCGTCTGGTCTGAGGGCAAAGAAAAGAGAGCAAATTGTATAGATGTCAAGGTTGCGTTACAGCGGGCACTACAGTCGAGGATAAAACGTTTGAGACTTCCTTGTACTATTCCTCAGTTTTTCGTGTGAGATGGGACAGTCAGTGACAATTCCCTCCCTCGCTGTCTTTCCCTACTTAACAGTAAGCCAGGTACCCATTTACAGCTAGCACGACTGGAGTGTATCGATAGCAAAGATCGAACCAGGTACATTTGTCTTGAGAAGCGAGCATTCTAAGGCGCTCAAATCTTATAACAGACCGAAGATGCAACACAGTGAATGAGCTGACAGCAGTACAGTGAATGAGCTGACGGCAGGACAGTGAATGAGCTGACAGTATCACAGCGAATGAGCTGACAGTATCACAGCGAATGAGCTGACAGTATCACAGCGAATGAGCTGACAGTATCACGTTGTATGAGCTGACAGAAGCACAGTGAATGAGCTGACAGTATCACAGTGAATGAGCTGACGGCAGGACAGTGAATGAGCTGACAGTATCACAATGAATGAGCTGACGGCAGGACAGTGAATGAGCTGACAGTATCACAGTGAATGAGCTGACAGTATCACAGTGAATGAGCTGACAGTATCACACTGAATGAGCTGACAGAAGCACAGTGAATGAGCTGACAGAAGCACAGTGAATGAGCTGACAGAAGCACAGTGGAGGATCTGACATCTGCACAATGGATAAGCGATAGCAGACAGCGAGTCATAACTGACTTGCTTGCAACAGGGTTCCGCGAACCAGACCTGACAAAACCATATCTCACCTCCAATCGGTGACCCTGGAAACAGGCTGCATATGTGCAGGCTAAGAGAATATGGATCGCAGTGGAAAGGCAAACCCGGTACCCAAAAGAAGCCAGCTGACATCGGATGTGTCGGACCGTAATGCGCAGATATCGTGGCCTCACTGTAAATTAGAACGTCCCAACGTCCTTTTCAGGACAAACACCTAAGAAGAAGAAGAAGAAGAAGAAGAAGAAGAAGAAGAAGAAGAAGAAGAAGAAGAAGAAGAAGAAGAAGAAGAAGAAACAGTTGTAGAAATTATGCTTCTTCTTCGCTTGCAATCAGACATCCCCATTGATTTTTCTAACAAAGTGGTGTCTGTCTATTGCCTTTATGATGCAAGCAGTATTCTCCGCATAAAGGCCCACAATGGCCGTTTATTTTAATATATTTGTTTGAGGTTGCTTCCCTTTCGCTTGTCTGCCCTACGCGCATCTGCAAGTCGGTAGCTGTTTCGTGTCAGAGTTGTCTCTCCTGGGAAAGTTTTACTAAACTAAGTCTTCTCCACCCGACCAATAAAGAATATAAACTCCAGTTAAGGAGTGATTAGAGCACGACTCTCTTAGACAAAGACTCGGCTCAAACTCCGTTTGCAAAATGGACCAGTCGACACGTCTGCAAATGGATACGGGATTCCTTTAAGAAAAACAAGAGAATTAGTCCCACAACTAAAGGATAGGCTTAGCGGATTCATCCATACACTCGCCTCGCAGAGTCTGGTACCAGCGTAGGCTCTCCCTGGAGACCAGGCTTCGTTTACACTTCTGCATCGTCCATATTCTTCTGTACGGCTCCGAGACTGGAACAATAACTACAGCGAGACTGGCAACGTCGGTGGGGGTGAGGGTGGGGGTGGGGGGGGGCTACCTCCTGCGCAACCAAAGGCGCATCTTCGAGATCGTCTGGCACGACGTGATTTCCAACAGTGAAGTAGTTCAAAGTACTCAACTTGCAGGCATTGCCTCGACGATTAATCGCCGCCACCTCTTCCTCTTCGGTCACATTGTTCGCCTTTCCCAGGAAGTCCCAGGCTAGGAGATGCTCCGACAGGATGTGGGGGTGAGGGACGGGAAGAGGCCGTGCTCATCCTGGAGACTTCGGGACTGCCCTCACAACACCTGGCTAAAACAGATCGCCACCTCCCCAACGGAACTGCAGTCCACCTGGAACACGTGGTCAATGACATGATCATTAGGCGCGACGGATTTTGGTCGCATAAGCGTATTATTGAACTGACCAACATTTGAGATCTGACCAAAATAGCTGATACATCTCTAACACGTCATCCCCGATGACTATGCGCTAAGAAACATTTTTGAAAAGCTTAAATATAGAACACAAATTGAGAGCATTTCCTCAACGCTGAATTAAAGTCGGCTCTCTTTGCTCGGACATTTGGCGCTCCTCCCTTTCCTCGGCCATGTTGCCCGGCTCTATCAAGACGTTCCAGCTCAACAGCTTCTACACCTGTCTATGGAAATCAGGGGTGGGGGGAAAAACCACACTCCTCATGGAGTCGTCCCCAGGGCAGTCCTCGCAACGCATGGTTGAGACATTACTTCCACCATACCTGAGAAAGTAAGGAAAGGAGAGAGAAGAGGAGAGAAGAGAAGAGGAGAAGAGAAGAGGAGAGGAGTGAAGAGAAGAGAAAAGAGAAAATAAGAGAAGTGAAGAGAAGAGAAGAGAAAAGAAGAGAAGAAATGAACACATGGTATATAAATTGTTTCACTTCTTTCCATGTGAGAGATATAATATATTGGTTAAAGATGTAAAGTATGAAAAAGTTACGGATAAGAGGCGGTTGTGTTGTCGTTGTTGTTACTGAAAGGCGCGAGTACTAAGTTAAATTGGTGGCGAGTTACAGTGGCTCCTCTTACATCCCGTAGCGTACCCGAGAAGGTGGACCGGGTTCGTCTAGTTGTAGTGCAATACAAGGTTCCCTACCATGCACACCCACTTCAGCACGGCATTTTTGTGAACAGGTTTGCGTCTCTTTTTGGATTACTTTTCTCTTAGCTAGACTGCACAGGTGCAGCCCGTTTCTTGGGGAGGGGGGCTTGGCACTTGAAGGCGAAGTAAGGACCTCTGTTGGCTATGATTTTGTTTTAAAGCAGCCAGTTATGAACCGCTGTCTACTCTCAGCTCACTCATTGCTGTCTTCGGTCCATGGGGCCGCTGGCTACTCTCAGCTCACTCATTGATGTCTTCGGTCCATGGGGCCGCTGTCTACTCTCAGCTCACTCATTGATGTCTTCGGTCCATGGGGCCGCTGGCTACTCTCAGCTCACTCATTGATGTCTTCGGTCCATGGGGCCGCTGGCTACTCTCAGCTCACTCATTGATGTCTTCGGTCCATGGGGCCGCTGTCTACTCTCAGCTCACTCATTGATGTCTTCGGTCCATGGGGCCGCTGGCTACTCTCAGCTCACTCATTGATGTCTTCGGTCCATGGGGCCGCTGTCTACTCTCAGCTCACTCATTGATGTCTTCGGTCCATGGGGCCGCTGTCTACTCTCAGCTCACTCATTGCTGTCTTCGGTCCATGGGGCCGCTGTCTACTCTCAGCTCACTCATTGCTGGCTTCGGTCCATGGGGCCGCTGTCTACTCTCAGCTCACTCATTGCTGGCTTCGGTCCATGGGGCCGCTGTCTACTCTCAGCTCACTCATTGCTGGCTTTGGTCCTCGGATCGCTGTCTGCTCTCAGCTCACTAATTGATGGCTTCGGTCCATGGGGCCGCTGTCTACTCTCAGCTCACTCATTGCTGGCTTCGGTCCATGGGGCCGCTGTCTACTCTCAGCTCACTCATTGCTGGCTTCGGTCCATGGGGCCGCTGTCTACTCTCAGCTCACTCATTGCTGTCTTCGGTCCATGGGGCCGCTGTCTACTCTCAGCTCACTCATTGCTGGCTTCGGTCCATGGGGCCGCTGTCTACTCTCAGCTCACTCATTGCTGGCTTCGGTCCATGGGGAAGCTGTCTACTCTCAGCTCACTCATTGCTGTCTTCGGTCCATGGGGCCGCTGGCTGCTCTCAGCTCACTCATTGCTGTCTTCGGTCCATGGGGCCGCTGGCTGCTCTCAGCTCACTCATTGCTGGCTTTGGTCCTCGGATCGCTGTCTGCTCTCAGCTCACTCATTGCTGGCTTCGGTCCTGGGCGGTTTATAGTTATGCCACTGTTTCTTCGTGGATAATTTTGCCATGATCTAAGGGAATACGTTAACAAATTTTAACATTCACCTTTTGTTTTCTTCTGATTCACGGTAAAATGAGTTATGCAAGTTGCTAGTCTTAATGCGAAACTTTCTGGGTCAACAACAAAAAAATCATTAAAACTAAAATTATTTTTTTTAATTGAAAGATACAGTTTTTGTTTTGAAATCAACTTTAGCTAAGCAACATGATAAAGTTTATATTCGACACGTGACTTCAGATACATTGAACTGTAGGCGGTGCTACTACAGTTGACTGCAATGGATAATTTGACTGTAAAGGGTTAACGGGATTATACCAACCTGTTAGTCAAGACTCATTCGGCAGTGGAAATATTCTAGTCTCTGTTACACTTGAGCAATAGAGTGAAATAAAGTAGAACACACAAGAGCAAGTGGCACGTTAACTGGTATTCACAAGCGAATGATACATCCAAAACAGGAATAACTGACTTGTATTTTAAAAACGTTGAAGTAAAAAAAGACACGATTGAGTTAACTAAATTGAGAATAAATGAGAGAATAAAGATGATAAGGCTAGCGTGAAACTGCACAAAACGTGTTAGAAATCTGTTGACAGAACTTGATCTTAATCCGATAACAATAAGTAATTCATGTATCAAATGTGTATTACATTAATAGATTTAATATTAAGTAATGCCTGCAAGAAGTGTATATTATTATTATAATTATTTAATATTAGGCCATTCTTGGTATCAAATTCTATTATAATAAACATTTAACATTACCTAATTCTTGCAAATTCGTTCGAGTGTTACAGAGGTCTGAATGTGAGCAAATAATATGATCACTTTAGTCTGTCCGGTATGTCGTAAGGGGTGACTAACGGAGTGTGGGAGTGGTGGGGGTGGGTGGTCCGGTGAAGTTGCACAAATATAACCTTTGAAGGGTAGAAGACGTTCAAACTTAAGGTTGATAAACATCCTGCTATTTGTGCGGTCCAAAAGTCTTCTAGGCGTCTAGGAGCCTCCCGAGTGTGAATTATAGCTTAGGAAACAGTACGTCATTGATGTTACACGAATAAACGAATGCTCTAGAAACAGTTCGTCATTGATGTTACACAAATAAACGAACGCTCTAGAAACAGTACGTCATTGATGTTACACGAATAAACGAATGCTCTAGAAACAGTACGTCATTGATGTTACACGAATAAACGAATGCTCTAGAAACAGTACCCTGATTATGATATACGAATAACAAAGGCGATATCTCATTTTCCTGGTTTTTGGAAGAAGGAGAAAAATGAAACTAATTTACTTATTGCCACTTGTCCTTTCCACCAATACGCCCACGAGTAACCGGAGCTAGGATGAGTAGAACATAATAATGCCAATGTAGACTTCCACACAAGTCGCAAGAGGTGAATAAGGCGGGTTGGCCATTGGGCTGGCTACGTCACTCTGTAGAAAGTTTCAGCCACGCGAACAAGAAAAGACAATTTCTACACGCCAGATCAGAATAGAAGAAACTAATCCTCTACACTCCCTCTACTGTTCGAGCGGCGTCGTCGCTAGAAAAAGCGAAATTTCTTTATCACTAGAGAAATAAATACCAAACAAAAGCTAATGATCACTTCAAGGACACAGAAAATTCAAGAAAAGGCATTCCATGAAACATTGAGTCCAGACTCGGTATGTATAAAACGATGACATAGATATAAATGCAAGACAGAAACTTTAATCGGCACAATGCCAGAACCTTACAACAAACAAATGGCTACTGAAAAACATTTTGATTTATGACTGCTATTATATAGATTTCGTCAAAGAAATTCACTGTTCAATATCTGACCTTTGTGAAATACCTAACTCACAAAATCTTACTGTTTGACTTGTAGGAGCGGAAACATAAAATTCACAACAGGATTTGACTTTTTGACTTATGGCCGCTGAAAAATGAAGAATTTACAATAGAAATTCACATTTGGATTCATGATGGTCGAGATATACATAACTCACCACAGGAACTTCCACAAAACAATTGACATCCTCAGGGCTGGGTGTTGATGGCGTGTACCTCAGCAGGCTAGAGTCGACGCTGCTGTCAGGAATCATGTTCTGAAACTGGTCATTGCATAGTGTCCGCGTGGTCTGAATGAAACCAGTAAAAGCATATTTTGTTTATTTGAAGCCAGTGGCTACACATTAAATGCGAAAATGGCTAAAGTGATTGTTTTTGTTGCTGTTGCTCGAAGCTACTCGCGCTTAGCTGAGTTGACTCTTGACAACGTTTCGTTGGTAGCAGGTTCCAGTTTCTTTTCTTACATTCAGAGACGCGCACTTGAGAAGGTGAACAGTGGTCCTCCTGGCTGTAGTGTAATGCACGGCTACTGAGTAAGTTCAACCACAATAGGAATGATAGTGTTGATCCCAAACTTGTTAGCCAGACTAATGTAGCACAGCCTGTTTCCTGCAGCAAGTACGAGGACGTGAAGTGAGGGTCTTCATGAGTATACTTCAACTAAACCTGGCTGCTGTTTGCTCCGTGCTAAAGTGATTAGCTACATACTAACAATCTGAACATTTCTACACTGATAGGTTTCCATTGTAAACCATCTTAAACTTTAGAGAAAATGATGACAGGAGCATGCGATTAGCGTTGAGACTAAGATGGTATATACAAATTGACAGATATGATGAGCTAAAGAGAATACGTCAAGGTAATAACAATGGATACCAATTACGTTTAATGCACATAAAATTAAGTACTGGGAACGATGATAATTTAGAAGTAATAATACAAATTTTGGAATAAGTTAAAATTCCCAAATCATGTACAGTCACGTGCAAATGAGTGGCTATGCTGGTTATTGTAGGCATAAGTATTTTCTTCAATTGTCAGACAGAGCAAAAACAGACCTGCCATTGGTCACACACACACGCAATAACGTTAGGGATTTCAAATGAAACAAGAAAACGTAGATTTTTTTAAAATGGAAAGAATTTTTAAAATCTAACAAAGATATGCTGGTGTGTATAGAAATTGACATGAAAGCTGCATATTGCGGACTTCTGAGCATTCTTCCAAAATATAACAGAACAAGAGACAAAGAATCTAAAAGTATATGAAAAAGAATCCAGAAAAGAATCTTCTGACAATTTTTAGTAAAGGTTATGAAGATGGGAGAAAGAATTAGCTCTTTATTGGATAGTATATCGTCCTTTGAAATCTGTGTGAGCACCTCCTAATGAACCATAACTGTGTATGTACGAATACGCTAGCATGTAATGTGTATAAATAGCACACAATTACAGAAAAAAAACGCAATGTTAGGCTATAAAACAAATAGAAAATGTGAATAATAATTTATAGCGACTTAAAGATACAAAAAAGACATATATATATATATATATATATATATATATATATATATATATATATATATATATTCTAGGTGTGTTCAAAAAGTATCCGAATTTAATTTTGTCCGAGGGCACACATGAAGTATGTGTGTTGTCCTTAGGCATGGAGGTACAGGAACCCGTCATGCACATGCGTGAATTTTTTCCCGCCCACATATTGCGTCAGTGGCTGGCAGTCAGCCTTTCAGTGTTGGGGAGTGAGCACCTGTCGGGTTGTCACACCTCACGAAATGACGGAAAGAATTAAGCATCGGTGTAGCATCAAATTTTTTCCAAAAGCCAAGCGAAACCCTAGTGGAAACCATTTAGACGATTCAAAAGGCTGTCGGTGATGATGCCATAAGGATCACAGAAATTAAGAAGTTGTCCAATCGCTGCAAAGATGGCCGCACCTCGATGGAGAGACGATCACGTTCCGGTAGGCCCTCAACAAGCCGAAATGATGAAGTCATTGACCTAGTACGGACTTAGGAATTAGATAACCGTCGTGTCATCCATCACGTTGGTGATGCCGTTCGATGCAAACAACAGGAACTTGGTAGCTCTATCACGACAACACACCCGTCCATTGTTCGAATCTGATTGAGACGATTTTGGTCAAACACAACGTTCCTCTCGGTCGCCAGGCACCCTTTATCTCCCAAAATAGCTCCATGCTATTTTTTTTTGCTGCTCCCCAAGCTGAAAATTCGGCTGAAAGGAACAAAATTTAATATTCGCTCGAAGAAATGCGGCTAACCAGCTGTTCTCCTTTCCCAAAGAGGCAATCATGAAATGCTTTCAACAATGACCGGACCGCTGTAAGACGTGTATGGAAAGAGTCTCAAGGAGAGTATTTTGAAGGCGATTTGGGTTTCAAATCTGCAGGCAAGTAATAGTTTTTTTCCAGCCCAAATGTTTGATACTTTTTGAACATATCTCGTGTGTGTGTGTGTGTGTGTATTTATATATATATATATATTGGAAGCGTTGAAATTAAGTTTCTTAAAAGAAACGAAATAGACGTGACGTATGTTTCTGTTTGACGGAAAAGCTACATTTTATTGTTGGTTCTCTCGTTCACCATTGGTATTAACTTTATTTTCTGCGTCTTTATAATGTTGATGATATCGGAACATTGAAAATTAGAATGCAGATATAAGATACAAATGCAGAAGAAGTTATGGAAATTAATATACATACTTAGATATGCCAATGGATTAAGAGATAAAAAAAAAAAGATTTAGTATGACCTTTTCAATTTAGACGTAGAAATACAACCTATAGGCCGATAAATAAGAAACAGAAATTGAAGTAGCTGAAACGCCGTATTGTTAGAGAGAAGAAGCAACGGATTAAAACAAAGTGTACGGAGATGTGCATAAGTTATCTTGGAACAATATAGGGTTATTCAGAACAGTTGATGGGATCAGATCTAGATGTCGATAACTTTGAAGATTATGACAGGCTTACAACAAAACGACTCTTGTCTATGGCTGAGAATAGAATTTATTCATCAGGAGGATGAAACCTTAATGGGCACCAGCAAGATAACTTTCTAACATGTCTGCAAGGTGACCAAACAACAGAAGCCAAACAAACATTTTCGACGTCCTAAAAATGAGGTTGGGTACGTCGTTTCGTAGTTTTCGAGGTTGAGTTATCTGCGCCTTCGGCCTGATATATCCGATCTCAACACAGCCATTGTCGGATCAGATTTGCTTTCCGTCTTCGATCCATAATCTGTTAGCGAGATTGCAAAGTCCCAATCTATTCTCAGGACCGCCACTTGGAGGTGGATTGGAATCTTGGTCAATTAAAGGTTTTTCTCCCTGATGCCCGCAGCCAGCTATGAGTCATTGGCTGCTGTCCTGCTGCTTCTTTGGCCCGAGAAAAATATTTAAAACTAGGAAACATGACATTATAGATCAGGGAACATTCTTTGCTAAACGATACACGACTGGCTTACTAAGCTAAATGACGAGATCAAATGGTTACACCGGAGATGGGCAGAATGAGTCGCCAAGAACCGCGTTTTCTGAACAGATGCAGTCTATGGCCCATGCACCGAGAGTAGAAATGTGCTGATTACTGAGCTGCATGGGATTGCACACATTGTTAAATACAGTTAAATCACACAAAACGTTTCAACAGACGGCGCTGAAACAATTTTGTTAAAACATTGTGAAGGAACCTGCAACAACCACAGTCACAAATAATAATAGAAACAGTTTAACAAGTAACATGCTAACAATTATAACCAAGAACAATCTAATGATTAGATAAAGAAATGTTAGATTAAATCTAAATTAATTATATCCGGACAAAAACTTACATTAACATTGCCCACGGTTCGTTTCTCTCTCTTGTGGTGAGACATCTCCTTGTTCAGGCTTGTTCCCAATGCGACATCACCTAACAAGATGGACACTATCAGGAAACACACAACCGTGGTCTTTAACACCATATTTAGCATGGCAATCGATGTCAGCCTATCACAGTATTAGCCGTTAGAGAAACTATTTCCTGTGCGTGTATACAAATCTTATCAGAGCAAAGATCAAGATTATCTAACAATTAGGTCCGATATTATTAATAATCTGACAATTGAATTGAAAACTATGTTCTTCTTAATGTCTTTATATCAATAGTCGTTAATTATTACTCGATTTCTGCTGTGCCTTTCGCAAACTGTTCAAATAATGCGTTAACCAAAATGGCAATCATATCCTTCATGCGCTAAATGTTCAACATAATCCGCGTTTGACTGGGCTGTTGTATCGTTACAATTGTTTCTCTTCAATATGCCGAATATATCCCCGAAACTAGGGACGTTAGAATAAGGGATACGGCAAAACAATACGCATTAGATGAATAGGTGGGCGAGACAACTCTGCTCTCACACAAAACATGGCCACTGCCAGTTCTGAGCTGACTGCGGCTGATGTTATCTCTCAGACGTCGTAGACGGAGTTGAGAATTCATCCACCCACGACTAGTCTGTCAAGCTCCATTTTTTTTCTATATTAAACAAACAACACAAAAAGACAGTCCATGACATTCTCGCTTCCCGTTCTATCCGTGTCTTTTCTCACCTTTGAGCGGTGCAGACGTTTAGAAAACCGTCCAGGTGAAAGATGGGATGAGATGAGCCTGTCTGCCTGACAGGGCTGACTTCGTGCAAGGTATACCGATTAGATGTCACGTGATCTTCACCTGACTCGTGTGTGGGCTGACAACAACATTCAGATACCTAGAAATGATAGTGATGTTGTTTTTTGGAAGCATCTTAAATGTTGCTGTTGTCATAGTAACCGTCATAATGGTGTTGTTGCACTAGTAACCATCATACCGTTGTTGGTCTAATAACCATCTTAATGGTGTTGTTGCACTAGTAACCATCATACCGTTGTTGGTCTAATAACCATCTTAATGGTGTTGTTGCACTAGTAACCATCATACCGTTGTTGGTCTAATAACCATCTTAATGGTGTTGTTGCACTAGTAACCATCATACCGTTGTTGGTCTAATAACCATCTTAATGGTGTTGTTATCCTAGAAACTATCATTATTTTTTTTGTCCTAGTAACTATCATGTTTTTATCCTGGAAACTATCGTAATGTTTTTGTCCTAGGAACTATCGTAATGTTTTTGTCCTAGAAACTAACGTAATGTTTTTATCCTGGAAACTATCGTAATGTTTTTGTTCTAGGAACTATCGTAATGTTTTTGTCCTAGAAACTAACGTAATGTTTTTATCCTGGAAACTATCGTAATGTTTTTGTCCTAGGAACTATCGTAATGTTTTTATCCTGGAAACTATCGTAATGTTTTTGTTCTAGGAACTATCGTAATGTTTTTGTCCTAGAAACTAACGTAATGTTTTTATCCTGGAAACTATCGTAATGTTTTTGTGCTCGGAACTACCGTAATTGTTTTGTCCTTTGAACTACAGTAATGTTGCTGTTCTCATAGTAAACAGACAAATGTTGTTGTTGTACTAGTGACCATCGTAATTTTGTTGTGTCCTAGAAACCATCAATATGTTGTTGTTGTCCTAGGGACCACCTTAATGTTGTTGTTGTTGTCCTAGGGACCACCTTAATGGTGTTGTTGTCCTAGGGACCACCTTAATGGTGTTGTTGTTCTAGGGACCACCTTAATGTTGTTGTTGTTGTTCTAGGGACCACCTTAATGGTGTTGTTGTTCTAGGGACCACCTTAATGGTGTTGTTGTCCTAGGGACCACCTTAATGGTGTTGTTGTTCTAGGAACCACTTTGATTGTGTTGTTGTTCTAGGAACCACCTTAATAGTGTTGTTGTCCTGGGGACCACTCTAATGGTGTTGTTGTTCTAGGGACTACCTTAATTGTGTTGTTGTTCTAGAGACCACCTTAGTGTTGTTGTTGTTCTAGGGACCACCTTATTGTTGTTTTTGTTCTAAGGAACATCTTAGTGTTGTTGTTGTCCTAGGGACCACTCTAATAGTGTTGTTGTCATGGGGACCATATTAACATTGTTGTCGTAATAGGGACCACCATAATGCTGTTCTTATCCTAGGAAACATCATACTCTTATTCTCCAAGGGAATATCATAATATTGTTGTTGTTTACTATTTTAGCCTTTGTTTGACGCGACGGTTCGCAACTTTAAATCATAGACAGTAATTTTGGTTATATGAGAGCAGTTAATTTGTTAGCATTGAAAATACAGTTGTAACGATGAGCTATGGCCGTAGTAACAAATTGTTAAGATCCCGTCTACACGCCGTGCATTGTGTAAGCTCCCATATTTTCTAGACACCAGGGGTCAGCATCACACCGGGCACCGTCAATTTCAAGACGTTCTTTATTATCCAATTCTTTTAGGCATAGTTATGTTATGAAAACGTATCCTGCATCAGGGAAGGAAGACTAACGTGAGGTCAGACACAACATACTGATCAGACACAACACACTGATCAGACATGTTAGTCAGGGTCAGGTAAAATGTATTGACCAAAACTTTCACCTCAGCTTACTCGCAGCCCTTTCTGGAAACGGGCTGTTTTCATGACAACCTGGCTAACGAGGTGGGGGATCCCAGTGATCCCCGTAGTAGTGAGTGACACGCAGATGACGCCAATCATAATACAACCGCCTGGAGGACTCTCATCCACCTTCCTCAGCACGCTCGAGATGTAAGGAAAGCTACGGCAACCCGCCACTTAACGTCCTTATCAGGGCGCACAAAATAATCTCATTGGGGGCATTCAACAACAACAATCCTGCATCAATGTAGGATTGAAGCTACGAGTAGATTGTTGAGCTTGTGAGCTTTTATAATAACCACTGCGCTCCTGCGGCCTAACTGAGTTAAGAAAATAAGAAAAACACTAACAAACGTCCATAGCAAAATAAAGAGATGGCAAAAGAGAGATATGGTGTTATCTAGCGTCAATATTACTTATGTGAAGGAAATTTTTTTAAACAAAGAGATCAAGAGGGCAGGAAATTGGGTTCCTGAGAAGAACGGTACGTATATCTTTGACGATTAAGAAATGTAATGAAGATATAAGCTCAGAACAAGATAACAATATTGAAAAAGCATTGCTAACTCAAATTCGGAGATGACAGGCACGGTCAATTTTAACGGGCTGAATGACACTCAGAAAAGCAAGCCTAGAAAACATCATGACATCAGAAAATAATTACTTTCCGTGTCCAAAAGCACCAAGTTATATATCTTGCATCCAGTATTCAGCGACATGGATTGCCTTTTCATTTGTGTCCAGCATCTCGCGCCTATTGCATATTTCCTGGAGGTTGGGGCAGTTCATCAGGGGATCTGGGCCCTGTATTGCGCCGCAATCACATGTGTCATCTTCTGTGTATCCCCATCGCTTCATATTCCTCGTGTACCGTGATACATCAGTTGGGAGTCTGTTCAAAGCCATGTTGTGTATGGTAGACGATGTCCAGGAGCAGGTTCCTCCCGAAGTTCCATCTCTGGGGCCTGCCCCAATTCGTGCCCCCTGTACTATACGGCGACTTTTTGGGTTTATATGTATGGGGTTTGTTGTTTTTAGAATGACATCAGCTAGTAAAGCTAAACTATACATTGTTTGCTTAGTGTTTCTCTTTTGTTTTTGACGACTGCCCACAATGAGTAAGTTTGCTTTTTTGTGCACCCTAAAAAGGACGTTGGGTCACCGGTTGAAGTAGCTTCCCTCACATCCCGAGCAACTAATAAAATTGGACCAGGGTCCTCCAGATGTTGTCCTGTGTTTGGCTTCATCTGCCTGTTGCTAATTGCTACGGGGATCACGTCGTTCCACATCTCGTTAGTTAGGCTGCCTTGAAAACAGCTTGATTCCAGATAATGCTACATGGATGAGACATAGTGCTCTTGGTTAGAATATTGTGCTTGACCCTGACACGACGTTCTGGTCAGTGTCTTGTGGCTGACAGGGTCTCAGTTCCGCTGTGTTTATCTTTTATCTTAATCGTTTTCGAGTCAAACACTTTCGTGTAGTTCTCCTACGTCATAACGTGCACTAAGATGCCACTGCACACTGGTATGTTATCAGGCCGAGAAAAGCGAGTAAGTATGGTTGTGCATGGGGGCGAAAACCTGATCGTATAAAATACATGTGCCATACAAACGGTCTCTAACAAAGCACATCAATGCTTTAACAAAGGCTTCCTTTAAGGAGGCTGTCTGCAATGATTAAACCATGCTCCCACTAGCAGCAGAACCAAATATGATGACATCAGAGAGTACAATATATAATGAGGACAGAAAGTACAATGTTCCTCCTGTTGGAAGAGAACAATATGTGATACGATAGAGTACAATATTTTTCACATACATCGTTTCTTACTCCATACCCCCCCCCTTCTTTTCCCACCCCACCCCCTCTCCGTTTCCCCTTTCTCGTCTCTTCCGTTAAGGCAGTCCCATAGCAGACGCTTCAGTCGTGGATGAAGAGTTATAGACTGCACTGTAAAAGGTGCGTGTTAGGTGATTGCTCTCCTCGCTGTCTTTCTTTTCACGGCGGTAAGTCAAGAACAAATTTAATTATGGTCCACTGGAGCGTGTCTATGTCCTAGTACATATGTCATTAGAAGCGACAGCTCTACCAGTCTGCTACTCAGACACTATGAGAAATTACATCACATTGAATTGTTGTTTGCGTCATACATCACCAAAATGCTTTGTTGTTTACGTCATACACCACCAAAATGAGTTTCTTCCTTACGTCATAAACTATCAAAATGATTTGTTGTTTACGTCATAGACCACCAAAATGATTTGTTGTTTACGTCATAGACTATCAAAATACTTTGTTGCTGACGCTATAGACTATGAAAATTATCTGTCTTTACGTCATAGTCCATCGGAATGACTTGTTTACGTCATACACCACCAAAATGATTTCTTGTTTACGCTGTACATCACCAACTGCAATCAGTTTAAACAAAATTTGTGTTTGCAATTTGTTTATTACTCTATATTAAATAATTATTTTTTTTTAATTTTGGCAGGCAATACAAACACCAAAAATATACATTAATCTCCTTGTGACGTATTAAAAAACAAGAAGCCATTCTTTAAAATCTGCAGACGGCTAGTGTCTTGGATGTCAAAGGTCAAGGTATACTATAAGGCAATGGTTCTCAGCCTTCTCAGAAACATTGACAACTTGCAAAGGGTCGCCGGTCTCATGGACAAAGACGTATACATGTGCTAGTTTTCTCTTTGTCATTTGTCTTTCTACCACAAGCATCGGATCACGAGTGATGTGCCTACTTGCAGGAAGGCTTTGCAAATACAAATAATCGTTAGTGTAATTCGTTAGCAAAATTGTCGATATAATGCTTGTTTTCATTGTTGGTGTTCTTCAGAAGGAATATGGGGATGGGGAATAAAGGCCGCGTGTCACTGAAGTCGGTACGCTGTGTACAAACAACATATTTGTTTTCACCTTCAATGAAAAAAAAATCCTGGTCCTTATTGCCGTTTTGAATTCGTGACTCATAGGTAAAATGATAGGGAGTCCTAACCGCTCGACCACACGTTCCTTGGAGATTATCAGTCTCGCACATCACGCTGTGAAATATCTCCGTTTCGAAATACTTAATGAAGAGGCGTGAGTCTGTTCTTTCTTTTGCAACATCAGGTTGAAACAGGTGAACGAATGTTTAGAGTCCTGAGGTCTCTACAACCGCGGCCCGGGGACCTGCACCGTCCTACCGTAGCATGAGTAATTTTCACTGGTTTCAAAAGAGGTGATTACGGTTAGATGATAGTTTACGACTATACGACTAGATGTGGTCCTCGGCTCCGTTTGTATTGACCTGCAGCCTATGAAAAAAGATGTGTTTAAAATGTAATATACATTTGTGTTGCACATGTGACAATTGTATTGCTATACTTGTGTACTATTGTAAAATAAATTCAATTGTAAATTAACGTGTTGCATTAAATATAATTTTTTATTTGTTTTATGCGATGAAGGATGGAAAATGTCTTGTGGACTGGACAACAATTTTTGCTCTTGTCTACTATAAAGGTATAAATTACCGATTTTCAAAATAGAAACAGTGTTAATAGCGAAATAGAAAGCATAAATATGCAAGTCAGGATAAAGCGAGGAAAGGCTTGTAAAGAGACTAACAATTTACGACACTTTATAAGTTTATCATTACAATATAGAACATATTACAATACCGAACACATTAAAATGTCAAACATATTATAATACCGAACATATTACTGTGGCGGTTTGCACTGAGTCTACGAATCTGTCTATGTGCTGTTCTGCTTTTGTTTGGGGGCTTGAGACTGATATGTTGATAAGTTTGATCCTGACTCGCTAGGTCATTTAATATGGCATTTCGTTAACAATAGGTATGTGGAAACTCACCTTACTCATAGAGTATGTAAACTGGCTGAAAAGGTATGGATCGACGTGAACCCCGTAGTAGTGAGCGAAACGCAGATTAAGCCAATCTTAGCACATTCGCATTAGCGGGCCGCGGTCCATCTTCATCAGTTCGCTCGAGATGTAATGAAAGCTACTACTACCTGCCACGTAACGTCCTTTTGATGGTAGTAACCTACTCTTTGTGGGCATTCAATAACATATATCTATCTATCTATCTATCTATCTATCTATCTATCTATCTATCTATCTATCTATCTATCTATCTATCTATCTATCTATCTATCTATCTATCTATCTATCTATCTATCTATCTATCTGTCTGTCTGTCTGTCTGTCTGTCTGTCTGTCTGTCTGTCTATCTATATGTCTGTCTGTCTGTCTGTCTGTCTGTCTGTCTATCTAGCTGTCTGTCTGTCTGTCTGTCTGTCTGTCTGTCTATCTATCTATCTATCTATCTATCTATCTGTCTGTCTGTCTGTCTGTCTGTCTGTCTGTCTATCTATCTATCTATATATCTATCTATCTGCCCACTCATCTCTATTTAAATATATATGTAAATATATATATATATATATATATATATATATATATATATATTCATACATGTGTATGTCTGTGTATTTTTCCATTCATTTATTTGTTTATCTACCTCCCTATCTTTCTATCTATATATCATGCATACGTGTGTTATCATTATGTCCTCCAATCTACGAACCAATCCATTCTCTTTCCCCGCAAGAACAGCCAAATTTATACATTAATTGTCAGGTCTAGTGACTGAACGTGTGTTTGACTTTCTTGTTCTAGTTTAGAGCAGCCCATATTATGTTATAATGTCAATCTTGGTTTGATTATCTGGCCTCAAGTTCAATATCTCGTATTCAAATGTTATCATCAACATTAAAATCACCAATATTATTTCTTTTTTGTCCACTATAGATAGAGTTTAGACAGTAGACTGGAACACGCAGAGTAAAAGGAGATGTGTCAGGATGGACGGTTCAACAGAGAACAGTAAGGGAAGAAATTGGCGGAGGGCACAGAAACATCATGGAAAATAGTGGTAGATGAGATTTGGTAGGGAGGGGCTACAAGAACATTAGGTAGAGAATAGTGGAAGAGGAGAATTGGTAGGGAGGGGCTACAAGAACATTAGGTAGAGAATAGTGGAAGAGGAGAATTGGTGTCTGTGTTTTCGTTGTTCTGGTACAAACCCGTGGATGTGTTATCGTTGTTCTGGTACAAACCCGTGGATGTGTTATCGCTGTTCTGGTACAAACCCGTGGATGTGTTATCGTTGTTCTGGTACAAACCCGTGGATGTGTTATCGTTGTTCTGGTACAAACCCGTGGATGTGTTATCGCTGTTCTGGTACAAACCCGTGGATGTGTTATCGCTGTTCTGGTACAAACCCGTGGATGTGTTATCGTTGTTCTGGTACAAACCCGTGGATGTGTTATCGTTGTTCTGGTACAAACCCGTGGATGTGTTATCGCTGTTCTGGTACAAACCCGTGGATGTGTTATCGCTGTTCTGGTACAAACCCGTGGATGTGTTATCGCTGTTCTGGTACAAACCCGTGGATGTGTTATCGTTGTTCTGGTACAAACCCGTGGATGTGTTATCGTTGTTCTGGTACAAACCCGTGGATGTGTTATCGCTGTTCTGGTACAAACCCGTGGCTGTGTTATCGTTGTTCTGGTACAAACCCGTGGCTGTGTTATCGTTGTTCTGGTACAAACCCGTGGATGTGTTATCGTTGTTCTGGTACAAACCCGTTGATGTGTTATCGCTGTTCTGGTACAAACTCGTGACTGTGTTATCGCTGTTCTGGTACAAACACGTGGATGTGTTCTCGTTGTTCTGGTACAAACCCGTGGCTGTGTTATCGTTGTTCTGGTACAAACCCGTGGCTGTGTTATCGTTGTTCTGGTACAAACCCGTGGCTGTGTTATTGCTGTTCTGGTACAAACCCATGGCTGTGGTATCGCTGTTCTAGTACAAACCCGTGGCTGTGTTATCGTTGTTCTGGTATAAACCCGTGGCTGTGTTATCGCTGTTCTGGTACAAACCCGTAAATGTGTTATCGCTGTTCTGGTACAAACCCGTGGCTGTGGTATCGCTGTTCTGGTACAAACCCGTGGATGTGGTATCGCTGTTCTGGTACAAACCCGTGGCTGTGTTATCGATGAATGTAACATGTAAACGTCAGTCCCATGGCAACAATTGCCGTCGGAGATAACTCTTCGTGTACTAAACCCCAGCATATGTGGGTTCCGGTGACCTATTCCCTTCCTTGCTGCTTATAGTTTCCCCAATTCATACCACATGATTGATAAACCTTTATTGATCTAGTCGTTTCCTTACTGATTGCTCATGTGGCTATAAATTTATAAAAGATAACATTAGTGAAAGATGGAACTATTTTCAGCAACGGGAATATTGGAGCTAGTTCCAGAATCAGTTAGAAAGGGCTCCACTGTGCATTAGGATAGCTATTATGTGAGAGACAATTCTGACAACAAACAACTACTGCCTTATAGTTAAGCTGGAGAAGGTGTCACAGATTCATCAGACTCCAGGCATAGAACATCATGCAATGCAACCCGCCTCATTAAGACATCCACAAACATTTTTTAAATATTTTTTTTCGTTCGCCTTATTTCTCTAATCCATAAGGCGGTGTGCGTTGCACTGTGGTTTTTATTTTGCGCCTGTCGGCCCAGTGCATCCGATTTCAGCATACATGTTCTGCTTCCTCCTGCATTTTGTAAGGGTTAGCTTCCCCCGGGGTAACGCACGGTGCTATGATAGGGATCGAACCCATGACCTTCTGGTTGTGAGGCGTGTCACTTAACCACTAGGCCACGCCGTCCCCATCCACAGACATGACTATTGGAGCAAAAGATGTAGACGGCTGGTGGCCATTGAGGAAGGAGAACCAATGCCACAATCTGAGGGGTTTCTCAGTCTGACCTAATACGTTCTAGAATTACCATGACAACCAGTAAATTGAATCATGGTGTCTATGTCCTCGCCTCCTCTACTCTCGAGGCCAATACACGAAAGCAGCAACATAAACAAAAAAGAAGCAAGCATCTTACGACGCATCTCAAGTTGTCCTTGGTTGAAACTACCCTTGCTGAGCACCTGCTAGTCTTGTATCCCTAGGTGTACTGACAAAGGTGAACCTGGGCCCCCCTGAATGTAGGGAATTGCAAGACTTCTTAGTAGGCTCATCATTATGGGCAGGGCCCGTAAAGGAGTGAATGGGAGTTTTTGGTCAATATGTTTCACTTGGCTCTAACGTTAGGGTGAGTATTGGGCAATGCTCTTCACTTGACCCTACGTTGCATAATTGCCCTATTAGCGGTGTTTGTTGTTCCTGGAGAAACAGCGGTATCTGGGATCTTGTACTGCGACCCGGTGTCGTGTACTGTGGTCCATTGTCGTGTGATGTGGCCCGGTGTCGTGTACTGTGGTCGATTGTCGTGTGCTGTGGCCCAGTGTTGTGTGCTGTGGCCCCGGTGTCGTGTACTGTGGTCGATTGTCGTGTGCTGTGGCCCGGTGTCGTGTACTGTGGTCGATTGTCGTGTGCTGTGGCTCAGTGTTGTGCCCTGTGACCCGTTGTCGTGTGCTGTGGCCCCGGTGTCGTGTACTGGGGCTCAGTGTTGTGTACTGTGACCCGTTGTAGTATGCTGTGGCGTATACTGTGGCCCAATGTTGTGTACTGTGGCCCAATGTTGTGTACTAGGGTCCATTGTCGTGTACTGTGGTCCAATGTTGTGTACTGTGACCCAGTGGTATGTAATGTGGCCCAATGTCGTGCATTGTGGTCCAATGTCTCAGTGCCGTGTACTGTGTCGTGGATGTGCACCAGATTCCCCATTAACGCTGTTTCATTCAACGTTATTTCGTTGTAACGTCGCTGAGAAACAACAAATATATAATTATACAATACAATAAGATATTTTGTATGCAGGTGCTCCGTGCCTGGTTGTAATAATGGTCCGTTGTGATTGACGCTCCAACAAAAGGAGCTGTGTTACTAAGACAGTATCTGATGAGTGGATTACTGGCTATTTATGTCGAGCTGTCAAGGGATATTATAGGAGAAATAACCTTGAATTCAATGCAGTGCTTATTCTAGATGTTGCACTAGGCCAGCCACCTAAACTGGAGCACTGATCAGATAATGTTCAAGTAACGTATGTCTCCAAATACAACTTGCCTGATTCAACACATGGATAAGGGGATCCTTTCGGGAAAACAAAAAACAAACGAAAACATTCAGGAAAAAAACAGGAAAATTACCAGGTAACGAAGAAAACAAACAGGAAAACAAACAAAAAATAACCAAGAAAACAAACAAGAAAATAGTATGAAAAATACACACGAAATTAATAGCGATAAACACCAGTTAAATAAATCTGAAAACAAACAGAAAATAACTAGGGCAAGAAATATAAAAATTACTAAGAAAATAAACAGGGAAACTAACAGGAATATAACCAAGAAAAACAATCAAGAGAACTAACAGAAAAAAATAACCAGGAAAACAATCAAGAAAATAACGGAAAACAACCAGAAAAACAAACAGGAAAACTAATAGAAAATAACAAGGAAAACAGAAAAACAAACAAATAGAACTAACAGGAAGGAAACAAAGAAAAGAAACAAAAAACAAACAGGAAAATAAAAAGAAAACAACAAGGAAAATCAAAAAGAAAATAACCACGAAAACAAACTGGAAAACTAACAGCAAAATAACCAGAAAAACAGTTAAACTAACAGGATAACTATCAAAGAAATAACCAGGAAAACAAACAGGAACCCTAGAAAACAAACAAAAACTTATCCAGGAAAACAAACTAAAAAGTAACCACAAAAAGAAACAAGAAAATAACCAGTAAAACGAACATGAAAATAACAAGGAAAATAACCAGGAATACATTTTTTAAACCAGTGAAACAAACAGGAAAACAAAAGGAAAATAACTAAGAAACAAATCAGGAAGACACAACTTACTAGGAAAACAATAAAGAAAACAAATAGACAAACAAACAAAAAGACTAACAAGAAAAAAACCAGAAAAACAGACACAAATTAAAACAGGAAAATAACAAGGGAAAACAACCAGGAAAATAAACAGGAAAACAAACAGAAAATAACAAGAAAAACCAAAAAGAAAATACCTAAGAAACAAATTGAAAAATAACTAGAAAAATAACCAAGAGATCAAACAGGGTAAATAACAAGTAAAACGGAGGAAAATAATTAGAAATTAAACCCCAAAAATATAAGACCAATAACCCGGAAAACAAATATAAAAATAAACAAAAAATTTGACGGCAAACCAAACTGAAAAACCCAAAAAAACAAACAAAAACATCATGAGAGAGACCAAATTCCATCCTACACATCTGTGATTATGAGAGAGACAATTCCACTCTACCCATGGCTGATAAAGAAAAGGATTATATTCCATTCTACCCATGGCTGATCATGAGAGGAACCAGATTCCACTCTACCCATGGCTGATCATGAGAGGAACCTGATTCCACTTTACCCATGGCTGATCATGAGAGGAAATTGATTCCACTCTACCCATGGCTGATCATGAGAGGAACCAGATTCCACTCTACCAGTTGCTGATCATGAGAGGAACCAGATTACACTCTACTCATGGCTGATCATGAGAGGGAACTGATTCCACTCTACCCATGGCTGATCATGAGAGGAACCAGATTCCATTCTACCCATGGCTGATCATGAGAGGAAATTGATTTCACTCTACCCATGGCTGATCATGAGAGGGATCTGATTCCACTCTAACAGTGGTTGATCATGAGAGGGACCTGATTCCACTCTACCCATGGCTGATCATGAGAGGGACCTGATTCCACTCTACCATGGCTGATCATAAGAGGGACCTGATTCAATTCTACCCATGGCTGATCATGAGAGGGACCTGAATCAATTCTACCCATGGCTGATCATGAGAGGGACCTGATTCAATTCTACCCATGGCTGATCATGAGAGGGACCTGATTCAATTCTACCCATGGCTGATCATGAGAGGGACTTGATTCAATTCTACCCATGGTTGATCATGAGAGGGACCTGATTCAATTCTACCCATGGCTGATCATGAGAGGGACCAAATTCCACTCTACCCATGGCTGATCATGACAGTGACCTGATTCAATTCTACCCATGGCTGATCATGAGAGGGACCTGATTCCACTCTACCCATGGCTGATCATGAGAGGGACTTGATTCCATTCTACCCAATGGTGATCATGCGAAATAAATCAGAAGAAGACTAGCCATGGCAATGCAGAGACTGAACAGCCTGAAGAAATTATGGCAGAGTACCAACACAATGATGAAAGTAAAAGTCTTCAGAGCCTGTGTTTTTCGTGTGGCAGCTTATGGCTGCGAATCATGGACGATTGCCAAAACTTCTAGACAAAGAATCGAATCCTTCGCGTCAAAATGTTACAGAAAGATCATCAGAATACCATGGACAGAGAAAAAGACAAATGAAGACATTCGGCAAGAGTTGAGCATAGAGGAGAACTGGTTTAACAATTCCATTTTGGCTAGAAAATGCAAATACTTTGGTCACATCAAAAGACACAACGGTCTCGAGAGAACAGTGATGGAAGGTATGGTGCCAGGCAAAAGAGGAAGGGGTAGACCAAGAAGACGATGGCACAAAGATATTCAGGAATGCCTGGGTATTACTGTGGCGAAGGCTGGAGTTTTGGCAAGGGAACGAGTTTCTTTCAGACAGACTGTGATGGTAGCGACGTTCTATAAAGGACATGCTACATGATGATGGTGATCATGCGAGGTATCAGATTCCACTCTACTCATCGATTATCATGAAATGATACTGATTTCACTCTAGGGAAAGTAGCATCCAAACTACCAACCACCACTACTGCATCCGCTACTGTATCCGCTAACAAGTAAATATTTTGTTTGTGTTTCTTTGTCTTATTTGTATGTGTAGAACTCATTGATATGTGTGTATTTATCTTATTTGTATGTGTAGCTTGTAACGTATAATTCTGCTATTCAATCAGGCATTGGATGTATGATGTAAGGAAGCCAAATGACGTCTAAATACATATATGTCCTTTTCATTGGAGAACCACGTCGTACCAAGAACACCTCGCAAGCCCTCTCCCCATGTCATTGTGGACGTCATAGAGGCCTTCGAAAGTTGTAGGGCCACCAGTACATAACTCTATGTGTCCATCGGTTGTCAGACAAGAGCATAACATGACACGTCCATCTGTATTTTCTGAATATCGCTGTATCCACGACGAGTGAGACCTACGGTGTTCTTCGCTCCATCGCTCGTTGGGTCACTCCAAGTCTGTCAACATTTGTTTTTCGGAAGTTTCAGACCCCATAGCCATATATCATGGCAGAAATGACTATGCTGCAAAATATATGAGACCTCGTTTTGTCATTTTTCATCTTCTGAAGGATGAGTTTGTGAAAACTGAGCCAACCTATTCTCCTTGAAATCTCCCGATTCAATTGATGAGAGTTCCTAATTTCTTGGTCCAGGTAGATGCAAGAATTTAAGTTTTTGATGGGAACCTTTCCTAGCATTAGTTCCTCAAGAGGACAAAATGTATTCAGCACGTGCTAGGTGTCTTGTCTGTTAAGTCTTAGATCTACAGCTACGCTAGCTTCGTTTGGCTCATTTAGACACTTCTCGGCTTCTTTGACGCTGTGGCTGTGGATAATTATACCATCAGCAAACCGTAGATGGTTAAGCATTTTGCCGTCTATTTTGATACCCATGTCCTCCCAGTGGAGCTGTTTGAAGACTTCCTCACGGGTCGTCGTGAAATGTTTGAGAGAGATTGTGTCACCTTGCCGAAAGCCACGATGAATCGGCACTTTTATGGGGCCATGAAAAAGCGTGATGTTGGTTGAGCAATTCGAATTAATCTCTTCTAAAGGTTGAACATATTGGGCATGAACGACCTTGGTTTTTAAGGGAATCTGAAACTGCAGTCATTTCGATGCTACCAAAACCTTTTTTTCAAAATCTCCTAAAACTATACATAATGGCATGTGTGCTTCTTTAGCCCCCTCTAGTATTGGATTGATAGTGAATAAGTGGTCATTAGTTGAGTAGCCTTTTCTGATCGTGGTTGATCTTCATCTAGTTGCTTTTCTAATCTGTTCATGATCACCCTTGTAAAAAGCTTGTAAATGGATGATAGCAGATAGATAGGATGGTAATTGGCAATGTCCTTCGTAGTCAATTTGGGCATAATTAAGACGCATAAACCAGTGCTTGGATGCGTGTGTGTATCTGTTTGTACCTAACCTGGTATTTCCGTGATGTTCCTCTCGTTGTTCCTCGCCATTTGATGATCCTCTCGTTGTCCTTCGTAGGTATTTGGTTGCAATTTTCATTTTCTTGTGTTTCTTGGTTTATCCTGTCGGGTTTCCAAGGCAAAATATGCACAATTGTTTTCCTGTGGCCATTTTGGGAATTAACATATTTATTTTCTTTTATAATTGATCCGGACTCCTTTTATTTTTTTTTTCCCTGATTTAAATATATATACGGGATCAAGATGCTGAGCAGCGCGTGAGCTGCAGCGGTCAGTGACCCATAGCTGACTGCTAGCGTCAGGGCCAGCGAACCAGAGCTGCCAAGACTCGTCTACACCTCCACGCAGTAATCCTGGATAACAGGCTGCAAAAGAGCAGACTGGCTAATTAGAAGGGATCGAAGAGGGAATGCTAACCCGGTACTCAAAAAATGGTTGCTGAAGTCGGATGTGTTGGACCGAAAGGTGCAAATTTCGCAGATAAGCTGTAAACTACGACACAGCGCATTCCGTTCTCTGGACTATATTCTGCTACTTAGTCCCGTGTCAGAGTTTGGTAGCGGGAGATTGAGAACGAAGCCAAGCCAAATATATATATATATATACATTTTTTTATATTTTTAATAATATTTTTTGTCCTTTAACTATCAAATCATCATCAATTATTTAAAAAACATTGTGAAGATGCAATGTAGTGAGGTGTACAACGAGGATGAATGAAATGGAATGATTATGAAAGATGACAAAATATATGCTGAATACATAAGAATTAAGAGTACAATATTGAATAGATAAATTAATTGATTTGGGTATTCCTTCTGTTGTGAGGCCCATCTGTGTTGACTTCCTTCCGTCTAGTCTTGGTGTTTCAGGTTTTCACTGCTCTCATGTATTTTTCCATCGCAGCCATGCATTCCAACTTGTAAGCGATTTTCTGACTTTCGTGGGTCATTTGCAGATACTCCGTTGCACTTACGACCTCTAGTTCTTGCAGAATAGAAATCAAATATATAGATTTCGGTTAGGCAGTTGTTAAATATTTTAGTTGGCTCAACTGCAAGTATATCTCCTCTAGCTTGAATTATCTCTGCAGTGACTCCATCCAACCCTGGGGTTTTTCCTGTCTTGAGGCGTTTGATGGCATGAAGCGTCTCAACAGTTAATATATGTGGTACAGGCTCCTTTATGTCTGTGCGTGGATGTTCTGAAAATGCAATCTTCGATGCGAATAGGTCCTTGTAGTATATCCTGGATTCTTCCACTATCTACGCTCTGTCCTCCAAAATTGTACCATTAGACTTTTAAAAATGGGTGTATGCGTAGAAAATATTAATTTGTCTTTATTTGTATGTGTAGAACTCATTGATTTGTGTTTACATGATAGAGATATTGTTTTTTGGGGGGTTGTTCATTTTTTAGAGGTATGTGGAAGGGGGGTGGGGGGGGGGGCGTGTCTTTATCCAGTAACTGTGTGAGAATATTTTCTGTCAGCAACGAGCCAAAGGAACCAAATTTTCACTGATATAATTGTGTCCATAGTAAAATCGGTTTCAGTTGTTTTAGTTCCAGTCGTGGTTTTGAGGACCCGAACTATGGCGTTAATTAGGAACTTGATGTGTTTGTTTGTTAGCTTTTGCTTTGTTTACTAAATATTGATATGTAATAGAATCAAAAACAGAATTGGTAAAGATCATTAGTTCTTTACATCAATTCTTCAGAACAATTACGACCAGCGCCGGTCAACATGGCGCATAATGATAATCTTCGCATTTACTTTCAATTCAAAGGATCTCAGCGACACATTGTATTGTACTTCGTGAACTTATATGAGCCCCACATGAAAGAGTTTATCGATAAACTTTGTGAAACTGGCACTGTCTAGACATGCGATGAGTTCACTTGGAGACATTTCTATCAGCACTAGGAAACACAAACAAATTAACCAAACGTTCTGCTTTCGTAAACAGATTAATTTTTAGCGAAACCAGAAAGAACTTAGGTCGTTGTTCTAATTACGTCGAGCAGCAGATTAGCTGGGAATCCTCTTCTTCGAACGGGTTAACAAAATATACATCAGGTGCAAGATGCGCTCTGTAACCCATACAGGAAAAACACCAAAGGCAAAAAATGTGTTGATGGTAGGCTTCCAATCATCATTGGACATTATTTGTGCAGGGTTCTCCATCTGTAGGCTTGGCACCAATTTCTCAATCGTTAGGGTTCTCCAACTGTAGGCTTGGCCCCAATATCTTCTTCTTCTTCTTCTTCGTACGCAGTCAGACAGTAACCATTATTTTTTCGAAAAAAAGCGGCGGTCATCCTGAGGATGTCGACACTGCCATAGAGCTTGTCTTGCAGTTCCACTGGTGATGGCCACATCTGCTCTCTCTGATCCTCGTATGTCGGGCAGTTCTGCAGGAGATGTTCAGCGGTCATTTTACCGGTACCGCACGGGCATTCGTCGGTACCACCTATCTTCAATTTGTTGAATAGGTGGTACCTCAGTCTATTGTGGCCAGTGCGAAGTCTGAAGACAACGACCTGCTCTCTTCTGTTCAACTGGTAATAGGCATCGTTTTTGGTGTAACCAGTATGTTCGGTTTCCCATTTGGTCATGTATCTGGCTTTAATAAGCCGTTTTGACTCTTCGTACGTCATACTAGTATCTGTTTGTGATAGTCTTGCACCTTCTTTTGCCAGTCTGTCTGCCTCCTCGTTGCCTTGGATGTTGCAGTGTGATGGGACCCACTGTACCACTACCCTTTTTGGTGCGGACTGCTGGCACAGTTGACAGAGTGCTGCTCTTAAGTCATTAAGCTCAGTGTTTTTCTGGCTTTTTAGCGCTGTGACTACGGCCAGAGCATCTGTAAGCAGGACTGTATGGCTTTCATTTTCTTTATGTGTCACCATTTCTTCCACTGCGGCCCTCAGTGCCTCTGCCTCCGCTCTGAAATTGCTTGTGTACTTACCAGTAGCGAATGACAGTGTTATTTTTCTGCCATTTGGTAGGTTCAGGAATGCTCCTGCCCCTCCGTTCTGTGTAGTGTTTGTTACAGAACCGTCGGTGTATGCATGGGTCCAGTCCATGCTTGGGTAGTTTTTCGATATAAAGCTTAGGGTAGTATATCTCCTTTCTTTTTCAGTCTGACAGTTTTTGTTTCCAATACCTGGTGTATTTTCTACCACCTCTGGAAATATATCCTGCCTCCAGGTAGGTTTTCGTACAGTAGTGATGGGTTTTGGTGTTGTTAGTGCGTTTATGGGATCTTCGTGCATCTTTGCTTTGGCTATTTCTGCAAAGTTTCTCCGCTTTAGTTTCCCATTTCCCAAATTGTTTAGTCTCTGCACCAATATCTAAATCGTTAGATTGCTTAATCCCATCTTTATCTGAAGTCATTCTTTTTCTTTTTCTTCGCTTCTTCTTCTTCTTATTCTATTGCTTTTTCTTCTTCTTCTTCGCCTTTCTCTCAAATAATGACACATGCACTATATAGGATTTGGTGTTCTATCTCTGACTTCTCTCGTTATCATCAATAATGGGAATGGGAAGACGATGCTCTCATTCCGCTCCTCTCGTGGAGCCGACAAACATGAAGAACACGGTCTTCTGTCTGTGTGTCTTCCCTTCGCAAGCACGTGTCTGTGTGTCTGGTATTTTATTTGTTGAACATGAATAAATCGAAGCTGCCACAGTACTGGGGGTGAAAATTAGAAGAAGAAAAAAACATATATATAAGACACCAGGACAAAAACAAAGCGGCACAACTGTCGTCAGAAACAAATAACGAAGGAAAATAACAAATAAATCACAACTAAAATAAAACAATGTAAAATGAGTAGACTAAGTTGGTAGGCGTACCTGGATGTACCAGGGAAGTGTGTGAGGCACGGTGTGCCAGCTAATAGAGTGGACCAAACAGGAAATGGTTAATATGATGGATTGCACAGAGAGAAAAACAGATGAAAACAGAAACAATTCACAAAAATAAGTGCCTTGCCCTGGTGTCCAGAACTATTGAAATGACTGACGACAGGAGACCTCAAGTATTTTTAATTTTTATTGAGGTGTCGACGGAAGCGTGCACGGAGTTCAAGGTCAGTCTCCGGTGTGTATTTCATGTTGCTAATGTTGCAAATAATAGTGTAGATAACGTCACGTGACTTGTATGTGAACTTCTCTTTTATCTCAAAAACTGGCTTTGGGAAGAACACAGAACGTGTCTGGATAACACAAGGACACGTTACTCAGCTTGATTCTTAAGATCAGGTACCACGGTGGTCCATTAGTTGAGTTTTGAGTCGGCTTCTAACCAACAAGTCACGTACGGTTCTACCCCATCTCTAGACCACTAGACGAGGATCAGGAAATACCACCCATGAGGAAGGATCTGCATGAAGAACAAGATCTCACAGACAGAGGAGGTGTGATGATGAATAGTACGAACCAGTTTCTCGCGGTCCGATGATGGATGGTGTTAATTGGGCGATAGCGTAGGTACGAGACACGTTGAAAGACGGAGCTGAGAATAGCTTCATGATAGAGATGCTGACGGAAGAAAAAGTCAAGTATATCTTTGGCCTTAAGTATAAAATCTTCGTTTTCATGGCATAGACGATGATAGGAAATAGCAGCTGGGAAAAAAGGAGTGTATTACGTCATGATTGATGGTGAGAAGAAGTGTGAAGAAGATATGTTTCGGTAGGTTTGTAGCAGACGGTAATGGCGGAGCCTTGGTGGACAGATGTGATGTCAATGAAGTTTACTGATGAACAGAGATTTAAAAGTGGCCTCTATGGATTGGTGGAAAATATTGACATAGTCAGTTAGAGAGGTCAGTAAATACCTACACAGTCACTGGTGTATTGGTAGCAGATCGCGAAAAGGGAGCCCTCGCAGCGAGACCAAATGGGCCATGAAGAGACGAAGCTGGGACCACCATCTTAGTGTCCATAGCCACTACACTGATTTGGTCGAAGAAAAGACTGTCAAATTTAAAGCAGGAGAGTATGAATAAGCTCAGCCAAATGGAGGAAAGTGTACAAAGTAATGGAGAAGGTTGATCCTGATATTAAGGAAGAACTGAAGTGCTGCAAGACCGCTGAAATGGAGAATCTATACTTTATTTCTTATTTTTATTATGGAATACGATAGATTCGTCGGCTGTGTGGATCCAGGGTCGAGTCCATTACGAAGGACGAAAGAATAGACCCACAGCACACTATATCTTCTTACTAGATCTGTTATCAGTGACTCGCAAAGCGGCTGATTTCGGCTTTTGGGGCACAGCTACAAACTCTGTTCGCTTCACCGAGTTTATGGTCATCATTTGTACGGTTCCTCATGCCCCAGTTATTGTTCATGATTTCCATTTCAGTTTAAATGGTTTCTGCACATTAAAATTTGTGATGCAAAAGGCGAACAGGTAAGGTTGTGCATGAAGCTGAACGCAGACTTACTTTAATTAAGATCAACTACTGTAGCGGCCCTATGCTTCTACTGGAATGATAAGGACCATATGATGATGGTACTGTTGGTACTGTTTGAGGGTTCTTCCCCTAGACCTGTGCTGGATCTTCGAGGGCGCAGATTGTTTGTGGTATTCTGGCCAGTTACAAGTTGAAAGATCTCCGCTGGACCTTCGAAATTTAACCCTACATTTTAGATCCTGATCAGTTGCAAATTGGAAGGCATCTGCTTGTTCTACGTAGGCGCAGATTGTTTGTGGTATTCTGGCCAGTTACAAGTTGAAAGATCTCCGCTGGACCTTCGAAATTGAACCCTACATTTTAGATCCTGATCAGTTGCAAATTGGAAGGCATCTGCTTGTTCTACGTAGGCACAGACTGTTTGTCAGACCCTGGCCAGTTATAATGTGATAAGACGTAGGTACTCAGACAAGACTAGTCGTTTAAGAGATTGAAGACTAATGGGCAAGTTGTTCTAACTGCTTGGAGAAACTCGTGCTGAGGTTTTCACTCTTGGCGGATGTTGTTTGACGGTAGGTTGTAGTTATTCGTACATGATGGCAGCGTACTGAAGATGGTGAATCGCGCCCTTCAATGTGTGATGCAATACGAGGACTCTCAGTAGGCTCACCGTTGCGGGGATCACAATTCCTGTCCCAATATTGTTGCCCAGGCTGCTGTAACATAATTTGTTTCCAAATGCATGCCATGAACTTGAGACATTACCTTGGTCAGTATGTTTCACATGTAAAGATTCAGTTGTATAATACACTACCCTGGAAAATTTACATCGTTCTGTTAATCGTTTCTATCGACATGTTCCCAGTGTTGCAGGGGTCATATCGTCATCTTTGCAACCCACCGAGCCCTTCCAAACAAATATCACTATAAACGACTCTTAATCCTGATCTTGATTACCCCTTCCTCAGCGTAGCTGTGGGTACTAACTTCATCTACAGCGGACCCTGTCTTGGGCCACGCGAGTCCAGTGCATGGTAAGTGCTCCTCTAGAGGCGTCTCGATACTGCAATGTACGGTAAGGGAGTCCGACCAACGCATTGGAGGTCTTCCCCGCCGTCCCTTCTTACCTCGGGGGTACCAGATTGCTGTCGCTGTGCTCCATCGACCATCGTTTCGTCGCAACATGTGACCTGCCCATCTATGTTTGGCGTTGTCTGCATGGATTGTCTGCATCCTTCAGAAGGGACAATCGTCTTATGTCAGAATTGTGGAGACTTATCAACTACTCAAATAACAAATCCCCTACAGCGAGAAAGGAACCTGTCAATCTCGGATACTCTTTCAATATTACTCAACAATACTCTTCCCTGTTTTTAGATGTGTACTGACACCTCATAGAAATGATGTCTGATAAGTTACTGGGTGCGTATTTCATGATTAATTAATAATTTTTTGTAAATATGTCTGAGTGAAATTGAACATCTGCAACTATTTATTGAACGCAATAAATTAGGCTTATTTGCAATCTTGTTTACGAAGTGGCGCACTGATGATATACGTCGTATGCAGTTGAGCATGCGCTTTTCTACTTCCCATTTCATTTCCTTTTTTGTTTTTCTAATCCAATGGTGATGTTTACGAAGGAGTTCGAACCGGAATATATTTTAGAAGTCGGTCAAAATAGGGCAGACACACGTAATGTTAGAGTAAGGGCAATATGAAGCCAGGCATAACATAGATAAATTAAATTTTAAAAACTGAACCTCTTTCCTCCCTGCTCTAGTTAATAATACAGACTATGTGATTATCTGGCCTTTTATAATTTGTAAGTTTTTTTCTATTTTTGTCTGTGGAAGAGTTCAGTCTGTAGGTACGGGTGAATGGCAGAGGATGGATATAAGTTATTCAACACTTTTTATGGTGAAATAGGCTATTTCAGTCACAGTATGAATGAGTATGAATGAGCTCAGCCAAATGGAGGAAAGTGTACAAAGTAATGGAGAACGTTGATCCTGATATTAAGGAAGAACTGAACTGCTGCAAGACCGCTGAAATGGAGAATCTATACTTTATTTCTGAAAGTGTGTATATTTGTATGTCTGAAGAGGTCCTAACTATCAAACATAAAGACACATATCCAATATGTTGTGAAGAGGTCATAACTATCAAACATAAAGACATATATCCAACTGAATTTTTTACTGAAAAATGATATGGCCGATCTGTAGATCAGCGCAACTATATCATGTCGCTAAATCTTTCTCTCGACGAGAAAAGGACATATGTTTATAAATATATCTGGCTTGGCTTCGTTCGTTCTCAATCTCCCGCTACAAAACCCTAAAATGGCTTAAGTAGCAGAATGTAGTCCAGAGAACGGAATGCGTTGTGTCGTAGTTTACAGTTTGACTGCGATATTTGCACCTTTCGGTCCAACACATCCGACTTCAGCAAGCATTTTTTGAGTACCGGGTTAGCATTCCCTCTTCGATCCCTTCTTCTTAGCCAGTCTGCCCTGCTGCAGTCTGTTATCCAGGATCACCACGTGGAGGTGTAGAAGGGTCTTGGCAACTCTGTTTCGCTGGCCATGACGCTAGCAGTCAGCTATTGATCGCTGACCCCTGCAGCTCATGCGCTGCTCAGCATCTTCATCCCTATTTTGCGTTTAATCCATATCGTTTCATTTCCTTGATGATTCAACTTAACTCATTCAATTCGGAATATCTTGACTTCTGAACACATTCATTTTTACAAAATGTAAACCGTCCGATAGTAAATACAGATTTTTGTTATAAATTCAGGAAAATATGTGATTGAGAAAACATGTTTTACATAAGTATGGAAATAATTCAAGCCAGTATACCGGCTCTGTAGCATTGTTGGCAAGCCAATATATCGGCTCAACGGAGAGAACCAGTTAAACGCGTTTACTAGATTCTTATTTAGAAGATAAACAATATAGAAACTGCCCACATGAGAGTATCCAGTTCAGATAAGGCTATCGGAAACAGACAAATACATGCATTCATAACGACACACGCATTTTGACAAAAAAACGAATAGAGAATTCGTGCGTGTTATTGTTCATCATATCCAATATGAAACAGTGTTTATGAAATGTAGCCTACATATCTGACAGTATGCTCGGCTTTTAAGTTTGTTCCTATGCAGAAGAACTGGACAAAGAGGAACAACGCAGCATACATTTACCAGTCAGAATTCCTAGCGCTTGAGACTGTTCTATGAAATGGCTATGAGTATGCATATCTTGCCAGTTGTATGCTTTCTTTTGTTCGGTGCGACAGTCTATTTGACCAGCGTCTCTGCAAACCGCCAGGTGAGGATATTATTATCACATAATCTATGCGACGAGCCAAGAAATCGTCAATAATTTTGTTCCCGAAGCCGACTTCGGTAATCTCATAAATATCTATTCACATTTTCTATCAATCAAAATAAAATGAATTCATTTCCGAAAATCGAAAAGCACTGAGCCATCAATAATATCCGAAGCAAAATAATTATTTTCAAAAGTCTCGTTTAACGATATTTTCTGGAACCAATTAAGTGAAGAAAGTGAGTACTTAAGTAACCAATACGGAATAATTTTCAGAATTCAGAAATGTGTAACAATGTACATAAATATACATTAAACGCTGAATTCATTGTGTGACAGAAATACACGAATAAATTGAAAATATCAACGGTCATGTGAACTGCTCTTCGCCATCAGTCCAAAACATATAACAATATAAATGGCCAGAAGGATGAGATGATAAGATACATTTCTAGATTCATTGTACACATATATAATGAAGATACAATAGCGATTGGTGGAAGTAAGATGAGATCTTTTAATCAAATGAGATTAGACTTCCTATCACTAATAAAAAGTCGTTTGATCATATAAAGTGGTCTTACCTAGCATAAAGTTAGCCTTATCTAATATAAAGTTACTCTTATATAATATAAAGTTAGTCTTACGTAATATAACGTTAGTTTTATATAATATAAAATTAGTTTTATCTACTATAAAGTTAGTTTTTCTCTATAAAGTTATTCTTATCTAATATACATTTATTCTTATCTAATATAACGTTATTCTTATCTAACATAACATTAGTTTTACCTAATTTAACGTTAGTTTTATTTAAAATAATTTTAGTCTTACCTACAATAGCGTTAGGCTAAGTAAATCGTACAATAAATTAAAACATAAAAAGAGAGCTATGCAAACTGTTATAAATTAATAAATTAGTTTATTTAGAAGGTTTTTAGGACATATCATTTGACAAAACGCTAAACGAAACGACTTGACAAAAGATTGATTAAAATCAAGAGTTGTTTTCTTTTTGTAGTTTCTGCTAGATCACAGACTTTATATAAGGACGTGGTTTCCCATCGATTGTGGGGCCTGACCATGTGGAATCATCATCAGTTCCCATCGGAAAGTAAGACCGCAACTGATCGTCTCCCTTAGTTCCTATTCTATGGCATCATGAGTTCGCCCATGTAACTCCTATTGAACACCCGTGCCTTCCCACTCGTCAATTTCTCTGTGGGTTCTAATCTAGTAGATGTCTGGTTATACTGTCCTGCTTCTTTCTGAGAGTATGTTCAATCCAGTTGCACTTTCTTTTCCCAATTTCCTGCTGAATTTGTTGCCGCTGTTTTCTTTCCCGCTTATCTACGATTGCCATCACTTCTTGCCATCTAACACGAAGTATGCGACGGAAATACTTGTTTACGAAAGTATGCAGTCGATCCCCCTAGTCCCATGTCATGTCTCAGAACCATATAGTCTAATCTTATTCTTAATTGAGAATGCTGCCGATTTCCACATTGGGTGAAGAGAATTGAAAGAAAATTTGGCATTGTCTCGTTTATATCTTGGTGCGTTCCTCCATTTTTATTACTGCTACTTCACACATAGGTACAATTGTTCACTTCTTCAATCACCTGACCAGAAATAATTTATGTAGTCTCTTTGTTATGTATTCTCATTTACTTTGTTGTGTTCCACCTTTGTCATTTCAAATGTTCTTCTGTATATCTTTTCTTGTATGTCCTGCTGTTTATGTGACAATATACATAAATCATCTGCTAAATCGGGGTTTTCTAGCTGCTTATCCCATGTCTACTTCATTCCAGTTTTCCTTCCCTTCGTTGTTTATCGAAACCACCAAGTCCATGGTCACGAGAACGATTGTTGGAGATAGAAGGTATCCATGTCAGACCGAAGTTTGAACTTAAGTGGGTCTGATAATTTTGCTTTTTGGCCTATTCAACATGTTCATAAATATTGCATAATTCTTATAAATAAATATGGAATTCCATAATTTGTCAATGTATTTCAAATTGTTGTTTGGTCTGTTCTGAAGGAATACCCTTCTACCAGGCAACCCAATTTTCCACCTCCCCACCCCGGCCCCCTTTCCCCTCCCCCACACCATGTAAATGCGTAACAAGTTAATTCTCTGTTTGTCTTCAATAATGATTACAAGAAGAAATAGAAAACTGGACTGATCTTAAAGTCGACGAACTGGAGAGAACATGAAATATAAAAAACATAAATGGAAAGGAAGCGGATCTGATGAAAAAAACGTGGAGATCGAAATTGGGCGCTTTTGGCTAACAGAAACAGGGAAAAGGGGACAGTGTGTCCTGAGTCTATGATGGAAACATGCTCTACAGCGGAGTACTGTCAAGATAAGGCGGATATGGGATGTATTGTGGACAGGAACCAAACGGGAAACATCAAAGGATGTAAATTCATTTCAGAATGCCTGATGGCGCTTAGCCTACAAGAGGAACATACTGTAATCGATAAGTCAATTTATATTCACTATTCGATATCTCTTGTAATGTCCGTCACTGCCAAAAGCAATTCCTATGTTGTTTGTAAACCAGCAATGTGGTGCATAAATTAACACTGAAGTAGATACAGTGCGTATTGATTCTCTGCCTAGGGGCCCAGTTAGTTTGAATTCGTAGTATAGATTGCTGATTAACATGCAGAAAAGCTGAGAACGTTGTCCCACACATTTCCAGAAAATGTCAAATTGTGAATTTTATTAAAATTATATATTTTTTTTTAATAATTCAATTAATTGAAAAACTAAGATGCTCTTTTTTCGCAAACACCTATACGATTCTTTGCGAATGCCCAGCTTCGGAATCTCGGCTCTGTTCTGTTGTTTATGTGTCTTGACTATTTGTGTCCAAATGAGCTAACTCTTGGAGACGTTTCTTTTGTAGTAGGCTACAGTGGCTCTTCTTACATACCAAGATGTACTTGAGAAGGTGGACCGGGGTCTTCTTATTAAGCTTACCAATATAAAGGTTGCAGTGTCGATTCCAACTTACTTGGCTAGAATATTGCAATACAGCTTGCTTCCGGGAACACAAACGAGGACGGTTAAGAAGCGACGTTACTACCCTTCAAGCAGACCCAGAGGTGCTCAGTAAATAGATTAAACTGTCAGCGACTATATAGGACATGTTATCAATGATAATATGTATGACTTGTTCAATGATTACATGTATTAAATATGCTTTTGATTCATTCTATGGGTGCGTATATTTGCTTTCCAACAGTAGGACACGCCTGAAACACTCGATGCTCCCTACCAGATGACACCTATATCAAAATAAATCAATTGAAGCTGCTACAGTATTGAAAGTCAAACGTCGATAAAACCATTTTCAGAGAATGGAACTGTGGCTATACCAGATCAAAAATAAAACCATATACAGAGAATGGAACTGTGGCTATACCAGATCAAAAATAAAACCATATACAGAGAATGGAACTGTGGCTATACCAGATCAAAAATAAAACCATATACAGAGAATGGAACTGTGGCTATACCAGATCAAAAATAAAACCATATACAGAGAATGGAACTGTGGCTATACCAGATCAAAAATAAAACCATTTACAGAGAATGGAACTGTGGCTATACCAGATCAAAAATAAAGCCATATACAGAGAATGGAACTGTGGCTATACCAGATCAAAAATAAAACCATATCAACGCTACGAATACAAGACGTTCGTCAAGGACAAAGAACAAACGCAAACAATTAGCTAATCACATACAAAAACCAGACACGTCGTGTAATGACGGTGTAATATGGGTGCAGTTGGCAGAAAGCGGCCAGAAATGCTGTAATCATGGTATGCCAGTTATGAAAAAGAGTAGACTATACAGGAAATGGGCAATATTATTGCACGTAGAATGAATACACATGAAAATGCACGCACGTTGATCACAGTCGATGAAAACATATATAATGGCTCAGTGACCGCAGCAGGTCCGAAAACCAACACACTCACCCCCCCCCCCCCCCACACACACACACACCGTCACACAAACACACACACTCAGACACACAATATATTAATATATGTATGTGTGTGTGTATATATATACCTCGGTGTTCAGACAGTCGGGGTTCGATTTCGAGCTGCGACGGTCGGTCCATGATGTCAATTTTTTTCCTGAGATCCCTGGGTTCATCGCTGGAGCTACGGAGTTCGTGCTTTGTGCGATGCTCTCGAGAGACGGAGCTAAAATGTGGAAAAACCCCAAGGCAATGAAGTCGAGCATCCGCTTAAAGTTATTTAAAAAAAAAAATTAAAATGTTAATGGGATCAAAAGCTGAGCAGCGCATGAGCTGCAGTGGTCAGCGACCCATAGCTGACTGCTAGCGTCAGGGCCAGTGAACCATAGCTGCCAAGACTTTTCTACACCTCCACGCGGTGATCCTGGATAGCAGGCTGCAGCAGGGCAGACTGGTTAAGGAGAAGGGATCGAAGAGGGAATGCTAACCCGGTACTCAAAAAAATGCTTTGCTGAAGTCGGATGTGTTGGATCGAAAGGTGCAAATATCGCAGTCAAGCTGTAAACTACGACACAACGCATTCCGTTCTCGGGACTTCATTCTGCTACTTAAGCCCTTTCAAGGTTTGGTAGTGGGAGATTGAGAACGAACGAAGCCAAGCCAAGCCAAGCCAAGCCAAGCCAAGCCATATATATATATACGAAGAGTATTCAATTCCAACTTGTACTTCTTGTGCTAGCTCTACCTGAATGAGCGCTGGTACTACTATAGTTAGTTAGGGGCATTTGTGTGTTATTACGGCTATATGGCCCACTTCCTATGGGCAGTCACGTGACAAAAATAAATAAAAATGGCGAACAAGACTGTTAGTGCTTGCATGGAACAGCGTGTTGTGACGAAGTTTCTTTTTTAAAGAAGGCATGAAACCGGCGAAAATTTACAGAAAACTGCAATCACAATACGGCGATAGGAAACAGTCGCCGTAAGACATTTGAATGGTGTACACGTTTTAAAGAAGGCCGCACATCCGTGAGTGATGATCCCGGCCGTGAGGTCTTTCAACCCACAACAGTCATTTCTGTGAATATTCAGATTGTGGAACGCCTTATCCTAGAAAATCGACGCATAACCTGTCACAAGTCTTTCTTTTGGGTAAGGTAAACAATATTATTCATGAACATTTGAATTTTCGGAAGGTTAGTGCACGTTGGGTTTGAGCACAAAGGGCGTCCTGCTCCTGCAAGATAACGCTCGACCTCATACGCCTCACCACACTATGTGCCCTTTGCAGCAACTCTGCTGGAACGTTTTGCGACATCCACTTTATAGCCCAGACCTCGCTCTAAGTGATGTCTCCCTGTTTGGAAAAGGATTTCTGGTAGGTCAGGATTTCAGCACTGGTGACTAAGTGAAACAGGCTGTCCTGCATTGGTTCAGATATGCTGACAAATTTTTCTACGCTGAACCTTTTTAAGCAGTACTTAAACACTTAAGCGTTCCAGGAGATTATATCGAAAAATAAAAGGCATTTTGACTAATGAAAAAAAAAATCCTTAAAAAAGAAAGTCCCGGTTTGACTTGAATACCTCTCGAGCGTATATATATATATATATATATATATATATATATATATATATATATATATATATATATATAATAGGTAAAACTAACGTTGTATTTGGTAAGGCTAACGTTAAATTAGGTAAGACTAACTTGATATTAGATAATACTAACGTCATATAATGTAACTAACTTTACATTAGATAAAAAACAAAAAAAAACATAGAAACTGTCGTAGCACTGTATTATTATTATTATTATTATTATTATTATTATTATTATTACTATTATTATATATATATATATCATTCGCTGTTTCCGGCTTGTCAGACGATAGTAATTGTGCTTTGAAAAAAGGTATGTCCATGACGGTAACAAATGTAACTCGTAAGACCAATCCGGGCAGAGATGTGTCTTCCACAGTGTGTACAAGGAAAGTCAGATCCGTTTGCGGCATCGCATGGGGTGGCGTGTCTTCTCAAACGCTGAGTCTTAAGCCTATCAGCAATCAGTATCTCCTTTTTCTGTATTCCATGCTTAATCCTGCCCCTCCATGTAACACGATTCGTGTGGTCCTGTTCCTAGGATTCCAAATCAATGCCTGCATCATTCATATCCCGCGTTAATCGGTACCTGTATCATTCATATCCCGCTTGAGGGGACGGCGTGGCCTAGTGGTTAAGTGGCACGGCTCATGACCCGAAGGTGCTGGGTTTGATCCCCATCACAACACCGGCCGTTACCCCGGGGAAGCAAACCCTTAGAAAATGCAGGAGGAAGCAGACCCTTACATAAAATGCGTGCTGAAGTCGGATGCACTGGGCCGACAGGCGCAAAATAAAAACACAGTGCAACGCACACCACCTTGGGGATTAGAGAAAATAAGGCGAACGCAAATAAAAAAATTAAAAAAACTATATCCCGCTTGCATATATCCTTGATGTAGTGGCAGGCCCCGAGACCTTTTCCCCAATTGTAATTCCCCATAGAGAAGATATTTTGGTATTCTGCCATCATCCATCCTCCCAATGTGTCCCAGCCATCGGAGCCTTCGATGATTAAGCATTCAAAAGATTGTGACAGTGCCTGTTATCTCCAACTCGTCTGCGTTGGTGATCTTGTCGTGCCATCCAATCCCAAGAATTCTGCACAGGCATCTCATGTGATAACTGTTTAGCCGCCTCATCTGGCGCATGTAGGTAGACCATGTCTCACTGCCATAAAGAAGGGTGCTGAGAACACAGGCCTGGTAAACAATTTTTTGTGTGTTAACAGTGAGCTTCTTGTTCTCCTAGACCGTTTTTGTTAATCTGCTCATTGTTGTTGCTGATTTGCCTATCCTGATATTGATCTCTTGGTTCAGGGATAGTTTATTATTGACTGAGGATCCCAAGTACGTCAAATGATCTACTACATCGAGAACCTCATCATCAATGGAGATCACTGGTGTGGTTTGTTTGCACCCTGGACCAGAACTTGTTTTCGGTTTGCTGATTGTTAATCCGAACTTACAGCAGGCAACCGAAAATGCAGATAGTAAGCTTTACAGTTCCTCCTCTGAGTGAGTCGTCATTGCTGCATCATCCGCAAAGAGCAGTTCTATCATCAGTACCTTGTTTATTTTGGTGATGGATCTGAGCCTTTGGGAATTGAATAGGCCACCATCCTAATTCGAGACCACTGAGTCCCCCTAAAAAAACTGTTGACGACTGAAGAGCGGGTGATATGAAAATGTGTTATTGGGATGTTGACGAAAGCGAACATGGAGTTTAGGATCAGTTCCCCAATGTATTTCAATAATAGCGTAAGTTGGGTTAAGGAACTTGCAGACGAATCCTTTTTTTTTTTTTTTTTTTTTTTTTTTTTTTTTTTTTTTTTTTTTTTTTTTTGGTGTTTCGGAAACCTTTATCTGGAAGATCAGCTCACGTTTCTGGATATCACGAAGGCATGTTACGCAACCACCCCTGTTTATGTAAGGCAAGGTAATGTGGTGGTACATGACTGGAGTTTTGAATCAGCTTCTAACGAACAGGTCCCGCAGCTTCTATGAGACCTATAGGTTACCAGATGAGAATCAGGAATTACTAGACGTGTAGAAGGATAGGAAGGAACGGTTCACATACGTTCTAATAAGAAATATGCAGATGGAAATGAACCTCTATTAGCGCCCTTCATGCTTCTATATAAACCAGCGGCTCGTTATTGATCGTAATTTATCTTGATGGTACTCCTGTTAGTTGCCCATCGTGTGTGGTGGTGGCAACATCATCAGAGGCTTTTTATCTTGTTGGTATAACTTACTCTGTATTTATATTATAGTAACCAAACTACTGCGCTTGTCATCAACCTCACTCTCTCGTCCCAAGCTGCCTTGGACCAGTAGCAAGACCATCAGTAAATGGAGTAACTCGGGATGCAGACGCTCTGGTCTTATCTCGCTTGGGGAGACGATGAGGCTAACGTCTAGTCAGGCAAAACACACTAATCAGACAATGTTAGCCAGGGTCAGGAGAAATATACTGGCCAAGATCCTCACCTGACGTCCTCGTTGGTCGTCCTGGAAACGGGCTGTTGTCACCGACAACAGTCTACCTAACAAGGTGAGGTTCGATGTGATCCCAGTAGTATTGAGCGATGCTCATATGAAGCCAAGCATAGCACACCCGTCTGGAGGACCCGGTCCACATTGATCAGCATGCTTGGGATGTGAGCAACGCTACGATAACCTGTCACTTAACACTCTTTTCAGGGCGCACGAAAGAGTAACTTGCTCGTTGTGGGCATTCGCAAACAACAACATCTCGCTTGAGACTAGTATTCCCCCAAAACTTGCACGATTCGATTGCTCACCGTTTCCATTCATCATTTGAAGAGATGAGTGCCTTACTTATCAACTACAGCACATAATGTAGCGTAGGACCTCCACCGTACACGGCTTATTACAGGAAACCTAAACAAAAATAAGTCAGCCCTTAAAAGGGCTAATCCTTGGCCATCTGTCTCTCCCCGCCGTGATATAACTAAAGGAACTAGGTCTGTGGTTAACAGATGTGAACCTGTATCTGATTAGAGCAGTGATAGAGCTCTCATTATTTATAGCAAAGTCACGGGCTTCAACTCCTATTACCAGTGCGCTTCAGTTGACCCAGTTATAAATCTATACCTGACTTACTGTCGGTAAAGGGAAGACACAATTGGCAAGCTATACACGAGGGGTGCCTTTGATTCAAGCGTGTCTTAAAGGACGACTAAAGAGGGACACGCGAGTTTATAGACTGAACAACAGACACAGAGAGACAGAGAGACAAAGAGAGGGATAGAGAGCCAGATATATAGACAAACAGGGAGACAGACAGAGCGATAGACAGACAAGCAGGCAGACAAAGGGAAAGGCAGAGCAACAGAGCGGCAGACAGACAGAGAGATTGACAGAGACACGGACAGAGTGACAGACAGATAGGCAGACAGACAGACACGCTCACAGACATACACACAGACATACACACAGACAGGCAGGCAGATAGACATGTAGGCAGACAGAAAAACAGAGACAGACAGGTAGATAGACAGACAGACATACGATGGACGGAGGGGCGGACAGACAGACAGGCATACTGGCAGGCAGATAGATAGATAGATTTACAGATAGATAGATAGAAATAGATAGATAGATAGATAGATAGATAGATAGATAGATAGATAGATAGATAGATAGATAGATAGATAGATAGATAGATAGATAGATAGATACTCATTTAGCAGTTTTTTTTTCTCAGTCTAGACAAGTTGGAACCAGCCTCTCAACCAGGACTTTGGAGACTGTTTCTGGTCTGCAACTAGATCAGGGTGGTTCAAGGCTTCCAACTACTCCAGAGACCGGCGAGGACTTTCATAATTTCATTCCGACAACACCATCTCCTGAAAATGTCAACTGTTATATTGAAGTTCCGACGGTAAATTTATATTTTATTTTTCTAACATATTTTTCTCGTTTGGTAGTAAATGTCCGACCCACATCTTTGAACATGTGAAGCCATAATTCATTCTGTTCGATACAAGCAAAACATTCACAACCATTGCTGCTGTCTCTTTTTACAGTACGTTTGTTACCAAGTATTTGAATCATTTACCAATTCCGTTCCATTGTGAGGCAGATGGCCTCTTTGCAAGGAAGCCTGTGTCCGAACATTTACAAAAGCTGATCATAATGGCATTATTTTAAACGTTGCCAGCTCCAAGCCTTCTCTTTGGCCACCAAGTTTGAAATGTAACGGTGGACATTTTCTGGTCATCACTGGTACTGCTCTGGTAATATTTCGAGAACTCTGAAATCAATTATTATTCCATAGTAAACTGTGTTAAATAACGGGCTAGTCACCTGTTTGTCAAAATCATGGATCAGCAAACTACGGCCCGCGGGCTAAATCCGGCCATACGTAGCCATTTTTATTTTTACGGACAGCGATCTAAGAATAGATATTATATTTTCAAATTCTTTAAAATTTCAAAGACGGTACAATTTAGAAGCTTCCCCCTAACCTTCTATTGAAAAGGATTATCCCGCAGTGTTATGACATGCTAAAATGCAAACTTCAACAGAAGAATGTAACAGAATTATATCAATGTTTTCCAAGCCATGCATATGGTCAATTAAGATCATAGATGTATATCTATTTCACAGCACCTACCTGTGTGAAAAGACATTTTCAAAGATGAAATACGTCAAATCTCAATACAGTTCAGCATTAACAGATTACTATTTGTAAATATATTTTGATGACAGGGAGTACTAACTTTGAAACTAAAATTTGGTAAAATGTTATATTTAAAAAAAGCAATTCAATTTTTCTCGTTGAAGAGCTGTCTTTGAAATAAACGTATTCTGCTAATTACTATTATTATTATTGTTATTATTATTATTATTATTGCGTAACATTGTGTTCAATAAAATGTTTAATTCTGAAAAACGTGGGTTCTTTTTTCGTTTTGTTCAAGTAGGCCTTACTACATAAATATCGAATTAGGCTCTTGGCCCGAAGAGCTTAGAATATATACTGTTTGGTCCCTCAAATAAAATGTTTGCTGACCCCTGGTCTATACAATCGATTACAAGTATATGCAGACGGGACGGCTTTCTTGCAAACCTCTATATACGATAGTAATTTACAAAAGCAGCAACACAGAAAGAGAACGAAAGAAAGTAAACTGTGTAATTTTCTACTTTTAAGATTTCTTTCATCATCAACATCAAAGGTTCTAGCATTGCTAATATGAGCAAAGATGCTTCACTAAAGTTGGCCTTCTTGCAGGGAACACGTGCCAACGCATTTCTGTGATCTTAATTCAAGCCGGTTTTGTGTGCACCTTGTTGGACATGATGATGCTGCCAGCATCGAGCACAACTTCTCCTTGTCACATTCTACGATACATAGAGTTGGTTGCATATGTTATACATTCTCCCGTCCTCCCGCAAGGGCCGCAGATATGTACACAAAGATTAGGATTTATGTATTATCAGTATATTGCCTCGTCTTTAACAGGCGATACAATACTTCCAAATAACCATATAATCGAATTCACATTACAGTTCTGGCAGGCTCATCTGAAGGCAAACGTTTGAGGATTAAATGATCTTATAATAGATACAGGATACTTTTTTATAACGTGAAGCAAAATCGCACAAGCTACTACTAGCTTACTAGCTAATGTAAAATTGTCCGCCAGGGTCCAAGCACAAACTTATATTAGTGCACCATATGTATACATTTGCATCTACATTAATAGCGAAACGTATATATAGTAGCGCAGTGGTTAACGCGCTAGCTTCCCATCTGAGTGGTCCTGGGTTCATTCCCCAGTTGAGGCGGTAATGTTTTTTTTAAGACCGCAATGGTTCCCGGGTCGACCCAGCCTTAAATGGGTACCGGTTCAGTCCGGGAAGTAAAAGCGGCGAGGGAGAGGAGATGCCTACCGCCCTCATATAGCCCAGCCTTTGAAATGTGAGATCGCTAACACCTCACACCCCTACGGCAGTAATGCTATGGGATACTTTACTTTACTTTACTTTTACTATATGATTTACACTGCCCACTGCCGTTGGTTAGTATTGTGTTTTATATTATTAGAAATGTACTCCCCCTAGTTTCTGCTGCACTTCAGACCATATAATTGGAGTATTCTATAAGAATTAACTAGTGTTCGTATAGTAACATTTCTGAATCCGTTACCTTCTTCTTCTTCGTCTTCGTTCTCAATATCCCTCTACCAAGCCCTGAAAAGGGTTTTGTAAGTAACATAATGTTGTTCGGAGAACGGAATGCGTTGTGTTGCAGTTTACAGCTTGACTGCGATAATTTCACCTTTTAGCTTTTGACACTTCATCGGGCATTTTTTGCATACCGTATTAGCCTTTTCTCTTTGATTCCGTCTCCTCAGCAAGTCTGTTCTGTTGCAGCCTGTTCAGAATCACCTCGTGGAGGTGTAGAATGGCTTGGACAGCTCTGGTTCGCTGGACCAGATGCTAGTAGTCAGCTATGGGTCGCTGACCACTGCAGCTCACGCATTGCTCAACGTCGTGATCTGTTATCGTGTCAAACCTTTTAGATCATATAGATATTCTCATGTCTTGACACAAGTCTTATGCGAAAAAAAAATTTTTAACATTATTTTCTGTAGACATTCAGTTTTTTTCTGTAAGCCCTGTCTTTGTGACTTTTGTTACTTCGTTTTATTTCAATCTCTCACATAAGTGAATTTCTAAGCGTGGCTGATCAAAAAGGGGATGAGGTGGAGGAGTGTGGATAGGTGTGTATGTGTGTGAGATAATGAGAAAGAGAGAGAGGGTAGGTTGGTGTGGAAAGAGGAGAATATTTCCATAAAAGAAAAAAAATTTTTTTTTAAATAGATGCTAGAAAAAGTAAAGAAGAAAAAAATATATTGTGAACGGGATCAACATCAACAATTGAAGCATTCTAACATCAAAAAGTAATAAGCTAGATAAACATCAACAAATAAAACATGCAAACATTGAAAGCCCTAATCTGGATCGACAGCAACAAATGAAACATTCAAACGGGCTTAAAATGCTGAGCAGCGCATGAGCTGCAACAATCAATAGCTGACTGCTAGCGTCAGGACCAGAGACCCATAACCGACTGTTAGCGTCAGGACCAGAGACCCATAACTGACTGCTAGCGGCAGGACCAGAGACCTATAACCGACTGTTAGCGTTAGGACCAGCGAACTAGAGCTGTCAAGACCCTTCTACATCTCCACGCAGTGGTCCTGAATAACATGCTGCAACAGGGCAGACTGGCTAAGGAGAAGGAATCGAAGACGGAAAGTTAACCCGGTACTCAAAAATGCCTGCTGAAGTCCGATGTGTCAGACCAAAAGAGGGGAAATATCGCAGTCAAGCTGTAAACTACTGCACACCGCATTCCCTTCTCCGGACTACATCCTGATACTTGCAAAGTCATTTTCATGGCTTGGTAGCGGGAGATTGAGAACGTAGAAGAAGAAGAAGAAGAAGAAGAAGAAGAAGAAGAAGAAGAAGAAGAAGAAGAAGAAGAAAAAGAAGAAGAAGAAGAAGAAGAAGAAGAAGAAGAAGAAGAAGAAGAAGAAGAACAAGCATTCAAACATCAAAAGCAATGAACATCAACAATTGAAACATGTAAACATCAAAAGTAGTAAATTGGATAATCATCAACAATTGAAACATGTAAACATCAAAAGTAGTAAACTGGATAATCATCAACAATTGCAGCACGGCAACATATCAAAAGTAATATCACTTTACTAAAAGAATAGTGGGTGAAATGTTGAACACAAACTAGCAAGAGATGAAATGTATTCAGTCTATCAATGTTTTGTAAGCTGAACACACAAATCGTATTGACAATGATGCGATCATCTCGCAAAAACCGTTCAAGTTGTATCACTGTTATCCATATGGTCATTGCCATTAATACAAATGTTCATTTGATTTGAGCTGATTCACTATGTGATGCCGACATATCACCTAAAATACAATTGTCAGTATATCACTATTTCACACATTACTCAACCACCATCCTCCTAGAAATGAACCAAATATATATATATATATATATTGCGTTGTACTTTTATTTAAATATTGAACTGTTTATATAAGCTGTAATATCTAGTCCAACCGTACTGAACTGTCAATGTACATGTATCTAAGGATGTCATTTGCTGGAGTTTTGAACCTCAAAAATAAATTAATATTAAATAATAAAACGTTATTTATTCGCATTGCAAGGGTCCACCGGAAGGATTGTACGCCTGGTGAATAATGCCGCTCGCTTCTACGGTCACCACATTGTGTGCAGAATAGGTTTTTATTTTACCTTTGATGAGATAACACCCTACCGAGGTTTTGAACCCTTTTCCATTTGTTTAGAAGACTAGTATTCTTCTTCTTCTTCTTCTTCGTTCTCAATCTCCCACTACCAAACCCTGAAAGGGCTTAAGTAGCAAAATGTAGTCCAGAGAACCGTATGCGTTGTGTCGCAGTTTACAGCTTGGCTGCGATATTTGCACATTTCGGTCCAACACATCCGACTTCAGCAAGCATTTTTTGAGTACCGGGTTAGCATTCCCTTTTCGATCCCTTCTCCTTAGCCAGTCTGCCCAGTCCGCGTGGAGGTGTAGAAGGGTCTTGGCAGCTCTGGTTCGCTGGCCCTGACGCTAGCAGTCAGCTATGGGTCGCTGACCACTGCAGCTCATGTGCTGCTCAGCATCTTGATCCAGAAGACTAGTTAGTATTCAAACCTTTCAGTTTCCCAAATTTGTTATCAGTTCCAAGATCGGCTTTTTTCTAAAGAGGACAACCAAAGATGACAACTAAAGACGGCATCCAACGTTCACAGTCAAAGATGACAAACATAAATGTCATCCACCGATCACAGCCAAAGATGAAAACCACAAATGGCATACAGCTATCGCAGACAAAGATGACAACCAGAGATGGCATCCACCTATCGCAGACAAAGATGACAACCAGAAATGGCATCCAGCTATCACAGCCAAAGGTGACAACCACGAATGGTATCCAGCTATTGCAGCCAAAGGTGACAACCACGAAGGGTATCCAGCTATTGCAGCCAAATGTGACAACCACGAATGGTATCCAGCTATTGCAGCCAAAGGTGACAACCACGAATGGTATCCAGCTATTGCAGCCAAAGGTGACAACCACGAAGGGTATCCAGCTATTGCAGCCAAAGGTGACAACCACGAATGGTATCCAGCTATTGCAGCCAAAGGTGACAACCACGAATGGTATCCAGCTATTGCAGCCAAAGGTGACAACCACGAAGGGTATCCAGCTATTGCAGCCAAAGGTGACAACCACGAATGGTATCCAGCTATTGCAGCCAAAGAGGACAACCAATAATGGCACCCATCGGACACATGCAAAGATGGCATTCATCGATCAGTCAAAGATGACAACCACATAAAATATCCCAGGATTGCTGCCAAAGATGACATCAAACGATCACTGCCAAGGATGACAACCACAGATGACCACCAACGACTACAGCCAAAGATGACATCCAACGACCACAGCCAAAGATAACAACCAAATGTCGACAGGACTCCTAACTGACGATGTTAAACTTGTTCGTTTTTAGACAATGTTTGCATTATGTCAAAACATTATCATCGACTTTTACAACCTTTCATTTTTGGGTGTAATAACTGTTATGGAAGCGTGGAAGAGAATGATTCACCCTATGTCTCCATTAGCTGCGATCGCAAATCTTCACATTTTTGTGATTGTGGGCGCGGGGTATGGTTTGCTCATGTGTTGTTTATGTCTGGGTATTTGTTTTCAATATGTTATATTGTTAACCATTTCATGTTTGTTTTCTCATTTTATAACTGACATAACGTAATTCACACACTCTTGACCACTTCATGGTGTGGCTGCTAACTGAAATCGTTCACTTCACAATATTTAATCTATTTCAATGCAATTTGTTCATTGTTTTCGCTCCTTCGGTTACGTAGGTCTTGTAGCCGTAATCTATGTGTCGCTTTGTTGTTGCACTGTAACGGTTATTGAGTCATAACCTATATGTTTTTATCGACTCAAACAAGTGTTGCTATTCAATTGTCTATATAAATTACTTTAATCGTGGACTTGTTAGTTACTGTCATGGTATTATATACGGGTATTTGTTACTTTAATCGTGGACTTGTTAGTTACTGTCATGGTATTATGTACAGGTATTTGTTACTTTAATCGTGGACTTGTTAGTTACTGTCATGGTATTATGTACGGGTATTTGTTACTTTAATCGTGGACTTGTTAGTTACTGTCATGGTATTATGTACGGGTATTTGTTACTTTATTCAACTTGTTAGTAACTGCCATGGTATTATGTAAGGGTATTTGTTACTTTAATCGTGGACTTATTAGTTACTGTCATAGTATTATCAGAATGTACGGATATCAAAGTAGTGCATATATACCAGCTACTATCTTCATTCCCAATCATCATCATGGTAACCATCATCATCATCGAAGTTAACCATGCTTTATCCAAAATGACACTAAATGGCACAGTCGTTTAATGTTCTTCAGGTTTTAAACCCCGTTTTTTTCCGTAAGTTATCCTACCTGTTTATTTTGTGATGTTTCCATTTCTGTCATCCTCGATAAATACCTTCTGGTTGAAATGTCGGCTTCTTGTACATCTTGTGGTTATGTAAAATTGTTATACAGCTACTTTGTTTGGTTTTAATTTGCCTACATCATCGTGTGCGTATCAGAGCGGTAAAGCACAGAACTGGCCTCTCAGAGCAAAGTCGGCGGGTTCGGGTTAGTACCCTAATGGTGGCACGCCGTCCAACGATCAGAAGTTGTACATGGGCATTTAAAAATTAGGTCCAACAACGCAGCGAAAAAAAGTAACTTCACCAACTGAGACCTACTACAATAAGGTATCAAACACTTCATTCCCAACGACAACTTTTGCTATAGGAAAACAATGACCTTGACCTTTTATCACCAATTTTCCCACTCCCCCTGTGGTAGTGTCTATGTTCAGCCGAGTAGTTTGTTTATCTTAAGAGTTACAACATATATCTACACAACGACACGACTTTACCACAGTAAAACACCGTAAACACTATCGCTGACCATTAAACAAAATAATATCATTTATTAACAAGAATAATTGTTGCACAATATCAAGAAAAAGCAAAGGACTAAATAATCATAATATATATTTAATTACCACACAAGATACAAGCAATTGCTGTTGATATTACTTCTGTAACTACATAAAAACCAGGTTCTAAGTCTATACCTGTAACAACAACATTTCACAACACTAATACTATTCTAGCCACAACTTAATGGCTCCAGTTAGGTCACCGCCCACTATCTGCACACTCAACACACAATCACAAACTCGTCCTCACGATCAGATCACATACTCGGGCGAATCTGCGCATTCACATACAATCATATCACTTTACGTACTCAGGTGAGTCTGTACGCTCACACATAATCAGTTCTCGTACTGTTCCCATGGTGTCCATTATAAGCACCTATTGAGCGCGACTGGCCAAACTCAAGGTGTATGATGGGACAAGCACCATGTAAACGCTCTCACTTTTAGTCTTCCTGCCAGTCTTCGAATGTATCTTTGCTACTAATGACAGGGCGTTGCTACGGTAATCCTGCTCAATTCGAGAGGAATGGCAGACATTTGTCCACGTACTAGGCTCATAAGCCAACAACATCTCCGTGCCATAACCAGGCTTGCCCCCTGGTCAAATGCACTCCTTCGAGAGATATCGCAGGTCGCTGACATTTGGTCCACGTGCTTGGCTGATAAGCCAATGGTGGTGCGAAGCTACCATCTGAGGGACTACGGCCGAACGCCTCTAAGCCAGAATCCCGACATAAATCTCAGCACCGCTGTGATATGAGGCTACGACATGGCTTGGACCTGGGGCTCGCATCTCAGCCCGGCCCGGTCAAGCCGCAGAAATGCACCTGGATAAATGCACTCCTGCCTTGCTCTTTACCTCTGTCTGCTATTAGTCATCCCAATGGACGCAGAAGATATGCAGTCCAGCGGACATTGCACCCCTGCCCTATTGTGACAACCTCCCAGGTGGCGGGGAATGCTAGGCGTACCATCACTGCAGATGAGCCGAGAAAATAAAGGAAGCAAAGAGATACCTCACTCACATGCACATGCTACGTTCCTGGCAGGACGTGACGATCCTGAGACACAGTCACACTGGACTGCCTCTCTTCCGGGATAGTACAAACTAGTACATAGTCCATCATATAATATCATTGCCAAACCCTATAGACACGAGTGGGGAAGACTCGATAGTCCTGCAAGACAACTTCCCTAAGAGAGACAACTCTGACCAAAAACAACTGCTGCCTTGCAGTTAGGCTGGGGACAGCCAAAGGCTAATGAGGGCATCCCTACAGAATCGCCTGTTGAAATCGGATGCACTGAGCCACAGGCTTAACAAAATAAAAAAATGCAACGTAAATATCGCTGTAAACAGCGTACGATGTAGAAGAAGAAGAAGAAGAAGAAGAAGAATGTATCTTTGCAGTGTATTTTATAGTGTCAAGCAACAAACATGTCTGTCCAATGGTCTTCTGTGGGTTTGTTGATTTAGCCCTCCCTCCAATTTGGAACTACCGCATTTAAAATGGTATTGACTGTCTATCCACTAGTCACTGTCATTCTAAATGTCGTAGCCTGTTGTGTTATTATTCGTTGTCACTAAGTCTTCTACCTAACCCCTCATTTCCTTGTCGACCTAGTGTTGAAACGGTGATTGACACATTCGAGCAATTTTTAATTCTTAGAGTCGTCAGCTCAATCTCCCCTGCCCTAAACGTCCATGCTCCAGCTGGCACTGTCACACCCAGTAGATCAACCATTACCACCGTTCTCATCATACCAGTAGATCAACCGCTACCACCGTTCTCATCATACCAGTAGATCAACCGTTACCACCGTTCTCATCATACCAGTAGATCAACCGTTACCACCGTTCTCATCATACCAGTAGATCAACCAATACCACCGTTCTCATCATACCAGTAGATGAACCAGTGCCACCGTTCTCATCATACCAGTAGATCAACCGCTACCACCGTTCTCATCATACCAGTAGATCAACCGTTACCACCGTTCTCATCATACCAGTAGATCAACCAATACCACCGTTCTCATCATACCAGTAGATCAACCGTTACCACCGTTCTCATCATACCAGTAGATCACACACAAGACATTGTTTTCTCACATACTTCTTATATCCTTCTGTGTCTACCAGTTGCAGACAGTCGGGGGGATGTGTGTTCGATTCGGCCGAAGTCGTATGTGGAGCTGTCAGTCTGGCGTTCACATTCAGATGAGCAACTATTGCGAGAGACTGAGTCGACGGACTGATTCAGGCAGGAGACGCACAAGAAGCCCACGACCTTGAATCTGTTCAGGTCTGCAGTGATAACAGATACATTTAACTGACTGGCTTTCTGTAATATATGCTGATAAATAGTTTACTTGGGCAGACTGGCATTGGTTTATGAGAAAATTTGTTGTACTGTCACCATAACATTCTAGTGCTCGTAACTGGAGGAATATAAACATGGTTTGGATGTAATAATGGTTTTCCTGTTTATTGTGTATGACATTTCTATACACTTTCTCTCTTCCTCCATTTAATTATACTGATCATATTAAAAATTGATGGACTGGAATAGTAACATATTTCTACTGTGATATCTTTTTCTGATATCAGTCTGTTTCCAAAGCCGTAACTTGGAGATGAAATAGGGTGTTCGTTAGTTATGAGTCACTGACCCTGATGCAAGCAGCCAGTCATAACTCTTCGCTTTCCTTTTGTGACACGATTGGTGTCAGAGTGACATAAATGTTAGAGCGTTTGGCTATCACAGTAAAGGAATTAGGTTCTCCTCTATGCACTCTCCAGTAGACTAAGAAATGTGAGTACCTCACTTTCAGTTGCGGAAGGCAAGGAAAGAAAAAACGGAATAGGTCATGCCGAATGACAAAATTGATACCTAGTCCAAAGAAGACTAGGGATCAAGATGCTGAGCAGCGCATGAGCTGCAGTGGTCAGCGACCCATAGCTGACTGCTATCGTCAGGGCCAGCGAACCAGAGCTGCCAAGACCCTTCTACACCTCCAAGCGGCGATCCTGGATAACGGGCTGCAGCAGGGCAGACTGGCTAAGGAGAAGTGATCGAAGAGGGAATGCTAACCCGGATGTGTTGGACTGAAAGGTGCAGATATCGCAGTCAAGCTGTAAACTGCGACACAACGCTTTCCGTTCTCTAGACTACATCTGCTACTTAAGCCCTTTTAGGGTTTGGTAGCTGGAGATTGAGAACGAACGAAGCCAGGTCAAAGAAGACTAGCACGTTATCCCTTGCGGTCATTTTCCTTTAAAAGATTCCATTGTTTAAGTCTGTATCCAACTAACTGTTCTTTGGACAGCTCCAGGTCGTGAAGAAGATCGTTCCGTTCTTCTTGTCCAAGAATGTGGGACGCAGATGACGCAGAACCATGACAGACATGTGACCATCAAAAGACGCCTTAGGCTGCGGATATTTCGAATTTGGTTCTCCCCGATCCTCATTGTCTGAATCTGTGGATAAATTCATTTGTAGGTTCTCAAAACTGGAAGTTATTCACCGTGCAAAGCAGTTTGTAAATTCATTTACACTATTGTCTACCTGGGGAGCCGAGGTAGCGCAGTGGCTAGTCTACTGGCTTCCTAGTCGAGAGATTGGGGTTCGGTCCACAGTTGGTGAGGGATGTTTTCGATCACAAATCGGGTCCTATGGAATGTAAAGTCGGCCGGCGTGATGTTGAGAACATCACTCCTAGTCTGCCGTTGGTCAAGAAAAACATATGGTCCTGACATCATATTTCCAATATACTACACAGGCATGTTAACGTGATCTTTTCTTGACTTTTTCTTGTCTTCTGATTTTACTTGGGAAATAATTGAAACCATGCAGAAGTAGCAGTTCTTTTACTTATTATTTGGCTCTCTCCCCACCATAGGAAATTGTAAATGGCATAGCCACTTGTTCGCCTTTCGGAAGATTTCTTGCAAACGTACTGTAGCAAATGTGTGATCCCCACGTCTTACCCTACTCCCCAATCTTGTATCCAAAAAAAAGGTCATACGCTATTTTCAACTCGGCATTGCTCTGTGCTGAGAAGTTCCCAACACAGTAACACTCTGTGCTGAGAAGTTCCCAACTCAGCATCGGTCTGTACTGAGAAGTTTCCAACTCAGCATCGCTCTGTACTGAGGAGTTCCCAACTCAGCATCGCTCTGTTCTGAGGAGTTCCCAACTCAGGATCGCTCTGTACTGAGGAGTTCCCAACTCAGCATCGCTCTGTACTGAGGAGTTCCCAATTCAGCATCGCTCTGTACTGAGTAGTTCCCAACTTAGCATCGCTCTGTACTGAGGAGTTCCCAACTCAGTATCGCTCTGTACTGATGAGTTCCCAACTCAGCATTGTACAGAGCAGAGTGTGCTCAGCGAGGCGTTAAACTGCGAGTAGCATGCCCCAAGCCCTTTTTCAAATTCAAACACGGCGCAATTGATGGATACGGGGGCTCTCTCGAGGTCCAGTTGGTTGGTATATGTGGTAGCGTGCCAACAATCCGGTGCCAGCTACCCACAGCACTGCGCTGAATATAACTAACTCAACAAGTTGTTGTCAATGTCGTCCGTGATGAACTGTAAGCCTGCTGATAGGAGAAAAGGAATCTATTTGTGTGACGTAGTCAGCACATAATGTTTACGCGTGGAATTGTCGTATAAAGAAATGATCTGTATTATTACCCATCCTGGCAGATATACATAAATATCCATTCAGAACGGAAAAAACAGCAGTCCAGCTCTGTACAATATAAAGAACTAATTCACTCAAACTGTCTATCAAATATTACTTGGCAAAAATCGCTCAAGGAATACCCATCACTGGATGAATGATGACTTGGCTTGGCTTCGTTCGTTCTCAATCTCCCGCTACCAAACCCCAAAAGGGCTTTAGTAGCAGAATTTAGTCCAGAGAACGAAATGCGTTGTGTCGTAGTTTACAGCTTAATTGCGATATTTGCACCTTTCGGTCTAACACATCCGACTTCAGCAAGAATTTTTTGAGTACCGGGTTAGCATTCCCTCTTCGATCCCTTCTCCTTAGCCAGTCTGCCCTGCTGCAGCCTGTTATCCATGATCACCACGTGGAGGTGTAGAAGGGTCTTGACAGCTCTGTTTCGCTGGCACTGACGCTAGCATTCAGCTATGGGTCGCTGACCACTGCAGCTCATGCGCTGCTCGGCATCTTGATCCCGGAGGAATGATGAAGGGCCGATACAAGTCAGTCCGTCACGGAGCCATCTTGGTGCCCAATGTTCTAGTGTTTTGTAACTTTAGTTCGTGCACGTCAACACATTTTGTTTGGAATACATAATTTGCCTTAAGTGCGTCTCAGACAATCCAGACTACGCATAGTGCTTCTGTCCCTTTGTGGGTGGCTTTCACTTTCACTTAGAGAGTGAGAGAGAGCACACGGCATATGAAGAAAGTGCAACAGTAATGGACAATTATTTTCCTTCCATTACCTCTAAATTACAAATACCATGTTTCCTGGATGCACTCTCGACCTAAACAGTTTATGTTTATGACTGTGAGATATGTGGTGCTGAGTGCTGGACGTGCGTGTGACTAAGGTCATGTTTGGTGCTGAGTGTTGGACGTGCGTGTGACTAAGGTCATGTGTGGTGCTGAGTGCTGGACAGACGGGACGTGTGTGTGACTAATGTCATGTGTAGTGCTGAGTGCTGGACGTGCGTATGACTAAGGTCATGTGTGGTGCTGAGTGCTGGACAGACGGGACGTGCGTGTGACTAAGGTCATGTGTGGGGCTGAGTGCTGGATAGACGGGACGTGCGTGGGACTAATGTCATGTGTGGTGCTGAGTTCTAGATAGACGGGACGTGCGTGTGACTAAGGTCATGTGTGGTGCTGAGTGTTGGACGTGTGTGTGACTAAGGTCATGTGTGGTGCTGAGTGCTGGACAGACGGCACGTGAGTGTGACTAATGTCATGTGTGGTACTGAGTGTTGGACAGACCACATGCTTATAGTTTCGAAATTCAACACTTTTAAAATCATATGGGTCGGCGTTTTGGGAATGAAGGCTCGCATGCCACAGGGCTCGGTGAAAGCGAAAAAACAAGACGATGATTCCATAGCCTACTCCTCGCATGTGTGCACTGAATATGGCAGGGCCTTTCGTTTCAGGATTCGCCTTTACAGCCATCAGCGAACACAATTCGCAGAAATAGTCTGATGTTGTCGCCTTCTTCGCTTGCGATTGGTAACTATTATTATTATTAGTGCTATTATTATTTTTTAATTATTAATAATAATGAATTTATTAGTTAACTCAACATATCCATGCGCTTAATGTGCCTAGCTCAGTATTGCACAGAGCTAAGTGTGCCCAACTCGGCAGTTTACTTCGAGAAACGTGTGCCTTGCTCATGTGCATGTCTGAAACACGCCGGAACTGACGGGTACGTGACACCTCTCGAAGCCCCGTATTATTGGTTAAGATTGTAAGACGTTAAGAACTCCTCGGAATTGTTTTAGATCGACTCTCGGTGTTGGACACCGATGAATGCATCGCGTTCCCTCTTTGGTCGGGAAGGAGCCAGATATATGTATGGTTCTTTACCTGATAGGATGGAAAGTCACAGGAAACCTCTCTTCTTCTCCTCACCCGCCGCCTTACTTCAGAAGTACTATCAATCTAGAGAATCACCAAGAGCTAATCGCTCAGGGCAACTGACAAATACGAAGAAGAAGAAGAAGAAGAAGAAGAAGAAGAAGAAGAAGAAGAAGAAGAAGAAGAAGAGAAGAAGAAGAAGAAGAAGAGAAGAAGAAGAAGAAGATGATGATGATGAGGAAGAAGAAGAAGAAGAAGAAGTAGAAGAAGAAAATGAAGAAGAAGACGATTTGAAGAAAGAATAAGACGTTATGCAAACATAACGTCTTTACAAATGTAACAAAACTAAAACTTATCTACAACATTGACACAGCTACGAGGATTCATTATTGCTGGCTTCATGCAGAAATTACTTATGTTGTATTTGGGACGAACGCACGCACGGACGCACCCATTTGTATCGTGTTGTTGGGGAGTTCATTGTTTGATTGTCGATACGTGTCTCATGTTGTTTGTGTGGTAATTGTTTGATTGTCACTATGTGTGTCATGTTGCTTGTGTGTTAATTATTTGATTGCCAATATGTGTGTCATGTTGCTTGTGTGTTAATTGTTTGATTGACAATATGTGTCTTGGGTTGTTTGTGAGTTAATTGTTGGATTATCAATATGTGTCTCATTTTGTTTGTGAGTGAACTCTGTGGTTGTCAATACGTGTCTCGTTTTTTTTGTGTGAGTTAATTCTTTTATTGTCGATATATGTCTTGGGTTGTTTGTTTATTGTCAATACGTGTCCCATCTTGTTTGTGAGTTAATTGTTGGATTGTCAATATGTGTCTTGAGTTGTTCGTCAGTTAATTATTTGATTGTCAATGTGTGTCTCGTGTTGTTTGTGAGTTAATTGTTTGATTGTGAACGTTTGTCTCACGTTGTTTGTGGGTAAATTGTTGATTGTCAATGTTTATTTCACGTTGTTTAAAACAGCTTCGGTCATTACTCATCTCTTCTTGATTTGTATTTCACTTTTTTTATCGTCTGTTATTCTATTTCCAAGATGTTACATATTTCGTCACGTGTTATAGTGTTTGGTCAACTATTCATAGTCAATCTGCATAGCAGATTTTTTTTGTCTTCTAGCATACCCGGATGTAAATGGACATCCAACTTACAGTTATGTAAGGCTAGGCAGCGAGGAAGTGAATTGGCTGCTCCCCTTCACAAAAACCAGAAGTCGTGTTTAATGAAGTACACTTCATCCCCGACTGCAATATCGACGTTTAGACTTTTTATTTACACTTTTTAATCAAAATGAAGGTATACTTTAATGAGCGGCAACAACGTCAATATACGAGAGAAAGAGAGGGTTGATTAGACGGCAAAAATGGATAGAATCTATATGAAATACTGAATTCATTTCGTGCAATGTTCAAATATACTAGAAGCCCATTAAAAGCGCGCAGCTTTATTTGATGAACCCGCAACTCGTTGCGCTTAATTTAAAGTTGTGGAAACTGCTGACATTTTTTTATCCATTTACTGACCAACATTTTCTGTATTCTTAAAGATGAAACAACTCAAAGGCGGCTTCTAAGCAGTTGTCAACATTTGGGGGAAAACAAAAAAATCGTACACGCTGTCATGAAGTTAGATCTATCATTAATATGGAGGATGACCACCTGCAGCATCAATGCAGGCTTAGCATTGGCGTCTCCTGCTATTGTAGAGTGTCTCGAAAAATGTTTGAGGTATGGCGTTCCATTATGTAATGAATGCCATCTCCAGAGCATTCACATTGTTGATGTCATGATGGCGGACTCCTCTGTTCAGTTCATCTCGTACATGTTCAATCGGGTTCATTTCAGGAGAGATTGCAGGTAACTCTAGTTCAAGAAAAGAATGATGGGCTAAGAAATTCATGGCAACATTAGCTGTGTGAGGCCTAGCGTTATCGTACTGAAAGATTTCCAGATCTGGGTGATTCTGGAATAGATGCACTTCGATGGGTAGCAGTACTTGATTAACGTAAGGGTCAGCGGTAACGTTAGCACTGACAATATGAAGGGGTGGGGTTTACGGTGGTCATTAGAAAACCCACTCCACACATGTACACTTCCTCCTACATATCTGTCATGCTGGACTACAAGGCATCGTCATATCTTTCTTCAGGACGACGGCAGGCGCGATTTCTTTTATTAGCAAAGGATACATTCAATCCACTTTCATCAGAGAAAAAAATCGTTGATCGCCAATCCACCCTTGGACGACAAACATTGTGTAGATCAAGCCAGTCTGTTGGTCCGGTGACGCCTCGTGAGGATAAATCCAATGTCTGGACGTCTGTTGAGCAAACCAGCGGCGTGAAGTCTCCGTCGCACAGTGCTTGCGCTGGCAAGTCTCACAACGTCAGGTAATTGAGTTGATGTCTCAGTTGCTGCTTGGAAGCGGTTGCGCAGATATATCAAACGAATTGTGCGATCTTGAGCTTGTTGTTACACAAGGTTGACCAGGTCTGGGACGGTCATTGATGGTACATGTCGCCGGAAACAGCTTTACTATAGTGGACCGGTCACAATTAAAATGTATGTCAACTTCTCTGGTCGCCATTCCACTCCTGAGCATACCAACAGCTCTTGTGAGGACAATCGAGGCACGACAAAAACATAAACAGACTTTCGTTCGATCCTTTAACACCTCCACGCGGTGATCCCGGATAACAGGCTTCAGCAGGGCAGACTGGCTAAGGAGAAGAGATCGAAGAGGGAATGCTAACCCGGTTTTAAAAAAATGCTTGCTGTAGTCGGATGTGTTGGACTGAAATGTGCAAATATCGCAGTGAAACTGTAAACTACAACACTGCGAATTCCGTTCTCCGGACTACATTCTGGTACTTAAGCCCTTTCAGGGTTTCTCTGATGTCAGCATTGTACATTCGATCCCTGATCGAGATCCGGAAGACGCATCTTTCCATCGCTCCCTGGGTAACTCGTAGTTTCTCTGCATCTGCGTCGCGTAGATTCCACACTTCACATCCGTAAATCATGGCTGGTATGACCGCAGAATTGAAAAGGTTTGCCCTAGCCATGTTATCTTTCAGCTGCAGGAGTATTGGCTTTATGGTATTGAATCTAGACCAGGCTGTAGCTCTTCGTCTGGAGATTTCCTTGGCTGTTGTTGTTCGTTCATCACAAGTGATGAGGATCACTCTCTTTGTTCAGCCATGTGGACAATCTTTTCTCTTGCTGTGTCCGCTGAAATGGGTGACTTGCGCGGTGATTTGGATTAAAGAGAGAAAGGAACTGCGCCTGTTGTCAACCTTACTCTCTGGTCCTGAGCTACCCTTGGCCGGTGGCAATATATTTATCGAGACGACTGGAGATAGCACAGGATGCAGATTTTTCCTTATGGTTTACTCTCGCAGCCTTTCCCGTAAACAGGTATCCCGCAAGGCAGCGGAGGGGGGAGGGGGGAGTGGGTGACATCTAACGTTGTGTGTCTAGTCTTTGCCATAATCACAAAAGGACGTAAATCAGCGTGTGAGTGAGTTTGGCATCTCTCCCCCGACCGTGTTGAGTCCATTATAGTCGTGTCCAAATTTTACACCCCAAAATTGACTATGTTTGCAGCTAGACGAGTACATGGAGGCGCTGACATCTTCGACAGGCTCATTTCCCAGCTTGACCTCGCATTTGCGGCAATAGGAGACATTGGGTTTTCTTTTTGTTCCTACGTAGTCCGACACATCTACCCACCTCAACCAGTTCGTTCAGGGAGTGGTTGGCCTCCTCGGTGGTGTGGTTGTTGAGCACAATGTCGTTCGGAAATATTCAGGCCAAAATAAGAACTCTGAACAGGTCAGAGAATTCAAATACTTGGGCAGCGTGCTCACACGTGATAGAAGGCTGGATAGAGAGATGGAATCAAGACCACAGAAAGCAAATGCGGTTTTTTTTTTATCAGCTCTCACCATTATTAAGATACACACATATTCCAATGAAGCCAAAGAGACAGCTGATAAATAATATGCTTATACCAGCTCTCTACTACCAGTGCCAGGCATAAACTCTCACCAAAGCACAAGAAAGAAAAATCATGCTTTGCGAAATTAGGTGTTTGAGAAAGAATGTTGAGGTTACAAGGCTGGACAGAGTACAAAACGAAGTAGTCCGACAGAAAGTTGGTGCAACACCTTGCACGGAATACATAGAAAGACAAAAAATAAAATGGTTTGGACACCTGACAAGAATACAACCAAAGTTTCCAGCGGCCGTATCTACAATACCAGACATCAAGGCTGCAGAGCAAGACACAGGCCACGAAAAAAGATGGATAGATGGTGTCAGGGAGACACGGAAGAAATACGGAATGACAACAACATGGGCGACAAAGCTGACACACGACAGAAAACTACACCTCGCCGCGACGTCTGACACAAATGAGATATAAACACGCTGGAAGGTATACAAAGAAGAGCTACAAAACTAATAGTGGGATTACATAATTACAGTTATGAGGAAAGACTCAGAAAAACCGGCCTACTGTGTCTTGAAAAGATAAGAATTCCATGTAACTTAATACAGGGTTATACGATAATCACAGGAAAGGTTAAATTAGACTATTACAATTTTTTTTCTCTTCAAAATACAACCACCAACAAGAACAAGAGGGCATAGCTGCGAATTAACTAAAGAAAGGTCCAGATTGGATATTATGAAATATTTTGTTAGTCAGAGAGTGGTGAATGGTTGGAATACATTGCCCCATGACATAGTGGGGGCAGTTTATGCATTAAAGAATAGATTGGATGCGCATAGCTTTTAGAGCAGGACAATGGAAATGTAACTCTTCTAAACCAATATAAAGACGTTAAGTTAAGTTTCAAGTCGATAGAAGATTATGATTATGAAGTCTTCAGCATGTAGACTGAAAACTGGTTCGCCTTCTTTTAACAGCCAATCGTGTACGACATACTTTTCATTAGGTCTACATTTAATCCTCATATTTCAAGCGATATTATTAAAATCTGTAACATACTTCTTGGTTCTGATCTAGTTACACATTAAAAAACTTCAGTTTATGCTATCATACACGCATTAAGTATGTCGTAAAGCAGAAACAAACGACCTTGATTGTGACCCTTGCTTGGGTTGCTCTTTGGGATATCTGTGTACAAAATGGCGACATTGGTCAAGAACGTGGGGTCGATTTATACAGTCGCTAGCTGTGCGGTGCGGATAGCGGGACTAAGACTAGGAACCGTTGCCTTGATGCGTCAAATAAATTGTCAGTATCATTTATCAAGTCATCAGTCACAGTATAAAGCCTTGTTGCAATCGGTAAATATTCTTTCAGCAGTCAATGGACTAACTCACTAACAAACTACAAACTCAATTTGAATCACTTACAAGTTACTCGTAATGACTAAATGAGACTTACTCATTTACTTTCTTTACTTTAAGTTAACTTAGTCTAATGTCTAGTCAGTCATTTCTGATTTCAGTTGAGACAGTTTCAATTTTTATATTATTTTTACACTCTAACACAGTGTTAGTAACACTGATTCCATGATAAAGCAGTTGTTAATTTGGTGACTACAACATGATGAATGATGATACTACATCTGTATTCTGTTATCGGATATTTGTGTTTTGCCCTTTTTTAACTTTGCAATTAGAATACATGTCGTCGTCGAGAGGTTTTTATTTTATTATTATCTTGAGTCAATTTCGTTTAAAATTCAGCAGTTATTGGAAAGTAATTTGTTGATAGTCATAGACAGCACAGGGAAAAAAATAAGTGAGAATAGGGAGGCAGCAAATCTACTAAATTACTACTTTGGCACAGTGTACACAAAAGAGGACTGCTCCAAGATCCCAGAGCCTGTAGATATTTTTCAAAGAGACATGGATACAGCAGGATTAAGATCAATCTGTATTACAGAGGAAATGGGTTTTAAAAAATTGGAGAGGCTGAAAGTGGATAAATGTCCAGGTCAAGATGGTATTCATCCAAAATTGCTGTTTGAAATTAGAGACCAAATAGCAAAACCATTGGCTATATTATGTTCTCAATCACTTGCACAAGAGAGTGTTCCACGGTATTGGAAAGATGCGGGAGTGATCCCCTTATTCAAAAAAGCAGATCCAGCAAACTATAGACTTGTGAGCTTAACGAGCATAGTCTGTAAATTGTTCGAGTCAATAATCAAAAAAGACATTGAAATGCATTTAGACAAATTTAATCTAATTAGAAATAGTCAGCATGGGTTTACCAGAGGGAGATCATGCTTAACAAATCTATTAGAATTCATGGAGGAGGTTACCAAAATGTTAGATAAAGGGCAGCCAGTGGATGTTATTTACCTGGATTTTGCAAAAGGCCTTTGATAGAGTACCTCATCAAAGATTATTTCGAAAGTTAAAATCACATGGAGTAGGTGGGGAAGTTGCCAAATGGATTGAAAATTGGTTAACGGGAAGAAGGCAAAGGGTGGGTATAAATAAGGAGTACTCTGAGTGGTGTGAAGTGAAAAGTGGAGTGCCACAGGGCTCGGTTTTGGGACCAATTTTATTCTTGATATATATATATAAATGATTTGGACATAGGTATGGGATCCATTATTGCAAAATTTGCAGATGACACAAAACTATGCAGTAGTGTCTCATCTAAAGCAGAAGTGGATATATTGAGGTCGGATTTAGATAACATTCGAGAATGGTCTGTAATCTGGCAAATGGAGTTTAATGTAGATAAATGTACAGTCATGCACATGGGTAGATCCAATATGGAACATAATTACAGAATGGGAGAAAACAATATTAGAAAGATAGATGACACATAAAGAAAATGAAAGCCATACAGTCCTGCTTACAGATGCTCTGGCCATAGTCCCAGCGCTAAAAAGCCAGAAAAATACTGAGCTTAATGACTTTAGAGCAGTACTCTGTCAACTATGCCAGCAGTCCGCACCAAAAAGGGTAGTGGTACAGTGGGTCCCATCACACTGCAACATCCAAGGCAACGAGGAGGCAGACAGACTGGCAAAAGAAGGTGCAAGACTACCACAAACAGATACTAGTATGACGTACGAAGAGTCAAAACGGCTTATTAAAGCCAGATACATGACCAAATGGGAAACCGAACATACTGGTTACACCAAAAACGATGCCTATTACCAGTTGAACAGAAGAGAGCAGGTCGTTCTCTTCAGACTTCGCACTGGCCACAATAGACTGAGGTACCACCTATTCAACAAATTGAAGATAGGTGGTACCGACGAATGCCCGTGTGGTACCGGTAAAATGACAGCTGAACATCTGCTGCAGAACTGCCCGACATACGAGGATCAGAGAGAGCAGATGTGGCCATCACCAGTGGAACCACAAGACAAGCTCTATGGCAGTGTTGACAGCCTCAGGATGACCGCCGCTTTTTTCGAAAAAATAATGGTTACTGTCTGACTGCGTACGAAGAAGAAGAAGAAAGATAGATAAAGAACGGGACTTAGGGGTTATAATAGATCATACATGTAAGGTGAGTGAGCAAGTTCAGGTAGCAGTAAAAAAGGCAAATGCAATGTTAGGGATGATAAAAAGAAATATTAAACATAGGAGCAAGGAAGTGATAGTCAAACTGTATAAAGCATTAGTTAGACCTATATTGGAGTACTGTGTACAGGTGTGGAGTCCTTTTCAGAGAGGGGATATAGACATGCTGGAGAGAATACAAAAAAGAGCGACAAAGCTGATAGTGGGATTCCAGAATTACAGTTATGAGGAAAGATTTTTTTTAAATCGTCTTACAGTGTCTGGAAGAGAGAATAATTCGTGGTGACTTAATACAGGTGTATAAGATGATGAGAGGAATGGATAAGTTAGACTATAACAAGTTTTTTAAAATACAATCACCAACAAGAACAAGAGGACACAGCTACAAGTTGACTAAGGAGAGGTCTAGATTAGATATTAGGAAGTATTTTTTTAGCCAGAGAGTTGTGAATGCTTGGAATGCATTGCCAAGTGAGGTGGTGGAGACTGGGATGGTTAATGCATTTAAGAATAGATTGGATACGTACAGCTTCTAGAGCAAGGTGATGTAAATGGAACTAGTTGTATACAGACTCTGCAGAGTCTTCTAATCCAGTATAAAGACGTTAAGTTTATGTTAGCACTAGGAATATAGTTTTGGCGTGTTGGTATTTTAATATTTAGACTATCGTGTAGTTTGTTTTAATTACGTGTATAAATATTATAATAACACCCTAAGCCGCCCTAAATCTAAATGTTCAGTCTTTACAAAATTAAAAATAGGTCTACTTGGTCTTTCTTTCTGGCGTTCGTCATGAAAAGGAAGTTGGAAGTGGCAGCTCTTTCCAGGGGTTATAGAAAATATACCAGGTATTGGCTACAAGATCAGTCAAACTGAAAAGGAAAGAAGAGTCATAACCCTGAGATACATAGAGAAGAACTACCCAATCATTTACCTTTACCCATGCATACACTGATGGTTCTGCAACATATGCAACAGAAAATGAGGGTGGAGGGGTATTTCTGAGCCTAACAAATGGTAGAAAGATAACACTGTCAGTGGCAACGGGAAAATTATCAAGTTATTTCAGGGCAGAGGCATTAAAAACTGCAGTGAAGCTATTCTGACAGGCGAAAGCAAAGGTAGTCTTTTTTTTTACAGATGCACTGTTCATTGTTACATAGCTAAAGAGCTAGGAAAATACAGAAATGACCAAATATCAGTACTCTGTCAACTGGGCCAGCAGGTGACACCAAGAAGAGCGGTAGTAATGACTAGTACATTCAAGGCAACGAGGAGGAGGCAGACTGGCCAAAGAAGATGGAAGGTTATCACAACCAGGTTCAAGTGTGACCTGCGAAGAGTCCAAACGGTTTATTAGGGTGAGATACATGGACAAATGGGAAACAGAGCATACTAGCTATATAAAATGATGCTTATTACCAGCTGAACAGAAGAGAGCAGGTGGTGGTCTTCAGACTCCACACAGGCTACAACAGACTGAGTTACCATCTATTCAATAAACTGATGAAATGTGCTATTGACAAATGCACCTGTTGTATTGGGAAAATTACCCCTGAACATCTGCTGCAAAATTGCCAGGCATATGAGGACTAGAGAAAGCACATATGGCCAACATTAGACAAGCTCTATGGCAGTGTCCACAACCTCAGGATCCGCTGCTTTCTTTGAACAAATTCAAGTCGACATCTGACAAACGGAGAAGACCTGACATCTGGTTTCAGTTCTGTAAGCACAACATTTTGGGACCAGTTTACTTGCCCTCTGCAATCCTTAGTCTCTTAGCTAGATTACTCTAGTACAGGTTTATTTTCCTGTGTTGCCACTTGGTGGAATAGGGTTTTGGTCAGCTATGGTTTGTTGATCCTGATGCAAGCAGCCAGCTGTAAGTGCCTAGCTACTGTCAGCTCATTCAATGGTGTACCTTTGTCCCATAGCTTTGAATATGTTTAATTAATGTTTAAATTGTCGGATGTAGGGATAATTTTCCACACCACAATATTTGAACTACTTCTCTGATATACCAGGGAAGCTGATAAATGTTATTCTCTGAAGATGGTTACTTTTAATTGCAGAAACATTTAAAGTATATTTTTTATAGAAGAAATTACACCTGTAATAAATGTACAGTAGAATGCTAAGTTTTCAAAATAATTTGTGGCAAAAGTGGCTTGGATAGTAACAAATCTGGATAAATGGAATACAAAAAACCACTCTAATATATTCCTAATTGAAGAAAAAAGCTTAATTATTGCTGTTTAAAGACAGTTGTACTACCAATTAAAAATGTAATCACTTTTAAAACATGGAAATAACTAAATATAATTAATATTTTGTAAGCACTTTCTTTTAGGGAGCCGCGTAGCGCAGTGGTTAGCGCACTGGCTTCGCATCTGAGTGGTCCTGGGTTCATTCCCCAGTTGAGGTGGTAATGTTTTTTTCAGACCGCAATGGCTCCCGGGTCGACCCAGCTTTAAATGGGTACCGGTTCAGTCTGGGACGTAAAAGCGGCGAGGGAGAGGAGATGGCTACCGCCCTCATATAGCCGAGCCTTTGAAATGTGAGATCGCTAACACCTCACACCCCTACGGCAGTAATGCTATGGGATACTTTACTTTTACTTTCTGAGTAAAAGTAAAACAGGGATTTTGGTACTGACAATAAATGTTGTGCTTGCTAAGGCTTGCAAGCTTTTAAATATAAGAAGCCATGTAACATTGAATTATCTTGCTTTTCATATAACTTCAAAGTCTCACACTGGAAGTTCATGATATTCTTGTGATATTTTCATTGTCTTTCCAATGTCACCTTTTTCCTGAAGTTTCCTGTTCCACTTGTCTGTGTCCTGTAGTTTCCCACAAACTTTCTTTTGTAATTATGTCGAACCAAAGCATTTTACCCTACTAATGACAGGGCGTTGCTACGGTAATCCTGCTCAATTCGAGAGGAGTCGCAGGTCTCAGACACTTGGTCCACGTGCCTGGCTGATAAGCCAATGGTGCAAGGCTACCATCTGAGGGATTACGGCTGAACGTCTCTAAGCCGGAATCCCGCCCTGAATCTCAGCACCACTGCGACGGGAGGCAACGATATGGTTGGGACCTGGCGCTCGCGTCTTAGCCCGACCCAGTCGAGCCGCAGAAAGAAGTCTCTGCCGTCCCGCCGATCAAAGCAGGCTGAGAGCTGCTCGATATTCACCCCATACGGTGTTGAGGTGTTAAACCACTAGTAGAAGACTTATTTCTCGGTAGGGGTGTCGTAAGCAGTACAGCAGCCACCTCACTGCGAACTGTCGAGACTCAGCCCTTGATCATGAGATATGTCCGCACACCAGGCGAACAGCATCTCTGTGTCATGACCAGGCTTGTCCCCTGGTTAAATGCACACCTGCCTCGCTCTTTACCTCTGTCTGCTATCAGTCATCCCAATGGACGCAGAAGAGATGCAGGCCAGCGGACATTGTGCCTCTGCTCTATTGTGTCTTGTCCCTGGTCCAGGGTAGCTTGGAACGAGAGAGACATTGGTGACCAATGCAGTTTCTTCCTCACAAAAATCCAAATACAGGCAAGTTACATCATGAAGACAAAAAACTAATGATGTCACTATCATTGCTTGCAATGGACTACTAACATTTTAAAATAAAATACAACGCTAAACACTAACATACTGCTATTCTTTCTCACGTGTGCTCTGAAAGGAACACTGTCTCGTAGTTTACAGCAAGGCTGTGATATCTGCACCTTTCAACCCAACACATTTGATTTCAGCATAGCATTTGTGGGACCAGATTTGTCGTCCTTCAATCCCTATTCACTTAGCCAGACTATACAAGTGCAGCTTGTTTCCAGGTCATCACTTGAATGCGAAATAGGGTCTTGATCAGTTGTAGTCACTGACTTTGATGCAGACAGCCAGCCATGAGAGTCACAGGCTGTTGTCAGCTCATTCATTGCTGCATTTTCAGCCCCACATGCAACTATGACAGCGCAGCTGGGAACAGACACATGGATGGACTAAAAAAAGCAATGAGGATTGCATCTAAAACTATGCCAGTATTCCTTAGTTGCAGGAATATGATTGATTGATAATTTGGAAGATCAGTGTTTCCCTTGGTATTCTTCATATGTTGTAATAAGCTAGGAAGACATGGTTGGTTGTTTGTGTAACAAAGTAATCTACAAATTGTAAATGATTATTGCTACAGAAAATGTTTCTCTAATCAAATTATACTCTACTTCAGAACCAGAGAATAATGGAAAGCATTGTATGAACTCAAGCATTAACTGTACATTTTAAACTGTATAATATTGAGATGTTACTTGGAAGTGTTGCTCATTATTCTTTATGTAAAACTAATTTAAAATATTTTACCTTTATAATTCATTTTAATTTGCGATATCGTTGCAGCCATTCTTCTCACAACCTGTCCGATGGTATGCAGGTAAAGCACCACTCACACTAGAGACTATAGAGAAGCGTGTTGAACTGGTTTTGAAGTTGTATGACAAAATTAACCCAGAGAAGGTACTAGAACACCACTGGTTGTCATTCTTGTTTTGTCAATATCCCGAAGCAATCAAATGTGATCATATACATTTTTTTTAGTTTTATTGAAATAGAATGTTATGTAATGCATCACCGCACTCCAAAGACAGAAAGATCACGACATGTGAGATGAAATGCCTCCGGAAAACAATCAACATAACTAGGATAGACAAAATGTGCAATGAAGATGTGAGAAGAATAGTTGAGGCAAGACCCTGCACTGAATATATTGACGAGAATGAAGTAGTTCAGCCACCTAATGAGAATGTAACCTGCTCAACTACACCTGTACACCTACAACGCACAGCTTTTGGGTTTTCGCAACCGTGGCAGACCAAGAACTAGGTGTATAGGAAATGTTGTGGGTATTCTAAATCGTCATGAAATGATTACTTCAGCGACTAGTCTGTCCCAGAACAGAAAACTACGGCTCCCTATGACGCCTCACAACACAAGTGGATAAGACGAAACAAGCCATCCTTTCTGTACTTCTGAAGCAAGAACTGAAAATCAAAGACAATGACTCCCATTAATGATGAGGTCTCACCTTTGCTAGTTATGTATGATCCACTATTCAACAACACCCTGCCACTCACTGCGCTCAGCAGTGACCCTGCATCTCCATTCAACAACAACCCAGCATCTCTGCTCAACAGTGACTCTTCCTCTCACTCCACTCAGCAGTGACCTGCCTCTCACTCTTCTCAACAGCAACCCAGCATCTCTGCTCAACAGTGACTCTTCCTCTCACTCCACTCAGCAGTGACCTGCCTCTCACTCTTCTCAACAACAACCCAGCATCTCTGCTCAACAGTGACTCTTCCTCTCACTCCACTCAGCAGTGACCTGCCTCTCACTCTTCTCAACAACAACCCAGCATCTCTGCTCAACAGTGACTCTTCCTCTCACTCCACTCAGCAGTGACCTGCCTCTCACTCTTCTCAACAACAACCCAGCATCTCTGCTCAACAGTGACTCTTCCTCTCACTCCACTCAGCAGTGACCTGCCTCTCACTCTTCTCAACAACAACCCAGCATCTCTGCTCAACAGTGACTCTTCCTCTCACTCCACTCAGCAGTGACCTGCCTCTCACTCTTCTCAACAACAACCCTTCCTCTCACTCCACTCAGCAGTGACCTGCCTCTCACTCTTCTCAACAACAACCCTTCCCCTCACTCCACTCAGCAGTGACCTGCCTCTCACTCTTCCCAACAACAACCCTTCCTCTTACTCCACTCAGCAGTGACCTGCCTCTCACTCTTCTCAACAACAACCCAGCATCTCTGCTCAACAGTGACTCTTCCTCTCACTCCACTCAGCAGTGACCTGCCTCTCACTCTTCTCAACAACAACCCTTCCTCTCACTCCACTCAGCAGTGACCTGCCTCTCACTCTTCTCAACAACAACCCTTCCCCTCACTCCACTCAGCAGTGACCTGCCTCTCACTCTTCCCAACAACAACCCTTCCTCTTACTCCACTCAGCAGTGACCTGCCTCTCACTCTTCTCAACAACAACCCAGCATCTCTGCTCAACAGTGACTCTATCTCTCACTCCACTCAGCAGTGACCTGCCTCTCACTCTTCTCAACAACAACCCTTCCTCTCACTCCACTCAGCAGTGACCTGCCTCTCACTCTTCCCAACAACAACCCTTCCTCTCACTCCACTCAGCAGTGACCTTCCTCTCACTCTTCCCAACAACAACCCTTCCTCTCACTCTTCCCAACAACAACCCTTCCTCTCACTCTTCTCAACAACAACCCTTCCTCTCACTCTTCTCAACAACAACCCTTCCTCTCACTCCACTCAGCAATGACCATGCCTCTCACTCCAATTAGTAATGACTATCCTCACTCCATTTAGCAACAAATCTATCTCTCATTCCACTCAGTAAAGTGGTTCTGGCTCTCATTCCACCCATCAGCTTCTACCTTTACACAGCAATGACCCCCTACTAATTACCCCCCCCCCCCCCCCCCCCCCCCCCTTAGTAATTTAGTAAGCCATTGATTAATAATAATTGTGAGGAAAAGTTGATTTTGTAAATAAAATAGAGCCTATAGCATAACAAAATTATTTTTTTCCATGTGTTTGCATTATGGTATTGACTTTATCAAATTTCTTCTTCTGTGTTTGTCATTAAAAGGACATTGTGTGTGTGTCGTAGTTCACAAGGCTGCAATATTTGCGTCTTTCAGGTCGACAAGCTGGCTTTTTTGGATGCCTGTTTGCCTTCTCACTACAGCCCCTATTCTCTGAGCCAGACTACACTATGCAGTCTGTTTCCATGGCGACTGATTGCAGGTGAAATAGAGTCTTGGTCAGCTCTACTATGCTGACTCTGATGCAAGCAGCCAACTATGAGTCGTTAGTTGCTGTCAGCTCAT